>OY744475.1:151199844-151503894 GCA_963556175.1 Tipula confusa | reverse complement strand
AAAAAGCTGTTTAAACATTACCCATATGAATGACAATAAAATTTAAACGAGGTCGGAAAACTTTGTTTTGTTTTTTATTTTAGGTAGATCTTAATATGGCAAATTCAAAAATACTATTTTCATTATACTAGGACGCGTAGCTTAGGAGAAAAAGCTGTTTAAACATTACCCATATGAATGACAATAAAATTTAAACGAGGTCGGAAAACTTTGTTTTGTTTTTTATTTTAGGTAGATCTTAATATGGCAAATTCAAAAATACTATTTTCATTATTCTAGGACGCATAGCTTAGGAGAAAAAGCTGTTTAAACATTACCCATATGAATGACAATAAAATTTAAACGAGGTCGGAAAACTTTGTTTTGTTTTTTATTTTAGGTAGATCTTAATATGGCAAATTCAAAAATACTATTTTCATTATACTAGGACGCGTAGCTTAGGAGAAAAAGCTGTTTAAACATTACCCATATGAATGACAATAAAATTTAAACGAGGTCGGAAAACTTTGTTTTGTTTTTTATTTTAGGTAGATCTTAATATGGCAAATTCAAAAATACTATTTTCATTATTCTAGGACGCATAGCTTAGGAGAAAAAGCTGTTTAAACATTACCCATATGAATGACAATAAAATTTAAACGAGGTCGGAAAACTTTGTTTTGTTTTTTATTTTAGGTAGATCTTAATATGGCAAATTCAAAAATACTATTTTCATTATTCTAGGACGCATAGCTTAGGAGAAAAAGCTGTTTAAACATTACCCATATGAATGACAATAAAATTTAAACGAGGTCGGAAAACTTTGTTTTGTTTTTTATTTTAGGTAGATCTTAATATGGCAAATTCAAAAATACTATTTTCATTATTCTAGGACGCATAGCTTAGGAGAAAAAGCTGTTTAAACATTACCCATATGAATGACAATAAAATTTAAACGAGGTCGGAAAACTTTGTTTTGTTTTTTATTTTAGGTAGATCTTAATATGGCAAATTCAAAAATACTATTTTCATTATACTAGGACGCGTAGCTTAGGAGAAAAAGCTGTTTAAACATTACCCATATGAATGACAATAAAATTTAAACGAGGTCGGAAAACTTTGTTTTGTTTTTTATTTTAGGTAGATCTTAATATGGCAAATTCAAAAATACTATTTTCATTATTCTAGGACGCATAGCTTAGGAGAAAAAGCTGTTTAAACATTACCCATATGAATGACAATAAAATTTAAACGAGGTCGGAAAACTTTGTTTTGTTTTTTATTTTAGGTAGATCTTAATATGGCAAATTCAAAAATACTATTTTCATTATTCTAGGACGCATAGCTTAGGAGAAAAAGCTGTTTAAACATTACCCATATGAATGACAATAAAATTTAAACGAGGTCGGAAAACTTTGTTTTGTTTTTATTTTAGGTAGATCTTAATATGGCAAATTCAAAAATACTATTTTCATTATACTAGGACGCGTAGCTTAGGAGAAAAAGCTGTTTAAACATTACCCATATGAATGACAATAAAATTTAAACGAGGTCGGAAAACTTTGTTTTGTTTTTTATTTTAGGTAGATCTTAATATGGCAAATTCAAAAATACTATTTTCATTATTCTAGGACGCATAGCTTAGGAGAAAAAGCTGTTTAAACATTACCCATATGAATGACAATAAAATTTAAACGAGGTCGGAAAACTTTGTTTTGTTTTTTATTTTAGGTAGATCTTAATATGGCAAATTCAAAAATACTATTTTCATTATTCTAGGACGCATAGCTTAGGAGAAAAAGCTGTTTAAACATTACCCATATGAATGACAATAAAATTTAAACGAGGTCGGAAAACTTTGTTTTGTTTTTTATTTTAGGTAGATCTTAATATGGCAAATTCAAAAATACTATTTTCATTATACTAGGACGCGTAGCTTAGGAGAAAAAGCTGTTTAAACATTACCCATATGAATGACAATAAAATTTAAACGAGGTCGGAAAACTTTGTTTTGTTTTTTATTTTAGGTAGATCTTAATATGGCAAATTCAAAAATACTATTTTCATTATTCTAGGACGCATAGCTTAGGAGAAAAAGCTGTTTAAACATTACCCATATGAATGACAATAAAATTTAAACGAGGTCGGAAAACTTTGTTTTGTTTTTTATTTTAGGTAGATCTTAATATGGCAAATTCAAAAATACTATTTTCATTATTCTAGGACGCATAGCTTAGGAGAAAAAGCTGTTTAAACATTACCCATATGAATGACAATAAAATTTAAACGAGGTCGGAAAACTTTGTTTTGTTTTTTATTTTAGGTAGATCTTAATATGGCAAATTCAAAAATACTATTTTCATTATACTAGGACGCGTAGCTTAGGAGAAAAAGCTGTTTAAACATTACCCATATGAATGACAATAAAATTTAAACGAGGTCGGAAAACTTTGTTTTGTTTTTTATTTTAGGTAGATCTTAATATGGCAAATTTAAAAATACTATTTTCATTATTCTAGGACGCATAGCTTAGGAGAAAAAGCTGTTTAAACATTACCCATATGAATGACAATAAAATTTAAACGAGGTCGGAAAACTTTGTTTTGTTTTTTATTTTAGGTAGATCTTAATATGGCAAATTTAAAAATACTATTTTCATTATTCTAGGACGCATAGCTTAGGAGAAAAAGCTGTTTAAACATTACCCATATGAATGACAATAAAATTTAAACGAGGTCGGAAAACTTTGTTTTGTTTTTTATTTTAGGTAGATCTTAATATGGCAAATTCAAAAATACTATTTTCATTATACTAGGACGCGTAGCTTAGGAGAAAAAGCTGTTTAAACATTACCCATATGAATGACAATAAAATTTAAACGAGGTCGGAAAACTTTGTTTTGTTTTTTATTTTAGGTAGATCTTAATATGGCAAATTCAAAAATACTATTTTCATTATTCTAGGACGCATAGCTTAGGAGAAAAAGCTGTTTAAACATTACCCATATGAATGACAATAAAATTTAAACGAGGTCGGAAAACTTTGTTTTTTTATTTATTTTAGGTAGATCTTAATATGGCAAATTCAAAAATACTATTTTCATTATGCTAGGGCGCATGACTTAGGAGAAAAAGCTGTTTAAACATTACCCATATGAATGACAATAAAATTTAAACGAGGTCGCAAAACTTTGCTTTGTTTCTTATTTTAGGTAGATCTTAATATGGCAAATTCAAAAATACTATTTTCATTATACTAGGATGCGTAGCTTAGGAGAAAAAGCTGATTAAACATTACCCATATGAATGACAATAAAATTTAAACGAGGTCGGAAAACTTTGTTTTGTTTTTTATTTTAGGTAGATCTTAATATGGCAAATTCAAAAATACTATTTTCATTATTCTAGGACGCATAGCTTAGGAGAAAAAGCTGTTTAAACATTACCCATATGAATGACAATAAAATTTAAACGAGGTCGGAAAACTTTGTTTTGTTTTTTATTTTAGGTAGATCTTAATATGGCAAATTCAAAAATACTATTTTCATTATACTAGGACGCGTAGCTTAGGAGAAAAAGCTGTTTAAACATTACCCATATGAATGACAATAAAATTTAAACGAGGTCGGAAAACTTTGTTTTGTTTTTTATTTTAGGTAGATCTTAATATGGCAAATTCAAAAATACTATTTTCATTATTCTAGGACGCATAGCTTAGGAGAAAAAGCTGTTTAAACATTACCCATATGAATGACAATAAAATTTAAACGAGGTCGGAAAACTTTGTTTTTTTATTTATTTTAGGTAGATCTTAATATGGCAAATTCAAAAATACTATTTTCATTATGCTAGGGCGCATGACTTAGGAGAAAAAGCTGTTTAAACATTACCCATATGAATGACAATAAAATTTAAACGAGGTCGCAAAACTTTGCTTTGTTTCTTATTTTAGGTAGATCTTAATATGGCAAATTCAAAAATACTATTTTCATTATACTAGGATGCGTAGCTTAGGAGAAAAAGCTGATTAAACATTACCCATATGAATGACAATAAAATTTAAACGAGGTCGGAAAACTTTGTTTTGTTTTTTATTTTAGGTAGATCTTAATATGGCAAATTCAAAAATACTATTTTCATTATTCTAGGACGCATAGCTTAGGAGAAAAAGCTGTTTAAACATTACCCATATGAATGACAATAAAATTTAAACGAGGTCGGAAAACTTTGTTTTGTTTTTTATTTTAGGTAGATCTTAATATGGCAAATTCAAAAATACTATTTTCATTATACTAGGACGCGTAGCTTAGGAGAAAAAGCTGTTTAAACATTACCCATATGAATGACAATAAAATTTAAACGAGGTCGGAAAACTTTGTTTTGTTTTTTATTATTTTAGGTAGATCTTAATATGGCAAATTCAAAAATACTATTTTCATTATGCTAGGGCGCATCACTTAGGAGAAAAAGCTGTTTAAACATTACCCATATGAATGACAATAAAATTTAAACGAGGTCGGAAAACTTTGTTTTTTTTTTTATTTTAGGTAGATCTTAATATGGCAAATTCAAAAATACTATTTTCATTATACTAGGACGCGTAGCTTAGGAGAAAAAGCTGTTTAAACATTACCCATATGAATGACAATAAAATTTAAACGAGGTCGGAAAACTTTGTTTTGTTTTTTATTATTTTAGGTAGATCTTAATATGGCAAATTCAAAAATACTATTTTCATTATGCTAGGGCGCATCACTTAGGAGAAAAAGCTGTTTAAACATTACCCATATGAATGACAATAAAATTTAAACGAGGTCGGAAAACTTTGTTTTTTTATTTATTTTAGGTCGATCTTAATATGGCAAATTCAAAAATACTATTTTCATTATTCTAGGACGCATAGCTTAGGAGAAAAAGCTGTTTAAACATTACCCATATGAATGACAATAAAATTTAAACGAGGTCGCAAAACTTTGCTTTGTTTCTTATTTTAGGTAGATCTTAATATGGCAAATTCAAAAATACTATTTTCATTATACTAGGATGCGTAGCTTAGGAGAAAAAGCTGTTTAAACATTACCCATATGAATGACAATAAAATTTAAACGAGGTCGGAAAACTTTGTTTTGTTTTTTATTTTAGGTAGATCTTAATATGGCAAATTCAAAAATACTATTTTCATTATTCTAGGACGCATAGCTTAGGAGAAAAAGCTGTTTAAACATTACCCATATGAATGACAATAAAATTTAAACGAGGTCGGAAAACTTTGTTTTGTTTTTTATTTTAGGTAGATCTTAATATGGCAAATTCAAAAATACTATTTTCATTATACTAGGACGCGTAGCTTAGGAGAAAAAGCTGTTTAAACATTACCCATATGAATGACAATAAAATTTAAACGAGGTCGGAAAACTTTGTTTTGTTTTTTATTATTTTAGGTAGATCTTAATATGGCAAATTCAAAAATACTATTTTCATTATTCTAGGACGCATAGCTTAGGAGAAAAAGCTGTTTAAACATTACCCATATGAATGACAATAAAATTTAAACGAGGTCGGAAAACTTTGTTTTTTTTTTTATTTTAGGTAGATCTTAATATGGCAAATTCAAAAATACTATTTTCATTATACTAGGACGCGTAGCTTAGGAGAAAAAGCTGTTTAAACATTACCCATATGAATGACAATAAAATTTAAACGAGGTCGGAAAACTTTGTTTTGTTTTTTATTATTTTAGGTAGATCTTAATATGGCAAATTCAAAAATACTATTTTCATTATGCTAGGGCGCATCACTTAGGAGAAAAAGCTGTTTAAACATTACCCATATGAATGACAATAAAATTTAAACGAGGTCGGAAAACTTTGTTTTTTTATTTATTTTAGGTCGATCTTAATATGGCAAATTCAAAAATACTATTTTCATTATTCTAGGACGCATAGCTTAGGAGAAAAAGCTGTTTAAACATTACCCATATGAATGACAATAAAATTTAAACGAGGTCGCAAAACTTTGCTTTGTTTCTTATTTTAGGTAGATCTTAATATGGCAAATTCAAAAATACTATTTTCATTATACTAGGATGCGTAGCTTAGGAGAAAAAGCTGTTTAAACATTACCCATATGAATGACAATAAAATTTAAACGAGGTCGGAAAACTTTGTTTTGTTTTTTATTTTAGGTAGATCTTAATATGGCAAATTCAAAAATACTATTTTCATTATTCTAGGACGCATAGCTTAGGAGAAAAAGCTGTTTAAACATTACCCATATGAATGACAATAAAATTTAAACGAGGTCGGAAAACTTTGTTTTGTTTTTTATTTTAGGTAGATCTTAATATGGCAAATTCAAAAATACTATTTTCATTATACTAGGACGCATAGCTTAGGAGAAAAAGCTGTTTAAACATTACCCATATGAATGACAATAAAATTTAAACGAGGTCGGAAAACTTTGTTTTGTTTTTTATTTTAGGTAGATCTTAATATGGCAAATTCAAAAATACTATTTTCATTATGCTAGGGCGCATCACTTAGGAGAAAAAGCTGTTTAAACATTACCCATATGAATGACAATAAAATTTAAACGAGGTCGCAAAACTTTGCTTTGTTTCTTATTTTAGGTAGATCTTAATATGGCAAATTCAAAAATACTATTTTCATTATACTAGGATGCGTAGCTTAGGAGAAAAAGCTGTTTAAACATTACCCATATGAATGACAATAAAATTTAAACGAGGTCGGAAAACTTTGTTTTGTTTTTTATTTTAGGTAGATCTTAATATGGCAAATTCAAAAATACTATTTTCATTATACTAGGACGCGTAGCTTAGGAGAAAAAGCTGTTTAAACATTACCCATATGAATGACAATAAAATTTAAACGAGGTCGGAAAACTTTGTTTTGTTTTTTATTTTAGGTAGATCTTAATATGGCAAATTCAAAAATACTATTTTCATTATACTAGGACGCGTAGCTTAGGAGAAAAAGCTGTTTAAACATTACCCATATGAATGACAATAAAATTTAAACGAGGTCGGAAAACTTTGTTTTGTTTTTTATTTTAGGTAGATCTTAATATGGCAAATTCAAAAATAATATTTTCATTATGCTAGGACGCATAGCTTAGGAGAAAAAGCTGTTTAAACATTACCCATATGAATGACAATAAAATTTAAACGAGGTCGGAAAACTTTGTTTTATTTTTTATTTTAGGTAGATCTTAATATGGCAAATTTAAAAATACTATTTTCATTATTCTAGGACGCATAGCTTAGGAGAAAAAGCTGTTTAAACATTACCCATATGAATGACAATAAAATTTAAACGAGGTCGGAAAACTTTGTTTTTTATTTTATTTTAGGTAGATCTTAATATGGCAAATTCAAAAATACTATTTTCATTATACTAGGACGCGTAGCTTAGGAGAAAAAGCTGTTTAAACATTACCCATATGAATGACAATAAAATTTAAACGAGGTCGGAAAACTTTGTTTTGTTTTTTATTATTTTAGGTAGATCTTAATATGGCAAATTCAAAAATACTATTTTCATTATGCTAGGGCGCATCACTTAGGAGAAAAAGCTGTTTAAACATTACCCATATGAATGACAATAAAATTTAAACGAGGTCGGAAAACTTTGTTTTGTTTTTTATTTTAGGTAGATCTTAATATGGCAAATTCAAAAATACTATTTTCATTATGCTAGGGCGCATCACTTAGGAGAAAAAGCTGTTTAAACATTACCCATATGAATGACAATAAAATTTAAACGAGGTCGCAAAACTTTGCTTTGTTTCTTATTTTAGGTAGATCTTAATATGGCAAATTCAAAAATACTATTTTCATTATACTAGGATGCGTAGCTTAGGAGAAAAAGCTGTTTAAACATTACCCATATGAATGACAATAAAATTTAAACGAGGTCGGAAAACTTTGTTTTGTTTTTTATTTTAGGTAGATCTTAATATGGCAAATTCAAAAATACTATTTTCATTATTCTAGGACGCATAGCTTAGGAGAAAAAGCTGTTTAAACATTACCCATATGAATGACAATAAAATTTAAACGAGGTCGCAAAACTTTGCTTTGTTTCTTATTTTAGGTAGATCTTAATATGGCAAATTCAAAAATACTATTTTCATTATACTAGGATGCGTAGCTTAGGAGAAAAAGCTGTTTAAACATTACCCATATGAATGACAATAAAATTTAAACGAGGTCGGAAAACTTTGTTTTGTTTTTTATTTTAGGTAGATCTTAATATGGCAAATTCAAAAATACTATTTTCATTATGCTAGGGCGCATCACTTAGGAGAAAAAGCTGTTTAAACATTACCCATATGAATGACAATAAAATTTAAACGAGGTCGCAAAACTTTGCTTTGTTTCTTATTTTAGGTAGATCTTAATATGGCAAATTCAAAAATACTATTTTCATTATACTAGGATGCGTAGCTTAGGAGAAAAAGCTGTTTAAACATTACCCATATGAATGACAATAAAATTTAAACGAGGTCGGAAAACTTTGTTTTTTTATTTATTTTAGGTAGATCTTAATATGGCAAATTCAAAAATACTATTTTCATTATTCTAGGACGCATAGCTTAGGAGAAAAAGCTGTTTAAACATTACCCATATGAATGACAATAAAATTTAAACGAGGTCGCAAAACTTTGCTTTGTTTCTTATTTTAGGTAGATCTTAATATGGCAAATTCAAAAATACTATTTTCATTATACTAGGATGCGTAGCTTAGGAGAAAAAGCTGTTTAAACATTACCCATATGAATGACAATAAAATTTAAACGAGGTCGGAAAACTTTGTTTTGTTTTTTATTTTAGGTAGATCTTAATATGGCAAATTCAAAAATACTATTTTCATTATGCTAGGGCGCATCACTTAGGAGAAAAAGCTGTTTAAACATTACCCATATGAATGACAATAAAATTTAAACGAGGTCGGAAAACTTTGTTTTGTTTTTTATTTTAGGTAGATCTTAATATGGCAAATTCAAAAATACTATTTTCATTATTCTAGGACGCATAGCTTAGGAGAAAAAGCTGTTTAAACATTACCCATATGAATGACAATAAAATTTAAACGAGGTCGCAAAACTTTGCTTTGTTTCTTATTTTAGGTAGATCTTAATATGGCAAATTCAAAAATACTATTTTCATTATACTAGGATGCGTAGCTTAGGAGAAAAAGCTGTTTAAACATTACCCATATGAATGACAATAAAATTTAAACGAGGTCGGAAAACTTTGTTTTGTTTTTTATTTTAGGTAGATCTTAATATGGCAAATTCAAAAATACTATTTTCATTATTCTAGGACGCATAGCTTAGGAGAAAAAGCTGTTTAAACATTACCCATATGAATGACAATAAAATTTAAACGAGGTCGCAAAACTTTGCTTTGTTTCTTATTTTAGGTAGATCTTAATATGGCAAATTCAAAAATACTATTTTCATTATACTAGGATGCGTAGCTTAGGAGAAAAAGCTGTTTAAACATTACCCATATGAATGACAATAAAATTTAAACGAGGTCGGAAAACTTTGTTTTGTTTTTTATTTTAGGTAGATCTTAATATGGCAAATTCAAAAATACTATTTTCATTATTCTAGGACGCATAGCTTAGGAGAAAAAGCTGTTTAAACATTACCCATATGAATGACAATAAAATTTAAACGAGGTCGCAAAACTTTGCTTTGTTTCTTATTTTAGGTAGATCTTAATATGGCAAATTCAAAAATACTATTTTCATTATACTAGGATGCGTAGCTTAGGAGAAAAAGCTGTTTAAACATTACCCATATGAATGACAATAAAATTTAAACGAGGTCGGAAAACTTTGTTTTGTTTTTTATTTTAGGTAGATCTTAATATGGCAAATTCAAAAATACTATTTTCATTATGCTAGGGCGCATCACTTAGGAGAAAAAGCTGTTTAAACATTACCCATATGAATGACAATAAAATTTAAACGAGGTCGCAAAACTTTGCTTTGTTTCTTATTTTAGGTAGATCTTAATATGGCAAATTCAAAAATACTATTTTCATTATACTAGGATGCGTAGCTTAGGAGAAAAAGCTGTTTAAACATTACCCATATGAATGACAATAAAATTTAAACGAGGTCGGAAAACTTTGTTTTTTTATTTATTTTAGGTAGATCTTAATATGGCAAATTCAAAAATACTATTTTCATTATTCTAGGACGCATAGCTTAGGAGAAAAAGCTGTTTAAACATTACCCATATGAATGACAATAAAATTTAAACGAGGTCGCAAAACTTTGCTTTGTTTCTTATTTTAGGTAGATCTTAATATGGCAAATTCAAAAATACTATTTTCATTATACTAGGATGCGTAGCTTAGGAGAAAAAGCTGTTTAAACATTACCCATATGAATGACAATAAAATTTAAACGAGGTCGGAAAACTTTGTTTTGTTTTTTATTTTAGGTAGATCTTAATATGGCAAATTCAAAAATACTATTTTCATTATGCTAGGGCGCATCACTTAGGAGAAAAAGCTGTTTAAACATTACCCATATGAATGACAATAAAATTTAAACGAGGTCGCAAAACTTTGCTTTGTTTCTTATTTTAGGTAGATCTTAATATGGCAAATTCAAAAATACTATTTTCATTATACTAGGATGCGTAGCTTAGGAGAAAAAGCTGTTTAAACATTACCCATATGAATGACAATAAAATTTAAACGAGGTCGGAAAACTTTGTTTTGTTTTTTATTTTAGGTAGATCTTAATATGGCAAATTCAAAAATACTATTTTCATTATTCTAGGACGCATAGCTTAGGAGAAAAAGCTGTTTAAACATTACCCATATGAATGACAATAAAATTTAAACGAGGTCGGAAAACTTTGTTTTGTTTTTTATTTTAGGTAGATCTTAATATGGCAAATTCAAAAATACTATTTTCATTATACTAGGACGCATAGCTTAGGAGAAAAAGCTGTTTAAACATTACCCATATGAATGACAATAAAATTTAAACGAGGTCGGAAAACTTTGTTTTGTTTTTTATTTTAGGTAGATCTTAATATGGCAAATTCAAAAATACTATTTTCATTATACTAGGACGCGTAGCTTAGGAGATAAAGCTGTTTAAACATTACCCATATGAATGACAATAAAATTTAAACGAGGTCGGAAAACTTTGTTTTGTTTTTTATTTTAGGTAGATCTTAATATGGCAAATTTAAAAATACTATTTTCATTATTCTAGGACGCATAGCTTAGGAGAAAAAGCTGTTTAAACATTACCCATATGAATGACAATAAAATTTAAACGAGGTCGGAAAACTTTGTTTTTTTTTTTTATTTTAGGTAGATCTTAATATGGCAAATTCAAAAATACTATTTTCATTATACTAGGACGCGTAGCTTAGGAGAAAAAGCTGTTTAAACATTACCCATATGAATGACAATAAAATTTAAACGAGGTCGGAAAACTTTGTTTTGTTTTTTATTTTAGGTAGATCTTAATATGGCAAATTCAAAAATACTATTTTCATTATTCTAGGACGCATAGCTTAGGAGAAAAAGCTGTTTAAACATTACCCATATGAATGACAATAAAATTTAAACGAGGTCGCAAAACTTTGCTTTGTTTCTTATTTTAGGTAGATCTTAATATGGCAAATTCAAAAATACTATTTTCATTATACTAGGATGCGTAGCTTAGGAGAAAAAGCTGTTTAAACATTACCCATATGAATGACAATAAAATTTAAACGAGGTCGGAAAACTTTGTTTTGTTTTTTATTTTAGGTAGATCTTAATATGGCAAATTCAAAAATACTATTTTCATTATTCTAGGACGCATAGCTTAGGAGAAAAAGCTGTTTAAACATTACCCATATGAATGACAATAAAATTTAAACGAGGTCGGAAAACTTTGTTTTGTTTTTTATTTTAGGTAGATCTTAATATGGCAAATTTAAAAATACTATTTTCATTATTCTAGGACGCATAGCTTAGGAGAAAAAGCTGTTTAAACATTACCCATATGAATGACAATAAAATTTAAACGAGGTCGGAAAACTTTGTTTTGTTTTTTATTTTAGGTAGATCTTAATATGGCAAATTCAAAAATACTATTTTCATTATACTAGGACGCGTAGCTTAGGAGAAAAAGCTGTTTAAACATTACCCATATGAATGACAATAAAATTTAAACGAGGTCGGAAAACTTTGTTTTGTTTTTTATTTTAGGTAGATCTTAATATGGCAAATTTAAAAATACTATTTTCATTATTCTAGGACGCATAGCTTAGGAGAAAAAGCTGTTTAAACATTACCCATATGAATGACAATAAAATTTAAACGAGGTCGGAAAACTTTGTTTTTTTATTTATTTTAGGTAGATCTTAATATGGCAAATTCAAAAATACTATTTTCATTATGCTAGGGCGCATAGCTTAGGAGAAAAAGCTGTTTAAACATTACCCATATGAATGACAATAAAATTTAAACGAGGTCGGAAAACTTTGTTTTGTTTTTTATTTTAGGTAGATCTTAATATGGCAAATTCAAAAATACTATTTTCATTATACTAGGACGCGTAGCTTAGGAGAAAAAGCTGTTTAAACATTACCCATATGAATGACAATAAAATTTAAACGAGGTCGGAAAACTTTGTTTTGTTTTTTATTTTAGGTAGATCTTAATATGGCAAATTCAAAAATACTATTTTCATTATTCTAGGACGCATAGCTTAGGAGAAAAAGCTGTTTAAACATTACCCATATGAATGACAATAAAATTTAAACGAGGTCGCAAAACTTTGCTTTGTTTCTTATTTTAGGTAGATCTTAATATGGCAAATTCAAAAATACTATTTTCATTATACTAGGATGCGTAGCTTAGGAGAAAAAGCTGTTTAAACATTACCCATATGAATGACAATAAAATTTAAACGAGGTCGGAAAACTTTGTTTTGTTTTTTATTTTAGGTAGATCTTAATATGGCAAATTCAAAAATACTATTTTCATTATTCTAGGACGCATAGCTTAGGAGAAAAAGCTGTTTAAACATTACCCATATGAATGACAATAAAATTTAAACGAGGTCGGAAAACTTTGTTTTGTTTTTTATTTTAGGTAGATCTTAATATGGCAAATTCAAAAATACTATTTTCATTATTCTAGGACGCATAGCTTAGGAGAAAAAGCTGTTTAAACATTACCCATATGAATGACAATAAAATTTAAACGAGGTCGGAAAACTTTGTTTTGTTTTTTATTTTAGGTAGATCTTAATATGGCAAATTTAAAAATACTATTTTCATTATTCTAGGACGCATAGCTTAGGAGAAAAAGCTGTTTAAACATTACCCATATGAATGACAATAAAATTTAAACGAGGTCGGAAAACTTTGTTTTTTTTTTTTATTTTAGGTAGATCTTAATATGGCAAATTCAAAAATACTATTTTCATTATACTAGGACGCGTAGCTTAGGAGAAAAAGCTGTTTAAACATTACCCATATGAATGACAATAAAATTTAAACGAGGTCGGAAAACTTTGTTTTGTTTTTTATTTTAGGTAGATCTTAATATGGCAAATTCAAAAATACTATTTTCATTATTCTAGGACGCATAGCTTAGGAGAAAAAGCTGTTTAAACATTACCCATATGAATGACAATAAAATTTAAACGAGGTCGCAAAACTTTGCTTTGTTTCTTATTTTAGGTAGATCTTAATATGGCAAATTCAAAAATACTATTTTCATTATACTAGGATGCGTAGCTTAGGAGAAAAAGCTGTTTAAACATTACCCATATGAATGACAATAAAATTTAAACGAGGTCGGAAAACTTTGTTTTGTTTTTTATTTTAGGTAGATCTTAATATGGCAAATTCAAAAATACTATTTTCATTATTCTAGGACGCATAGCTTAGGAGAAAAAGCTGTTTAAACATTACCCATATGAATGACAATAAAATTTAAACGAGGTCGGAAAACTTTGTTTTGTTTTTTATTTTAGGTAGATCTTAATATGGCAAATTCAAAAATACTATTTTCATTATACTAGGACGCGTAGCTTAGGAGAAAAAGCTGTTTAAACATTACCCATATGAATGACAATAAAATTTAAACGAGGTCGGAAAACTTTGTTTTGTTTTTTATTTTAGGTAGATCTTAATATGGCAAATTCAAAAATACTATTTTCATTATTCTAGGACGCATAGCTTAGGAGAAAAAGCTGTTTAAACATTACCCATATGAATGACAATAAAATTTAAACGAGGTCGGAAAACTTTGTTTTTTGTTTTTTATTTTAGGTAGATCTTAATATGGCAAATTTAAAAATACTATTTTCATTATTCTAGGACGCATAGCTTAGGAGAAAAAGCTGTTTAAACATTACCCATATGAATGACAATAAAATTTAAACGAGGCCGGAAAACTTTGTTTTGTTTTTTATTATTTTAGGTAGATCTTAATATGGCAAATTCAAAAATACTATTTTCATTATGCTAGGGCGCATCACTTAGGAGAAAAAGCTGTTTAAACATTACCCATATGAATGACAATAAAATTTAAACGAGGTCGGAAAACTTTGTTTTGTTTTTTATTTTAGGTAGATCTTAATATGGCAAATTCAAAAATACTAATTTCATTATGCTAGGACGCATAGCTTAGGAGAAAAAGCTGTTTAAACATTACCCATATGAATGACAATAAAATTTAAACGAGGTCGGAAAACTTTGTTTTGTTTTTTATTTTAGGTAGATCTTAATATGGCAAATTTAAAAATACTATTTTCATTATTCTAGGACGCATAGCTTAGGAGAAAAAGCTGTTTAAACATTACCCATATGAATGACAATAAAATTTAAACGAGGCCGGAAAACTTTGTTTTGTTTTTTATTATTTTAGGTAGATCTTAATATGGCAAATTCAAAAATACTATTTTCATTATGCTAGGGCGCATCACTTAGGAGAAAAAGCTGTTTAAACATTACCCATATGAATGACAATAAAATTTAAACGAGGTCGGAAAACTTTGTTTTGTTTTTTATTTTAGGTAGATCTTAATATGGCAAATTCAAAAATACTATTTTCATTATTCTAGGACGCATAGCTTAGGAGAAAAAGCTGTTTAAACATTACCCATATGAATGACAATAAAATTTAAACGAGGTCGGAAAACTTTGTTTTGTTTTTTATTTTAGGTAGATCTTAATATGGCAAATTTAAAAATACTATTTTCATTATTCTAGGACGCATAGCTTAGGAGAAAAAGCTGTTTAAACATTACCCATATGAATGACAATAAAATTGAAACGAGGTCGAAAAACTTTGTTTTGTTTTTTATTTTAGGTAGATCTTAATATGGCAAATTCAAAAATACTATTTTCATTATACTAGGACGCGTAGCTTAGGAGAAAAAGCTGTTTAAACATTACCCATATGAATGACAATAAAATTTAAACGAGGTCGGAAAACTTTGTTTTGTTTTTTATTTTAGGTAGATCTTAATATGGCAAATTCAAAAATACTATTTTCATTATGCTAGGACGCGTAGCTTAGGAGAAAAAGCTGTTTAAACATTACCCATATGAATGACAATAAAATTTAAACGAGGTCGGAAAACTTTGTTTTTTTATTTATTTTAGGTAGATCTTAATATGGCAAATTCAAAAATACTATTTTCATTATGCTAGGGCGCATAGCTTAGGAGAAAAAGCTGTTTAAACATTACCCATATGAATGACAATAAAATTTAAACGAGGTCGCAAAACTTTGTTTTGTTTTTTATTTTAGGTAGATCTTAATATGGCAAATTCAAAAATACTATTTTCATTATACTAGGACGCGAAGCTTAGGAGAAAAAGCTGTTTAAACATTACCCATATGAATGACAATAAAATTTAAACGAGGTCGGAAAACTTTGTTTTGTTTTTTATTTTAGGTAGATCTTAATATGGCAAATTTAAAAATACTATTTTCATTATTCTAGGACGCATAGCTTAGGAGAAAAAGCTGTTTAAACATTACCCATATGAATGACAATAAAATTTAAACGAGGCCGGAAAACTTTGTTTTGTTTTTTATTATTTTAGGTAGATCTTAATATGGCAAATTCAAAAATACTATTTTCATTATGCTAGGGCGCATCACTTAGGAGAAAAAGCTGTTTAAACATTACCCATATGAATGACAATAAAATTTAAACGAGGTCGGAAAACTTTGTTTTGTTTTTTATTTTAGGTAGATCTTAATATGGCAAATTCAAAAATACTATTTTCATTATTCTAGGACGCATAGCTTAGGAGAAAAAGCTGTTTAAACATTACCCATATGAATGACAATAAAATTTAAACGAGGTCGGAAAACTTTGTTTTGTTTTTTATTTTAGGTAGATCTTAATATGGCAAATTTAAAAATACTATTTTCATTATTCTAGGACGCATAGCTTAGGAGAAAAAGCTGTTTAAACATTACCCATATGAATGACAATAAAATTGAAACGAGGTCGAAAAACTTTGTTTTGTTTTTTATTTTAGGTAGATCTTAATATGGCAAATTCAAAAATACTAATTTCATTATGCTAGGACGCATAGCTTAGGAGAAAAAGCTGTTTAAACATTACCCATATGAATGACAATAAAATTTAAACGAGGTCGGAAAACTTTGTTTTGTTTTTTATTTTAGGTAGATCTTAATATGGCAAATTTAAAAATACTATTTTCATTATTCTAGGACGCATAGCTTAGGAAAAAAAGCTGTTTAAACATTACCCATATGAATGACAATAAAATTTAAACGAGGTCGGAAAACTTTGTTTTGTTTTTTATTTTAGGTAGATCTTAATATGGCAAATTCAAAAATACTATTTTCATTATACTAGGACGCGTAGCTTAGGAGAAAAAGCTGTTTAAACATTACCCATATGAATGACAATAAAATTTAAACGAGGTCGGAAAACTTTGTTTTGTTTTTTATTTTAGGTAGATCTTAATATGGCAAATTCAAAAATACTATTTTCATTATACTAGGACGCGTAGCTTAGGAGAAAAAGCTGTTTAAACATTACCCATATGAATGACAATAAAATTTAAACGAGGTCGGAAAACTTTGTTTTGTTTTTTATTTTAGGTAGATCTTAATATGGCAAATTCAAAAATACTATTTTCATTATTCTAGGACGCATAGCTTAGGAGAAAAAGCTGTTTAAACATTACCCATATGAATGACAATAAAATTTAAACGAGGTCGGAAAACTTTGTTTTTTTATTTATTTTAGGTAGATCTTAATATGGCAAATTCAAAAATACTATTTTCATTATGCTAGGGCGCATAGCTTAGGAGAAAAAGCTGTTTAAACATTACCCATATGAATGACAATAAAATTTAAACGAGGTCGGAAAACTTTGTTTTTTTATTTATTTTAGGTAGATCTTAATATGGCAAATTCAAAAATACTATTTTCATTATGCTAGGGCGCATAGCTTAGGAGAAAAAGCTGTTTAAACATTACCCATATGAATGACAATAAAATTTAAACGAGGTCGGAAAACTTTGTTTTGTTTTTTATTTTAGGTAGATCTTAATATGGCAAATTCAAAAATACTATTTTCATTATACTAGGACGCGTAGCTTAGGAGAAAAAGCTGTTTAAACATTACCCATATGAATGACAATAAAATTTAAACGAGGTCGGAAAACTTTGTTTTGTTTTTTATTTTAGGTAGATCTTAATATGGCAAATTCAAAAATACTATTTTCATTATACTAGGACGCGTAGCTTAGGAGAAAAAGCTGTTTAAACATTACCCATATGAATGACAATAAAATTTAAACGAGGTCGGAAAACTTTGTTTTGTTTTTTATTTTAGGTAGATCTTAATATGGCAAATTCAAAAATACTATTTTCATTATACTAGGACGCGTAGCTTAGGAGAAAAAGCTGTTTAAACATTACCCATATGAATGACAATAAAATTTAAACGAGGTCGGAAAACTTTGTTTTGTTTTTTATTTTAGGTAGATCTTAATATGGCAAATTCAAAAATACTATTTTCTAATTCTAGGACGCATAGCTTAGGAGAAAAAGCTGTTTAAACATTACCCATATGAATGACAATAAAATTTAAACGAGGTCGGAAAACTTTGTTTTGTTTTTTATTTTAGGTAGATCTTAATATGGCAAATTTAAAAATACTATTTTCATTATTCTAGGACGCATAGCTTAGGAGAAAAAGCTGTTTAAACATTACCCATATGAATGACAATAAAATTTAAACGAGGTCGGAAAACTTTGTTTTGTTTTTTATTTTAGGTAGATCTTAATATGGCAAATTTAAAAATACTATTTTCATTATTCTAGGACGCATAGCTTAGGAGAAAAAGCTGTTTAAACATTACCCATATGAATGACAATAAAATTTAAACGAGGTCGGAAAACTTTGTTTTGTTTTTTATTTTAGGTAGATCTTAATATGGCAAATTTAAAAATACTATTTTCATTATTCTAGGACGCATCACTTAGGAGAAAAAGCTGTTTAAACATTACCCATATGAATGACAATAAAATTTAAACGAGGTCGCAAAACTTTGCTTTGTTTCTTATTTTAGGTAGATCTTAATATGGCAAATTCAAAAATACTATTTTCATTATACTAGGACGCGTAGCTTAGGAGATAAAGCTGTTTAAACATTACCCATATGAATGACAATAAAATTTAAACGAGGTCGGAAAACTTTGCTTTGTTTCTTATTTTAAGTAGATCTTAATATGGCAAATTCAAAAATACTATTTTCATTATACTAGGACGCGTAGCTTAGGAGATAAAGCTGTTTAAACATTACCCATATGAATGACAATAAAATTTAAACGAGGTCGGAAAACTTTGCTTTGTTTCTTATTTTAAGTAGATCTTAATATGGCAAATTCAAAAATACTATTTTCATTATACTAGGACGCGTAGCTTAGGAGAAAAAGCTGTTTAAACATTACCCATATGAATGACAATAAAATTTAAACGAGGTCGGAAAACTTTGTTTTGTTTTTTATTTTAGGTAGATCTTAATATGGCAAATTCAAAAATACTATTTTCATTATACTAGGACGCGTAGCTTAGGAGAAAAAGCTGTTTAAACATTACCCATATGAATGACAATAAAATTTAAACGAGGTCGGAAAACTTTGTTTTGTTTTTTATTTTAGGTAGATCTTAATATGGCAAATTTAAAAATACTATTTTCATTATTCTAGGACGCATAGCTTAGGAGAAAAAGCTGTTTAAACATTACCCATATGAATGACAATAAAATTTAAACGAGGTCGGAAAACTTTGTTTTGTTTTTTATTTTAGGTAGATCTTAATATGGCAAATTCAAAAATACTATTTTCATTATACTAGGACGCGTAGCTTAGGAGAAAAAGCTGTTTAAACATTACCCATATGAATGACAATAAAATTTAAACGAGGTCGGAAAACTTTGTTTTGTTTTTTATTTTAGGTAGATCTTAATATGGCAAATTCAAAAATACTATTTTCATTATACTAGGACGCGTAGCTTAGGAGATAAAGCTGTTTAAACATTACCCATATGAATGACAATAAAATTTAAACGAGGTCGCAAAACTTTGCTTTGTTTCTTATTTTAGGTAGATCTTAATATGGCAAATTCAAAAATACTATTTTCATTATACTAAGACGCGTAGCTTAGGAGAAAAAGCTGTTTAAACATTACCCATATGAATGACAATAAAATTTAAACGAGGTCGGAAAACTTTGTTTTGTTTTTTATTTTAGGTAGATCTTAATATGGCAAATTCAAAAATACTATTTTCATTATACTAGGACGCGTAGCTTAGGAGAAAAAGCTGTTTAAACATTACCCATATGAATGACAATAAAATTTAAACGAGGTCGGAAAACTTTGTTTTGTTTTTTATTTTAGGTAGATCTTAATATGGTAAATTCAAAAATACTATTTTCATTATGCTAGGACGCATAGCTTAGGAGAAAAAGCTGTTTAAACATTACCCATATGAATGACAATAAAATTTAAACGAGGTCGGAAAACTTTGTTTTGTTTTTTATTTTAGGTAGATCTTAATATGGCAAATTCAAAAATACTATTTTCATTATACTAGGACGCGTAGCTTAGGAGAAAAAGCTGTTTAAACATTACCCATATGAATGACAATAAAATTTAAACGAGGTCGGAAAACTTTGTTTTGTTTTTTATTATTTTAGGTAGATCTTAATATGGCAAATTCAAAAATACTATTTTCATTATGCTAGGGCGCATCACTTAGGAGAAAAAGCTGTTTAAACATTACCCATATGAATGACAATAAAATTTAAACGAGGTCGGAAAACTTTGTTTTGTTTTTTATTTTAGGTAGATCTTAATATGGCAAATTCAAAAATACTATTTTCATTATACTAGGACGCGTAGCTTAGGAGAAAAAGCTGTTTAAACATTACCCATATGAATGACAATAAAATTTAAACGAGGTCGGAAAACTTTGTTTTGTTTTTTATTTTAGTTAGATCTTAATATGGCAAATTCAAAAATACTATTTTCATTATACTAGGACGCGTAGCTTAGGAGAAAAAGCTGTTTAAACATTACCCATATGAATGACAATAAAATTTAAACGAGGTCGGAAAACTTTGTTTTGTTTTTTATTTTAGGTAGATCTTAATATGGCAAATTCAAAAATACTATTTTCATTATACTAGGACGCGTAGCTTAGGAGAAAAAGCTGTTTAAACATTACCCATATGAATGACAATAAAATTTAAACGAGGTCGGAAAACTTTGTTTTGTTTTTTATTTTAGGTAGATCTTAATATGGCAAATTCAAAAATACTATTTTCATTATACTAGGACGCGTAGCTTAGGAGAAAAAGCTGTTTAAACATTACCCATATGAATGACAATAAAATTTAAACGAGGTCGGAAAACTTTGTTTTGTTTTTTATTTTAGGTAGATCTTAATATGGCAAATTCAAAAATACTATTTTCATTATACTAGGACGCGTAGCTTAGGAGAAAAAGCTGTTTAAACATTACCCTTATGAATGACAATAAAATTTAAACGAGGTCGGAAAACTTTGTTTTGTTTTTCATTTTAGGTAGATCTTAATATGGCAAATTCAAAAATACTATTTTCATTATGCTAGGGCGCATAGCTTAGGAGAAAAAGCTGTTTAAACATTACCCATATGAATGACAATAAAATTTAAACGAGGTCGGAAAACTTTGTTTTGTTTTTTATTTTAGGTAGATCTTAATATGGCAAATTTAAAAATACTATTTTCATTATTCTAGGACGCATAGCTTAGGAGAAAAAGCTGTTTAAACATTACCCATATGAATGACAATAAAATTTAAACGAGGTCGGAAAACTTTGTTTTGTTTTTTATTTTAGGTAGATCTTAATATGGCAAATTCAAAAATACTATTTTCATTATACTAGGACGCGTAGCTTAGGAGAAAAAGCTGTTTAAACATTACCCATATGAATGACAATAAAATTTAAACGAGGTCGGAAAACTTTGTTTTGTTTTTTATTATTTTAGGTAGATCTTAATATGGCAAATTCAAAAATACTATTTTCATTATGCTAAGGCGCATCACTTAGGAGAAAAAGCTGTTTAAACATTACCCATATGAATGACAATAAAATTTAAACGAGGTCGCAAAACTTTGCTTTGTTTCTTATTTTAGGTAGATCTTAATATGGCAAATTCAAAAATACTATTTTCATTATACTAGGACGCGTAGCTTAGGAGATAAAGCTGTTTAAACATTACCCATATGAATGACAACAAAATTTAAACGAGGTCGCAAAACTTTGCTTTGTTTCTTACTTTAGGTAGATCTTAATATGGCAAATTCAAAAATACTATTTTCATTATACTAGGACGCGTAGCTTAGGAGAAAAAGCTGTTTAAACATTACCCATATGAATGACAATAAAATTTAAACGAGGTCGGAAAACTTTGTTTTGTTTTTTATTTTAGGTAGATCTTAATATGGCAAATTCAAAAATACTATTTTCATTATACTAGGACGCGTAGCTTAGGAGAAAAAGCTGTTTAAACATTACCCATATGAATGACAATAAAATTTAAACGAGGTCGGAAAACTTTGTTTTGTTTTTTATTTTAGGTAGATCTTAATATGGCAAATTCAAAAATACTATTTTCATTATACTAGGACGCGTAGCTTAGGAGAAAAAGCTGTTTAAACATTACCCATATGAATGACAATAAAATTTAAACGAGGTCGGAAAACTTTGTTTTGTTTTTTATTTTAGGTAGATCTTAATATGGCAAATTCAAAAATACTATTTTCATTATGCTAGGACGCATAGCTTAGGAGAAAAAGCTGTTTAAACATTACCCATATGAATGACAATAAAATTTAAACGAGATCGGAAAACTTTGTTTTGTTTTTTATTTTAGGTAGATCTTAATATGGCAAATTCAAAAATACTATTTTCATTATACTAGGACGCGTAGCTTAGGAGAAAAAGCTGTTTAAACATTACCCATATGAATGACAATAAAATTTAAACGAGGTCGGAAAACTTTGCTTTACTTCTTATTTTAGGTAGATCTTAATATGGCAAATTCAAAAATACTATTTTCATTATACTAGGACGCGTAGCTTAGGAGAAAAAGCTGTTTAAACATTACCCATATGAATGACAATAAAATTTAAACGAGGTCGGAAAACTTTGTTTTGTTTTTTATTTTAGGTAGATCTTAATATGGCAAATTCAAAAATACTATTTTCATTATACTAGGACGCGTAGCTTAGGAGAAAAAGCTGTTTAAACATTACCCATATGAATGACAATAAAATTTAAACGAGGTCGGAAAACTTTGTTTTGTTTTTTATTTTAGGTAGATCTTAATATGGCAAATTCAAAAATACTATTTTCATTATACTAGGACGCGTAGCTTAGGAGAAAAAGCTGTTTAAACATTACCCATATGAATGACAATAAAATTTAAACGAGGTCGGAAAACTTTGTTTTGTTTTTTATTATTTTAGGTAGATCTTAATATGGCAAATTCAAAAATACTATTTTCATTATACTAGGACGCGTAGCTTAGGAGAAAAAGCTGTTTAAACATTACCCATATGAATGACAATAAAATTTAAACGAGGTCGCAAAACTTTGCTTTGTTTCTTATTTTAGGTAGATCTTAATATGGCAAATTCAAAAATACTATTTTCATTATACTAGGACGCGTAGCTTAGGAGATAAAGCTATTTAAACATTACCCATATGAATGACAATAAAATTTAAACGAGGTCGGAAAACTTTGCTTTGTTTCTTATTTTAGGTAGATCTTAATATGGCAAATTCAAAAATACTATTTTCATTATGCTAGGGCGCATCACTTAGGAGAAAAAGCTGTTTAAACATTACCCATATGAATGACAATAAAATTTAAACGAGGTCGCAAAACTTTGTTTTGTTTTTTATTTTAGTTAGATCTTAATATGGCAAATTCAAAAATACTATTTTCATTATACTAGGACGCGTAGCTTAGGAGAAAAAGCTGTTTAAACATTACCCATATGAATGACAATAAAATTTAAACGAGGTCGGAAAACTTTGTTTTGTTTTTTATTTTAGGTAGATCTTAATATGGCAAATTCAAAAATACTATTTTCATTATACTAGGACGCGTAGCTTAGGAGAAAAAGCTGTTTAAACATTACCCATATGAATGACAATAAAATTTAAACGAGGTCGGAAAACTTTGTTTTGTTTTTTATTATTTTAGGTAGATCTTAATATGGCAAATTCAAAAATACTGTTTTCATTATGCTAGGGCGCATAGCTTAGGAGAAAAAGCTGTTTAAACATTACCCATATGAATGACAATAAAATTTAAACGAGGTCGGAAAACTTTGTTTTGTTTTTTATTTTAGGTAGATCTTAATATGGCAAATTCAAAAATACTATTTTCATTATGCTAGGACGCATAGCTTAGGAGAAAAAGCTGTTTAAACATTACCCATATGAATGACAATAAAATTTAAACGAGATCGGAAAACTTTGTTTTGTTTTTTATTTTAGGTAGATCTTAATATGGCAAATTCAAAAATACTATTTTCATTATACTAGGACGCGTAGCTTAGGAGAAAAAGCTGTTTAAACATTACCCATATGAATGACAATAAAATTTAAACGAGGTCGGAAAACTTTGCTTTACTTCTTATTTTAGGTAGATCTTAATATGGCAAATTCAAAAATACTATTTTCATTATACTAGGACGCGTAGCTTAGGAGAAAAAGCTGTTTAAACATTACCCATATGAATGACAATAAAATTTAAACGAGGTCGGAAAACTTTGTTTTGTTTCTTATTTTAGGTAGATCTTAATATGGCAAATTCAAAAATACTATTTTCATTATACTAAGACTCGTAGCTTAGGAGAAAGGTAGATCTTTCTTTAGGTAGATCTTAATATGGCAAATTCAAAAATACTATTTTCATTATGCTAGGACGCATAGCTTAGGAGAAAAAGCTGTTTAAACATTACCCATATGAATGACAATAAAATTTAAACGAGATCGGAAAACTTTGTTTTGTTTTTTATTTTAGGTAGATCTTAATATGGCAAATTCAAAAATACTATTTTCATTATACTAGGACGCGTAGCTTAGGAGAAAAAGCTGTTTAAACATTACCCATATGAATGACAATAAAATTTAAACGAGGTCGGAAAACTTTGTTTTGTTTTTTATTTTAGGTAGATCTTAATATGGCAAATTCAAAAATACTATTTTCATTATACTAGGACGCGTAGCTTAGGAGAAAAAGCTGTTTAAACATTACCCATATGAATGACAATAAAATTTAAACGAGGTCGGAAAACTTTGTTTTGTTTTTTATTATTTTAGGTAGATCTTAATATGGCAAATTCAAAAATACTGTTTTCATTATGCTAGGGCGCATAGCTTAGGAGAAAAAGCTGTTTAAACATTACCCATATGAATGACAATAAAATTTAAACGAGGTCGGAAAACTTTGTTTTGTTTTTTATTTTAGGTAGATCTTAATATGGCAAATTTAAAAATACTATTTTCATTATTCTAGGACGCATAGCTTAGGAGAAAAAGCTGTTTAAACATTACCCATATGAATGACAATAAAATTTAAACGAGGTCGGAAAACTTTGTTTTGTTTTTTATTTTAGGTAGATCTTAATATGGCAAATTCAAAAATACTATTTTCATTATACTAACACGCGTAGCTTAGGAGAAAAAGCTGTTTAAACATTACCCATATGAATGACAATAAAATTTAAACGAGGTCGGAAAACTTTGTTTTGTTTTTTATTATTTTAGGTAGATCTTAATATGGCAAATTCAAAAATACTATTTTCATTATGCTAAGGCGCATCACTTAGGAGAAAAAGCTGTTTAAACATTACCCATATGAATGACAATAAAATTTAAACGAGGTCGCAAAACTTTGCTTTGTTTCTTATTTTAGGTAGATCTTAATATGGCAAATTCAAAAATACTATTTTCATTATACTAGGACGCGTAGCTTAGGAGATAAAGCTGTTTAAACATTACCCATATGAATGACAATAAAATTTAAACGAGGTCGCAAAACTTTGCTTTGTTTCTTATTTTAGGTAGATCTTAATATGGCAAATTCAAAAATACTATTTTCATTATACTAAGACGCGTAGCTTAGGAGAAAAAGCTGTTTAAACATTACCCATATGAATGACAATAAAATTTAAACGAGGTCGGAAAACTTTGTTTTGTTTTTTATTTTAGGTAGATCTTAATATGGCAAATTCAAAAATACTATTTTCATTATACTAGGACGCGTAGCTTAGGAGAAAAAGCTGTTTAAACATTACCCATATGAATGACAATAAAATTTAAACGAGGTCGGAAAACTTTGTTTTGTTTTTTATTTTAGGTAGATCTTAATATGGCAAATTCAAAAATACTATTTTCATTATACTAGGACGCGTAGCTTAGGAGAAAAAGCTGTTTAAACATTACCCATATGAATGACAATAAAATTTAAACGAGGTCGGAAAACTTTGTTTTGTTTTTTATTTTAGGTAGATCTTAATATGGCAAATTCAAAAATACTATTTTCATTATGCTAGGACGCATAGCTTAGGAGAAAAAGCTGTTTAAACATTACCCATATGAATGACAATAAAATTTAAACGAGATCGGAAAACTTTGTTTTGTTTTTTATTTTAGGTAGATCTTAATATGGCAAATTCAAAAATACTATTTTCATTATACTAGGACGCGTAGCTTAGGAGAAAAAGCTGTTTAAACATTACCCATATGAATGACAATAAAATTTAAACGAGGTCGGAAAACTTTGCTTTACTTCTTATTTTAGGTAGATCTTAATATGGCAAATTCAAAAATACTATTTTCATTATACTAGGACGCGTAGCTTAGGAGAAAAAGCTGTTTAAACATTACCCATATGAATGACAATAAAATTTAAACGAGGTCGGAAAACTTTGTTTTGTTTTTTATTATTTTAGGTAGATCTTAATATGGCAAATTCAAAAATACTATTTTCATTATGCTAGGGCGCATCACTTAGGAGAAAAAGCTGTTTAAACATTACCCATATGAATGACAATAAAATTTAAACGAGGTCGCAAAACTTTGCTTTGTTTCTTATTTTAGGTAGATCTTAATATGGCAAATTCAAAAATACTATTTTCATTATACTAGGACGCGTAGCTTAGGAGATAAAGCTATTTAAACATTACCCATATGAATGACAATAAAATTTAAACGAGGTCGGAAAACTTTGCTTTGTTTCTTATTTTAGGTAGATCTTAATATGGCAAATTCAAAAATACTATTTTCATTATACTAGGACGCGTAGCTTAGGAGAAAAAGCTGTTTAAACATTACCCATATGAATGACAATAAAATTTAAACGAGGTCGGAAAACTTTGTTTTGTTTTTTATTTTAGTTAGATCTTAATATGGCAAATTCAAAAATACTATTTTCATTATACTAGGACGCATAGCTTAGGAGAAAAAGCTGTTTAAACATTACCCATATGAATGACAATAAAATTTAAACGAGGTCGGAAAACTTTGTTTTGTTTTTTATTTTAGGTAGATCTTAATATGGCAAATTCAAAAATACTATTTTCATTATACTAGGACGCGTAGCTTAGGAGAAAAAGCTGTTTAAACATTACCCATATGAATGACAATAAAATTTAAACGAGGTCGGAAAACTTTGTTTTGTTTTTTATTTTAGGTAGATCTTAATATGGCAAATTCAAAAATACTATTTTCATTATACTAGGACGCGTAGCTTAGGAGAAAAAGCTGTTTAAACATTACCCATATGAATGACAATAAAATTTAAACGAGGTCGGAAAACTTTGTTTTGTTTTTTATTTTAGGTAGATCTTAATATGGCAAATTCAAAAATACTATTTTCATTATACTAGGACGCGTAGCTTAGGAGAAAAAGCTGTTTAAACATTACCCTTATGAATGACAATAAAATTTAAACGAGGTCGGAAAACTTTGTTTTGTTTTTCATTTTAGGTAGATCTTAATATGGCAAATTCAAAAATACTATTTTCATTATGCTAGGGCGCATAGCTTAGGAGAAAAAGCTGTTTAAACATTACCCATATGAATGACAATAAAATTTAAACGAGGTCGGAAAACTTTGTTTTGTTTTTTATTTTAGGTAGATCTTAATATGGCAAATTCAAAAATACTATTTTCATTATACTAGGACGCGTAGCTTAGGAGAAAAAGCTGTTTAAACATTACCCATATGAATGACAATAAAATTTAAACGAGGTCGGAAAACTTTGTTTTGTTTTTTATTATTTTAGGTAGATCTTAATATGGCAAATTCAAAAATACTATTTTCATTATGCTAAGGCGCATCACTTAGGAGAAAAAGCTGTTTAAACATTACCCATATGAATGACAATAAAATTTAAACGAGGTCGCAAAACTTTGCTTTGTTTCTTATTTTAGGTAGATCTTAATATGGCAAATTCAAAAATACTATTTTCATTATACTAGGACGCGTAGCTTAGGAGATAAAGCTGTTTAAACATTACCCATATGAATGACAATAAAATTTAAACGAGGTCGCAAAACTTTGCTTTGTTTCTTATTTTAGGTAGATCTTAATATGGCAAATTCAAAAATACTATTTTCATTATACTAGGACGCGTAGCTTAGGAGAAAAAGCTGTTTAAACATTACCCATATGAATGACAATAAAATTTAAACGAGGTCGGAAAACTTTGTTTTGTTTTTTATTTTAGGTAGATCTTAATATGGCAAATTCAAAAATACTATTTTCATTATACTAGGACGCGTAGCTTAGGAGAAAAAGCTGTTTAAACATTACCCATATGAATGACAATAAAATTTAAACGAGGTCGGAAAACTTTGTTTTGTTTTTTATTTTAGGTAGATCTTAATATGGCAAATTCAAAAATACTATTTTCATTATACTAGGACGCGTAGCTTAGGAGAAAAAGCTGTTTAAACATTACCCATATGAATGACAATAAAATTTAAACGAGGTCGGAAAACTTTGTTTTGTTTTTTATTTTAGGTAGATCTTAATATGGCAAATTCAAAAATACTATTTTCATTATGCTAGGACGCATAGCTTAGGAGAAAAAGCTGTTTAAACATTACCCATATGAATGACAATAAAATTTAAACGAGATCGGAAAACTTTGTTTTGTTTTTTATTTTAGGTAGATCTTAATATGGCAAATTCAAAAATACTATTTTCATTATACTAGGACGCGTAGCTTAGGAGAAAAAGCTGTTTAAACATTACCCATATGAATGACAATAAAATTTAAACGAGGTCGGAAAACTTTGCTTTACTTCTTATTTTAGGTAGATCTTAATATGGCAAATTCAAAAATACTATTTTCATTATACTAGGACGCGTAGCTTAGGAGAAAAAGCTGTTTAAACATTACCCATATGAATGACAATAAAATTTAAACGAGGTCGGAAAACTTTGTTTTGTTTTTTATTTTAGGTAGATCTTAATATGGCAAATTCAAAAATACTATTTTCATTATACTAGGACGCGTAGCTTAGGAGAAAAAGCTGTTTAAACATTACCCTTATGAATGACAATAAAATTTAAACGAGGTCGGAAAACTTTGTTTTGTTTTTTATTTTAGGTAGATCTTAATATGGCAAATTCAAAAATACTATTTTCATTATACTAGGACGCGTAGCTTAGGAGAAAAAGCTGTTTAAACATTACCCTTATGAATGACAATAAAATTTAAACGAGGTCGGAAAACTTTGTTTTGTTTTTTATTTTAGGTAGATCTTAATATGGCAAATTCAAAAATACTATTTTCATTATTCTAGGACGCATAGCTTAGGAGAAAAAGCTGTTTAAACATTACCCATATGAATGACAATAAAATTTAAACGAGGTCGGAAAACTTTGCTTTGTTTCTTATTTTAGGTAGATCTTAATATGGCAAATTCAAAAATACTATTTTCATTATTCTAGGACGCATAGCTTAGGAGAAAAAGCTGTTTAAACATTACCCATATGAATGACAATAAAATTTAAACGAGGTCGGAAAACTTTGTTTTTTTATTTATTTTAGGTAGATCTTAATATGGCAAATTTAAAAATACTATTTTCATTATTCTAGGACGCATAGCTTAGGAGAAAAAGCTGTTTAAACATTACCCATATGAATGACAATAAAATTTAAACGAGGTCGGAAAACTTTGTTTTGTTTTTTATTTTAGGTAGATCTTAATATGGCAAATTCAAAAATACTATTTTCATTATACTAGGACGCGTAGCTTAGGAGAAAAAGCTGTTTAAACATTACCCATATGAATGACAATAAAATTTAAACGAGGTCGGAAAACTTTGTTTTGTTTTTTATTTTAGGTAGATCTTAATATGGCAAATTCAAAAATACTATTTTCATTATACTAGGACGCATAGCTTAGGAGAAAAAGCTGTTTAAACATTACCCATATGAATGACAATAAAATTTAAACGAGGTCGGAAAACTTTGTTTTGTTTTTTATTTTAGGTAGATCTTAATATGGCAAATTCAAAAATACTATTTTCATTATGCTAGGACGCATAGCTTAGGAGAAAAAGCTGTTTAAACATTACCCATATGAATGACAATAAAATTTAAACGAGGTCGGAAAACTTTGTTTTGTTTTTTATTTTAGGTAGATCTTAATATGGCAAATTTAAAAATACTATTTTCATTATTCTAGGACGCATAGCTTAGGAGAAAAAGCTGTTTAAACATTACCCATATGAATGACAATAAAATTTAAACGAGGTCGGAAAACTTTGTTTTGTTTTTTATTTTAGGTAGATCTTAATATGGCAAATTCAAAAATACTATTTTCATTATACTAGGACGCGTAGCTTAGGAGAAAAAGCTGTTTAAACATTACCCATATGAATGACAATAAAATTTAAACGAGGTCGGAAAACTTTGTTTTGTTTTTTATTATTTTAGGTAGATCTTAATATGGCAAATTCAAAAATACTATTTTCATTATGCTAGGGCGCATCACTTAGGAGAAAAAGCTGTTTAAACATTACCCATATGAATGACAATAAAATTTAAACGAGGTCGCAAAACTTTGCTTTGTTTCTTATTTTAGGTAGATCTTAATATGGCAAATTCAAAAATACTATTTTCATTATACTAGGACGCGTAGCTTAGGAGAAAAAGCTGTTTAAACATTACCCATATGAATGACAATAAAATTTAAACGAGGTCGGAAAACTTTGTTTTGTTTTTTATTTTAGTTAGATCTTAATATGGCAAATTCAAAAATACTATTTTAATTATACTAGGACGCGTAGCTTAGGAGAAAAAGCTGTTTAAACATTACCCATATGAATGACAATAAAATTTAAACGAGGTCGGAAAACTTTGTTTTGTTTTTTATTTTAGGTAGATCTTAATATGGCAAATTCAAAAATACTATTTTCATTATACTAGGACGCGTAGCTTAGGAGAAAAAGCTGTTTAAACATTACCCATATGAATGACAATAAAATTTAAACGAGGTCGGAAAACTTTGTTTTGTTTTTTATTTTAGGTAGATCTTAATATGGCAAATTCAAAAATACTATTTTCATTATACTAGGACGCGTAGCTTAGGAGAAAAAGCTGTTTAAACATTACCCATATGAATGACAATAAAATTTAAACGAGGTCGGAAAACTTTGTTTTGTTTTTTATTTTAGGTAGATCTTAATATGGCAAATTTAAAAATACTATTTTCATTATTCTAGGACGCATAGCTTAGGAGAAAAAGCTGTTTAAACATTACCCATATGAATGACAATCAAATTTAAACGAGGTCGGAAAACTTTGTTTTGTTTTTTATTTTAGGTAGATCTTAATATGGCAAATTCAAAAATACTATTTTCATTATACTAGGACGCGTAGCTTAGGAGAAAAAGCTGTTTAAACATTACCCATATGAATGACAATAAAATTTAAACGAGGTCGGAAAACTTTGTTTTGTTTTTTATTTTAGGTAGATCTTAATATGGCAAATTCAAAAATACTATTTTCATTATACTAGGACGCGTAGCTTAGGAGAAAAAGCTGTTTAAACATTACCCATATGAATGACAATAAAATTTAAACGAGGTCGGAAAACTTTGCTTTGTTTCTTATTTTAGGTAGATCTTAATATGGCAAATTCAAAAATACTATTTTCATTATTCTAGGACGCATAGCTTAGGAGAAAAAGCTGTTTAAACATTACCCATATGAATGACAATAAAATTTAAACGAGGTCGGAAAACTTTGTTTTGTTTTTTATTTTAGGTAGATCTTAATATGGCAAATTCAAAAATACTATTTTCATTATACTAGGACGCGTAGCTTAGGAGAAAAAGCTGTTTAAACATTACCCATATGAATGACAATAAAATTTAAACGAGGTCGGAAAACTTTGTTTTGTTTTTTATTTTAGGTAGATCTTAATATGGCAAATTTAAAAATACTATTTTCATTATTCTAGGACGCATAGCTTAGGAGAAAAAGCTGTTTAAACATTACCCATATGAATGACAATAAAATTTAAACGAGGTCGGAAAACTTTGTTTTGTTTTTTATTTTAGGTAGATCTTAATATGGCAAATTCAAAAATACTATTTTCATTATTCTAGGACGCATAGCTTAGGAGAAAAAGCTGTTTAAACATTACCCATATGAATGACAATAAAATTTAAACGAGGTCGGAAAACTTTGTTTTGTTTTTTATTTTAGGTAGATCTTAATATGGCAAATTCAAAAATACTATTTTCATTATACTAGGACGCGTAGCTTAGGAGAAAAAGCTGTTTAAACATTACCCATATGAATGACAATAAAATTTAAACGAGGTCGGAAAACTTTGTTTTGTTTTTTATTTTAGGTAGATCTTAATATGGCAAATTCAAAAATACTATTTTCATTATGCTAGGGCGCATCACTTAGGAGAAAAAGCTGTTTAAACATTACCCATATGAATGACAATAAAATTTAAACGAGGTCGCAAAACTTTGCTTTGTTTCTTATTTTAGGTAGATCTTAATATGGCAAATTCAAAAATACTATTTTCATTATACTAGGACGCGTAGCTTAGGAGAAAAAGCTGTTTAAACATTACCCATATGAATGACAATAAAATTTAAACGAGGTCGGAAAACTTTGTTTTGTTTCTTATTTTAGGTAGATCTTAATATGGCAAATTCAAAAATACTATTTTCATTATACTAGGACGCGTAGCTTAGGAGATAAAGCTGTTTAAACATTACCCATATGAATGACAATACAATTTAAACGAGGTCGGAAAACTTTGCTTTGTTTCTTATTTTAGGTAGATCTTAATATGGCAAATTCAAAAATACTATTTTCATTATACTAGGACGCGTAGCTTAGGAGAAAAAGCTGTTTAAACATTACCCATATGAATGACAATAAAATTTAAACGAGGTCGGAAAACTTTGTTTTGTTTTTTATTTTAGGTAGATCTTAATATGGCAAATTCAAAAATACTATTTTCATTATACTAGGACGCGTAGCTTAGGAGAAAAAGCTGTTTAAACATTACCCATATGAATGACAATAAAATTTAAACGAGGTCGGAAAACTTTGTTTTGTTTTTTATTTTAGGTAGATCTTAATATGGCAAATTTAAAAATACTATTTTCATTATTCTAGGACGCATAGCTTAGGAGAAAAAGCTGTTTAAACATTACCCATATGAATGACAATCAAATTTAAACGAGGTCGGAAAACTTTGTTTTGTTTTTTATTTTAGGTAGATCTTAATATGGCAAATTCAAAAATACTATTTTCATTATACTAGGACGCGTAGCTTAGGAGAAAAAGCTGTTTAAACATTACCCATATGAATGACAATAAAATTTAAACGAGGTCGGAAAACTTTGTTTTTTTTTTTATTTTAGGTAGATCTTAATATGGCAAATTCAAAAATACTATTTTCATTATACTAGGACGCGTAGCTTAGGAGAAAAAGCTGTTTAAACATTACCCATATGAATGACAATAAAATTTAAACGAGGTCGGAAAACTTTGCTTTGTTTCTTATTTTAGGTAGATCTTAATATGGCAAATTCAAAAATACTATTTTCATTATTCTAGGACGCATAGCTTAGGAGAAAAAGCTGTTTAAACATTACCCATATGAATGACAATAAAATTTAAACGAGGTCGGAAAACTTTGTTTTGTTTTTTATTTTAGGTAGATCTTAATATGGCAAATTCAAAAATACTATTTTCATTATACTAGGACGCGTAGCTTAGGAGAAAAAGCTGTTTAAACATTACCCATATGAATGACAATAAAATTTAAACGAGGTCGGAAAACTTTGTTTTGTTTTTTATTTTAGGTAGATCTTAATATGGCAAATTTAAAAATACTATTTTCATTATTCTAGGACGCATAGCTTAGGAGAAAAAGCTGTTTAAACATTACCCATATGAATGACAATAAAATTTAAACGAGGTCGGAAAACTTTGTTTTGTTTTTTATTTTAGGTAGATCTTAATATGGCAAATTCAAAAATACTATTTTCATTATACTAGGACGCGTAGCTTAGGAGAAAAAGCTGTTTAAACATTACCCATATGAATGACAATAAAATTTAAACGAGGTCGGAAAACTTTGTTTTGTTTTTTATTTTAGGTAGATCTTAATATGGCAAATTTAAAAATACTATTTTCATTATTCTAGGACGCATAGCTTAGGAGAAAAAGCTGTTTAAACATTACCCATATGAATGACAATAAAATTTAAACGAGGTCGGAAAACTTTGTTTTGTTTTTTATTTTAGGTAGATCTTAATATGGCCAATTCAAAAATACTATTTTCATTATACTAGGACGCGTAGCTTAGGAGATAAAGCTGTTTAAACATTACCCATATGAATGACAATAAAATTTAAACGAGGTCGGAAAACTTTGCTTTGTTTCTTATTTTAGGTAGATCTTAATATGGCAAATTCAAAAATACTATTTTCATTATACTAGGACGCGTAGCTTAGGAGAAAAAGCTGTTTAAACATTACCCATATGAATGACAATAAAATTTAAACGAGGTCGGAAAACTTTGTTTTGTTTTTTATTTTAGTTAGATCTTAATATGGCAAATTCAAAAATACTATTTTCATTATTCTAGGACGCATAGCTTAGGAGAAAAAGCTGTTTAAACATTACCCATATGAATGACAATAAAATTTAAACGAGGTCGGAAAACTTTGTTTTGTTTTTTATTTTAGGTAGATCTTAATATGGCAAATTTAAAAATACTATTTTCATTATTCTAGGACGCATAGCTTAGGAGAAAAAGCTGTTTAAACATTACCCATATGAATGACAATAAAATTTAAACGAGGTCGGAAAACTTTGTTTTGTTTTTTATTTTAGGTAGATCTTAATATGGCAAATTCAAAAATACTATTTTCATTATTCTAGGACGCATAGCTTAGGAGAAAAAGCTGTTTAAACATTACCCATATGAATGACAATAAAATTTAAACGAGGTCGGAAAACTTTGTTTTGTTTTTTATTTTAGGTAGATCTTAATATGGCAAATTCAAAAATACTATTTTCATTATACTAGGACGCGTAGCTTAGGAGAAAAAGCTGTTTAAACATTACCCATATGAATGACAATAAAATTTAAACGAGGTCGGAAAACTTTGCTTTGTTTCTTATTTTAGGTAGATCTTAATATGGCAAATTCAAAAATACTATTTTCATTATTCTAGGACGCATAGCTTAGGAGAAAAAGCTGTTTAAACATTACCCATATGAATGACAATAAAATTTAAACGAGGTCGGAAAACTTTGTTTTGTTTTTTATTTTAGGTAGATCTTAATATGGCAAATTCAAAAATACTATTTTCATTATACTAGGACGCGTAGCTTAGGAGAAAAAGCTGTTTAAACATTACCCATATGAATGACAATAAAATTTAAACGAGGTCGGAAAACTTTGTTTTGTTTTTTATTTTAGGTAGATCTTAATATGGCAAATTTAAAAATACTATTTTCATTATTCTAGGACGCATAGCTTAGGAGAAAAAGCTGTTTAAACATTACCCATATGAATGACAATAAAATTTAAACGAGGTCGGAAAACTTTGTTTTGTTTTTTATTTTAGGTAGATCTTAATATGGCAAATTCAAAAATACTATTTTCATTATTCTAGGACGCATAGCTTAGGAGAAAAAGCTGTTTAAACATTACCCATATGAATGACAATAAAATTTAAACGAGGTCGGAAAACTTTGTTTTGTTTTTTATTTTAGGTAGATCTTAATATGGCAAATTCAAAAATACTATTTTCATTATACTAGGACGCGTAGCTTAGGAGAAAAAGCTGTTTAAACATTACCCATATGAATGACAATAAAATTTAAACGAGGTCGGAAAACTTTGTTTTGTTTTTTATTTTAGGTAGATCTTAATATGGCAAATTCAAAAATACTATTTTCATTATACTAGGACGCGTAGCTTAGGAGATAAAGCTGTTTAAACATTACCCATATGAATGACAATAAAATTTAAACGAGGTCGGAAAACTTTGCTTTGTTTCTTATTTTAGGTAGATCTTAATATGGCAAATTCAAAAATACTATTTTCATTATTCTAGGACGCATAGCTTAGGAGAAAAAGCTGTTTAAACATTACCCATATGAATGACAATAAAATTTAAACGAGGTCGGAAAACTTTGTTTTGTTTTTTATTTTAGGTAGATCTTAATATGGCAAATTCAAAAATACTATTTTCATTATACTAGGACGCGTAGCTTAGGAGAAAAAGCTGTTTAAACATTACCCATATGAATGACAATAAAATTTAAACGAGGTCGGAAAACTTTGTTTTGTTTTTTATTTTAGGTAGATCTTAATATGGCAAATTTAAAAATACTATTTTCATTATTCTAGGACGCATAGCTTAGGAGAAAAAGCTGTTTAAACATTACCCATATGAATGACAATAAAATTTAAACGAGGTCGGAAAACTTTGTTTTGTTTTTTATTTTAGGTAGATCTTAATATGGCAAATTCAAAAATACTATTTTCATTATACTAGGACGCGTAGCTTAGGAGAAAAAGCTGTTTAAACATTACCCATATGAATGACAATAAAATTTAAACGAGGTCGGAAAACTTTGTTTTGTTTTTTATTTTAGGTAGATCTTAATATGGCAAATTCAAAAATACTATTTTCATTATACTAGGACGCGTAGCTTAGGAGATAAAGCTGTTTAAACATTACCCATATGAATGACAATAAAATTTAAACGAGGTCGGAAAACTTTGCTTTGTTTCTTATTTTAGGTAGATCTTAATATGGCAAATTCAAAAATACTATTTTCATTATACTAGGACGCGTAGCTTAGGAGATAAAGCTGTTTAAACATTACCCATATGAATGACAATAAAATTTAAACGAGGTCGGAAAACTTTGCTTTGTTTCTTATTTTAGGTAGATCTTAATATGGCAAATTCAAAAATACTATTTTCATTATACTAGGACGCGTAGCTTAGGAGAAAAAGCTGTTTAAACATTACCCATATGAATGACAATAAAATTTAAACGAGGTCGGAAAACTTTGTTTTGTTTTTTATTTTAGTTAGATCTTAATATGGCAAATTCAAAAATACTATTTTCATTATACTAGGACGCGTAGCTTAGGAGAAAAAGCTGTTTAAACATTACCCATATGAATGACAATAAAATTTAAACGAGGTCGGAAAACTTTGTTTTGTTTTTTATTTTAGGTAGATCTTAATATGGCAAATTCAAAAATACTATTTTCATTATACTAGGACGCGTAGCTTAGGAGAAAAAGCTGTTTAAACATTACCCATATGAATGACAATAAAATTTAAACGAGGTCGGAAAACTTTGTTTTGTTTTTTATTTTAGGTAGATCTTAATATGGCAAATTCAAAAATACTATTTTCATTATACTAGGACGCGTAGCTTAGGAGAAAAAGCTGTTTAAACATTACCCATATGAATGACAATAAAATTTAAACGAGGTCGGAAAACTTTGTTTTGTTTTTTATTTTAGGTAGATCTTAATATGGCAAATTTAAAAATACTATTTTCATTATTCTAGGACGCATAGCTTAGGAGAAAAAGCTGTTTAAACATTACCCATATGAATGACAATCAAATTTAAACGAGGTCGGAAAACTTTGTTTTGTTTTTTATTTTAGGTAGATCTTAATATGGCAAATTCAAAAATACTATTTTCATTATACTAGGACGCGTAGCTTAGGAGAAAAAGCTGTTTAAACATTACCCATATGAATGACAATAAAATTTAAACGAGGTCGGAAAACTTTGTTTTGTTTTTTATTTTAGGTAGATCTTAATATGGCAAATTCAAAAATACTATTTTCATTATACTAGGACGCGTAGCTTAGGAGAAAAAGCTGTTTAAACATTACCCATATGAATGACAATAAAATTTAAACGAGGTCGGAAAACTTTGCTTTGTTTCTTATTTTAGGTAGATCTTAATATGGCAAATTCAAAAATACTATTTTCATTATTCTAGGACGCATAGCTTAGGAGAAAAAGCTGTTTAAACATTACCCATATGAATGACAATAAAATTTAAACGAGGTCGGAAAACTTTGTTTTGTTTTTTATTTTAGGTAGATCTTAATATGGCAAATTCAAAAATACTATTTTCATTATACTAGGACGCGTAGCTTAGGAGAAAAAGCTGTTTAAACATTACCCATATGAATGACAATAAAATTTAAACGAGGTCGGAAAACTTTGTTTTGTTTTTTATTTTAGGTAGATCTTAATATGGCAAATTTAAAAATACTATTTTCATTATTCTAGGACGCATAGCTTAGGAGAAAAAGCTGTTTAAACATTACCCATATGAATGACAATAAAATTTAAACGAGGTCGGAAAACTTTGTTTTGTTTTTTATTTTAGGTAGATCTTAATATGGCAAATTCAAAAATACTATTTTCATTATACTAGGACGCGTAGCTTAGGAGAAAAAGCTGTTTAAACATTACCCATATGAATGACAATAAAATTTAAACGAGGTCGGAAAACTTTGTTTTGTTTTTTATTTTAGGTAGATCTTAATATGGCAAATTCAAAAATACTATTTTCATTATACTAGGACGCATAGCTTAGGAGAAAAAGCTGTTTAAACATTACCCATATGAATGACAATAAAATTTAAACGAGGTCGGAAAACTTTGTTTTGTTTTTTATTTTAGGTAGATCTTAATATGGCAAATTTAAAAATACTATTTTCATTATTCTAGGACGCATAGCTTAGGAGAAAAAGCTGTTTAAACATTACCCATATGAATGACAATAAAATTTAAACGAGGTCGGAAAACTTTGTTTTGTTTTTTATTTTAGGTAGATCTTAATATGGCAAATTCAAAAATACTATTTTCATTATACTAGGACGCGTAGCTTAGGAGAAAAAGCTGTTTAAACATTACCCATATGAATGACAATAAAATTTAAACGAGGTCGGAAAACTTTGTTTTGTTTTTTATTTTAGGTAGATCTTAATATGGCAAATTCAAAAATACTATTTTCATTATTCTAGGACGCATAGCTTAGGAGAAAAAGCTGTTTAAACATTACCCATATGAATGACAATAAAATTTAAACGAGGTCGGAAAACTTTGTTTTTTTATTTATTTTAGGTAGATCTTAATATGGCAAATTCAAAAATACTATTTTCATTATGCTAGGGCGCATCACTTAGGAGAAAAAGCTGTTTAAACATTACCCATATGAATGACAATAAAATTTAAACGAGGTCGCAAAACTTTGCTTTGTTTCTTATTTTAGGTAGATCTTAATATGGCAAATTCAAAAATACTATTTTCATTATGCTAGGACGCATAGCTTAGGAGAAAAAGCTGTTTAAACATTACCCATATGAATGACAATAAAATTTAAACGAGGTCGGAAAGCTTTGTTTTGTTTTTTATTTTAGGTAGATCTTAATATGGCAAATTTAAAAATACTATTTTCATTATTCTAGGACGCATAGCTTAGGAGAAAAAGCTGTTTAAACATTACCCATATGAATGACAATAAAATTTAAACGAGGTCGGAAAACTTTGTTTTGTTTTTTATTTTAGGTAGATCTTAATATGGCAAATTCAAAAATACTATTTTCATTATACTAGGACGCGTAGCTTAGGAGAAAAAGCTGTTTAAACATTACCCATATGAATGACAATAAAATTTAAACGAGGTCGGAAAACTTTGTTTTGTTTTTTATTTTAGGTAGATCTTAATATGGCAAATTCAAAAATACTATTTTCATTATTCTAGGACGCATAGCTTAGTAGAAAAAGCTGTTTAAACATTACCCATATGAATGACAATAAAATTTAAACGAGGTCGGAAAACTTTGTTTTGTTTTTTATTTTAGGTAGATCTTAATATGGCAAATTCAAAAATACTATTTTCATTATACTAGGACGCGTAGCTTAGGAGAAAAAGCTGTTTAAACATTACCCATATGAATGACAATAAAATTTAAACGAGGTCGGAAAACTTTGTTTTGTTTTTTATTTTAGGTAGATCTTAATATGGCAAATTCAAAAATACTATTTTCATTATTCTAGGACGCATAGCTTAGTAGAAAAAGCTGTTTAAACATTACCCATATGAATGACAATAAAATTTAAACGAGGTCGGAAACTTTGTTTTGTTTTTTATTTTAGGTAGATCTTAATATGGCAAATTCAAAAATACTATTTTCATTATTCTAGGACGCATAGCTTAGTAGAAAAAGCTGTTTAAACATTACCCATATGAATGACAATAAAATTTAAACGAGGTCGGAAAACTTTGTTTTGTTTTTTATTTTAGGTAGATCTTAATATGGCAAATTCAAAAATACTATTTTCATTATACTAGGACGCGTAGCTTAGGAGAAAAAGCTGTTTAAACATTACCCATATGAATGACAATAAAATTTAAACGAGGTCGGAAAACTTTGTTTTGTTTTTTATTTTAGGTAGATCTTAATATGGCAAATTCAAAAATACTATTTTCATTATTCTAGGACGCATAGCTTAGTAGAAAAAGCTGTTTAAACATTACCCATATGAATGACAATAAAATTTAAACGAGGTCGGAAAACTTTGTTTTGTTTTTTATTTTAGGTAGATCTTAATATGGCAAATTCAAAAATACTATTTTCATTATACTAGGACGCGTAGCTTAGGAGAAAAAGCTGTTTAAACATTACCCATATGAATGACAATAAAATTTAAACGAGGTCGGAAAACTTTGTTTTGTTTTTTATTTTAGGTAGATCTTAATATGGCAAATTCAAAAATACTATTTTCATTATTCTAGGACGCATAGCTTAGTAGAAAAAGCTGTTTAAACATTACCCATATGAATGACAATAAAATTTAAACGAGGTCGGAAAACTTTGTTTTGTTTTTTATTTTAGGTAGATCTTAATATGGCAAATTCAAAAATACTATTTTCATTATACTAGGACGCGTAGCTTAGGAGAAAAAGCTGTTTAAACATTACCCATATGAATGACAATAAAATTTAAACGAGGTCGGAAAACTTTGTTTTGTTTTTTATTTTAGGTAGATCTTAATATGGCAAATTCAAAAATACTATTTTCATTATACTAGGACGCGTAGCTTAGGAGAAAAAGCTGTTTAAACATTACCCATATGAATGACAATAAAATTTAAACGAGGTCGGAAAACTTTGTTTTGTTTTTTATTTTAGGTAGATCTTAATATGGCAAATTCAAAAATACTATTTTCATTATTCTAGGACGCATAGCTTAGTAGAAAAAGCTGTTTAAACATTACCCATATGAATGACAATAAAATTTAAACGAGGTCGGAAAACTTTGTTTTGTTTTTTATTTTAGGTAGATCTTAATATGGCAAATTCAAAAATACTATTTTCATTATTCTAGGACGCATAGCTTAGTAGAAAAAGCTGTTTAAACATTACCCATATGAATGACAATAAAATTTAAACGAGGTCGGAAAACTTTGTTTTGTTTTTTATTTTAGGTAGATCTTAATATGGCAAATTCAAAAATACTATTTTCATTATACTAGGACGCGTAGCTTAGGAGAAAAAGCTGTTTAAACATTACCCATATGAATGACAATAAAATTTAAACGAGGTCGGAAAACTTTGTTTTGTTTTTTATTTTAGGTAGATCTTAATATGGCAAATTCAAAAATACTATTTTCATTATTCTAGGACGCATAGCTTAGTAGAAAAAGCTGTTTAAACATTACCCATATGAATGACAATAAAATTTAAACGAGGTCGGAAAACTTTGTTTTGTTTTTTATTTTAGGTAGATCTTAATATGGCAAATTCAAAAATACTATTTTCATTATACTAGGACGCGTAGCTTAGGAGAAAAAGCTGTTTAAACATTACCCATATGAATGACAATAAAATTTAAACGAGGTCGGAAAACTTTGTTTTGTTTTTTATTTTAGGTAGATCTTAATATGGCAAATTCAAAAATACTATTTTCATTATTCTAGGACGCATAGCTTAGTAGAAAAAGCTGTTTAAACATTACCCATATGAATGACAATAAAATTTAAACGAGGTCGGAAAACTTTGTTTTGTTTTTTATTTTAGGTAGATCTTAATATGGCAAATTCAAAAATACTATTTTCATTATTCTAGGACGCATAGCTTAGTAGAAAAAGCTGTTTAAACATTACCCATATGAATGACAATAAAATTTAAACGAGGTCGGAAAACTTTGTTTTGTTTTTTATTTTAGGTAGATCTTAATATGGCAAATTCAAAAATACTATTTTCATTATACTAGGACGCGTAGCTTAGGAGAAAAAGCTGTTTAAACATTACCCATATGAATGACAATAAAATTTAAACGAGGTCGGAAAACTTTGTTTTGTTTTTTATTTTAGGTAGATCTTAATATGGCAAATTCAAAAATACTATTTTCATTATTCTAGGACGCATAGCTTAGTAGAAAAAGCTGTTTAAACATTACCCATATGAATGACAATAAAATTTAAACGAGGTCGGAAAACTTTGTTTTGTTTTTTATTTTAGGTAGATCTTAATATGGCAAATTCAAAAATACTATTTTCATTATGCTAGGACGCATAGCTTAGGAGAAAAAGCTGTTTAAACATTACCCATATGAATGACAATAAAATTTAAACGAGGTCGGAAAGCTTTGTTTTGTTTTTTATTTTAGGTAGATCTTAATATGGCAAATTTAAAAATACTATTTTCATTATTCTAGGACGCATAGCTTAGGAGAAAAAGCTGTTTAAACATTACCCATATGAATGACAATAAAATTTAAACGAGGTCGGAAAACTTTGTTTTGTTTTTTATTTTAGGTAGATCTTAATATGGCAAATTCAAAAATACTATTTTCATTATTCTAGGACGCATAGCTTAGTAGAAAAAGCTGTTTAAACATTACCCATATGAATGACAATAAAATTTAAACGAGGTCGGAAAACTTTGTTTTGTTTTTTATTTTAGGTAGATCTTAATATGGCAAATTCAAAAATACTATTTTCATTATACTAGGACGCGTAGCTTAGGAGAAAAAGCTGTTTAAACATTACCCATATGAATGACAATAAAATTTAAACGAGGTCGGAAAACTTTGTTTTGTTTTTTATTTTAGGTAGATCTTAATATGGCAAATTCAAAAATACTATTTTCATTATTCTAGGACGCATAGCTTAGTAGAAAAAGCTGTTTAAACATTACCCATATGAATGACAATAAAATTTAAACGAGGTCGGAAAACTTTGTTTTGTTTTTTATTTTAGGTAGATCTTAATATGGCAAATTCAAAAATACTATTTTCATTATGCTAGGACGCATAGCTTAGGAGAAAAAGCTGTTTAAACATTACCCATATGAATGACAATAAAATTTAAACGAGGTCGGAAAGCTTTGTTTTGTTTTTTATTTTAGGTAGATCTTAATATGGCAAATTTAAAAATACTATTTTCATTATTCTAGGACGCATAGCTTAGGAGAAAAAGCTGTTTAAACATTACCCATATGAATGACAATAAAATTTAAACGAGGTCGGAAAACTTTGTTTTGTTTTTTATTTTAGGTAGATCTTAATATGGCAAATTCAAAAATACTATTTTCATTATACTAGGACGCGTAGCTTAGGAGAAAAAGCTGTTTAAACATTACCCATATGAATGACAATAAAATTTAAACGAGGTCGGAAAACTTTGTTTTGTTTTTTATTTTAGGTAGATCTTAATATGGCAAATTCAAAAATACTATTTTCATTATACTAGGACGCGTAGCTTAGGAGAAAAAGCTGTTTAAACATTACCCATATGAATGACAATAAAATTTAAACGAGGTCGGAAAACTTTGTTTTGTTTTTTATTTTAGGTAGATCTTAATATGGCAAATTCAAAAATACTATTTTCATTATTCTAGGACGCATAGCTTAGTATAAAAAGCTGTTTAAACATTACCCATATGAATGACAATAAAATTTAAACGAGGTCGGAAAACTTTGTTTTGTTTTTTATTTTAGGTAGATCTTAATATGGCAAATTCAAAAATACTATTTTCATTATTCTAGGACGCATAGCTTAGTAGAAAAAGCTGTTTAAACATTACCCATATGAATGACAATAAAATTTAAACGAGGTCGGAAAACTTTGTTTTGTTTTTTATTTTAGGTAGATCTTAATATGGCAAATTCAAAAATACTATTTTCATTATTCTAGGACGCATAGCTTAGTAGAAAAAGCTGTTTAAACATTACCCATATGAATGACAATAAAATTTAAACGAGGTCGGAAAACTTTGTTTTGTTTTTTATTTTAGGTAGATCTTAATATGGCAAATTCAAAAATACTATTTTCATTATACTAGGACGCGTAGCTTAGGAGAAAAAGCTGTTTAAACATTACCCATATGAATGACAATAAAATTTAAACGAGGTCGGAAAACTTTGTTTTGTTTTTTATTTTAGGTAGATCTTAATATGGCAAATTCAAAAATACTATTTTCATTATTCTAGGACGCATAGCTTAGTAGAAAAAGCTGTTTAAACATTACCCATATGAATGACAATAAAATTTAAACGAGGTCGGAAAACTTTGTTTTGTTTTTTATTTTAGGTAGATCTTAATATGGCAAATTCAAAAATACTATTTTCATTATGCTAGGACGCATAGCTTAGGAGAAAAAGCTGTTTAAACATTACCCATATGAATGACAATAAAATTTAAACGAGGTCGGAAAGCTTTGTTTTGTTTTTTATTTTAGGTAGATCTTAATATGGCAAATTTAAAAATACTATTTTCATTATTCTAGGACGCATAGCTTAGGAGAAAAAGCTGTTTAAACATTACCCATATGAATGACAATAAAATTTAAACGAGGTCGGAAAACTTTGTTTTGTTTTTTATTTTAGGTAGATCTTAATATGGCAAATTCAAAAATACTATTTTCATTATACTAGGACGCGTAGCTTAGGAGAAAAAGCTGTTTAAACATTACCCATATGAATGACAATAAAATTTAAACGAGGTCGGAAAACTTTGTTTTGTTTTTTATTTTAGGTAGATCTTAATATGGCAAATTCAAAAATACTATTTTCATTATTCTAGGACGCATAGCTTAGTAGAAAAAGCTGTTTAAACATTACCCATATGAATGACAATAAAATTTAAACGAGGTCGGAAAACTTTGTTTTGTTTTTTATTTTAGGTAGATCTTAATATGGCAAATTCAAAAATACTATTTTCATTATTCTAGGACGCATAGCTTAGGAGAAAAAGCTGTTTAAACATTACCCATATGAATGACAATAAAATTTAAACGAGGTCGGAAAGCTTTGTTTTGTTTTTTATTTTAGGTAGATCTTAATATGGCAAATTTAAAAATACTATTTTCATTATTCTAGGACGCATAGCTTAGGAGAAAAAGCTGTTTAAACATTACCCATATGAATGACAATAAAATTTAAACGAGGTCGGAAAACTTTGTTTTGTTTTTTATTTTAGGTAGATCTTAATATGGCAAATTCAAAAATACTATTTTCATTATACTAGGACGCGTAGCTTAGGAGAAAAAGCTGTTTAAACATTACCCATATGAATGACAATAAAATTTAAACGAGGTCGGAAAACTTTGTTTTGTTTTTTATTTTAGGTAGATCTTAATATGGCAAATTCAAAAATACTATTTTCATTATTCTAGGACGCATAGCTTAGTAGAAAAAGCTGTTTAAACATTACCCATATGAATGACAATAAAATTTAAACGAGGTCGGAAAACTTTGTTTTGTTTTTTATTTTAGGTAGATCTTAATATGGCAAATTCAAAAATACTATTTTCATTATACTAGGACGCGTAGCTTAGGAGAAAAAGCTGTTTAAACATTACCCATATGAATGACAATAAAATTTAAACGAGGTCGGAAAACTTTGTTTTGTTTTTTATTTTAGGTAGATCTTAATATGGCAAATTCAAAAATACTATTTTCATTATTCTAGGACGCATAGCTTAGTAGAAAAAGCTGTTTAAACATTACCCATATGAATGACAATAAAATTTAAACGAGGTCGGAAAACTTTGTTTTGTTTTTTATTTTAGGTAGATCTTAATATGGCAAATTCAAAAATACTATTTTCATTATACTAGGACGCGTAGCTTAGGAGAAAAAGCTGTTTAAACATTACCCATATGAATGACAATCAAATTTAAACGAGGTCGGAAAACTTTGTTTTGTTTTTTATTTTAGGTAGATCTTAATATGGCAAATTCAAAAATACTATTTTCATTATTCTAGGACGCATAGCTTAGTAGAAAAAGCTGTTTAAACATTACCCATATGAATGACAATAAAATTTAAACGAGGTCGGAAAACTTTGTTTTGTTTTTTATTTTAGGTAGATCTTAATATGGCAAATTCAAAAATACTATTTTCATTATACTAGGACGCGTAGCTTAGGAGAAAAAGCTGTTTAAACATTACCCATATGAATGACAATAAAATTTAAACGAGGTCGGAAAACTTTGTTTTGTTTTTTATTTTAGGTAGATCTTAATATGGCAAATTCAAAAATACTATTTTCATTATTCTAGGACGCATAGCTTAGTAGAAAAAGCTGTTTAAACATTACCCATATGAATGACAATAAAATTTAAACGAGGTCGGAAAACTTTGTTTTGTTTTTTATTTTAGGTAGATCTTAATATGGCAAATTCAAAAATACTATTTTCATTATTCTAGGACGCATAGCTTAGTAGAAAAAGCTGTTTAAACATTACCCATATGAATGACAATAAAATTTAAACGAGGTCGGAAAACTTTGTTTTGTTTTTTATTTTAGGTAGATCTTAATATGGCAAATTCAAAAATACTATTTTCATTATTCTAGGACGCATAGCTTAGTAGAAAAAGCTGTTTAAACATTACCCATATGAATGACAATAAAATTTAAACGAGGTCGGAAAACTTTGTTTTGTTTTTTATTTTAGGTAGATCTTAATATGGCAAATTCAAAAATACTATTTTCATTATTCTAGGACGCATAGCTTAGTAGAAAAAGCTGTTTAAACATTACCCATATGAATGACAATAAAATTTAAACGAGGTCGGAAAACTTTGTTTTGTTTTTTATTTTAGGTAGATCTTAATATGGCAAATTCAAAAATACTATTTTCATTATACTAGGACGCGTAGCTTAGGAGAAAAAGCTGTTTAAACATTACCCATATGAATGACCATAAAATTTAAACGAGGTCGGAAAACTTTGTTTTGTTTTTTATTTTAGGTAGATCTTAATATGGCAAATTCAAAAATACTATTTTCATTATTCTAGGACGCATAGCTTAGTAGAAAAAGCTGTTTAAACATTACCCATATGAATGACAATAAAATTTAAACGAGGTCGGAAAACTTTGTTTTGTTTTTTATTTTAGGTAGATCTTAATATGGCAAATTCAAAAATACTATTTTCATTATTCTAGGACGCATAGCTTAGTAGAAAAAGCTGTTTAAACATTACCCATATGAATGACAATAAAATTTAAACGAGGTCGGAAAACTTTGTTTTGTTTTTTATTTTAGGTAGATCTTAATATGGCAAATTCAAAAATACTATTTTCATTATACTAGGACGCGTAGCTTAGGAGAAAAAGCTGTTTAAACATTACCCATATGAATGACAATAAAATTTAAACGAGGTCGGAAAACTTTGTTTTGTTTTTTATTTTAGGTAGATCTTAATATGGCAAATTCAAAAATACTATTTTCATTATTCTAGGACGCATAGCTTAGTAGAAAAAGCTGTTTAAACATTACCCATATGAATGACAATAAAATTTAAACGAGGTCGGAAAACTTTGTTTTGTTTTTTATTTTAGGTAGATCTTAATATGGCAAATTCAAAAATACTATTTTCATTATTCTAGGACGCATAGCTTAGTAGAAAAAGCTGTTTAAACATTACCCATATGAATGACAATAAAATTTAAACGAGGTCGGAAAACTTTGTTTTGTTTTTTATTTTAGGTAGATCTTAATATGGCAAATTCAAAAATACTATTTTCATTATTCTAGGACGCATAGCTTAGTAGAAAAAGCTGTTTAAACATTACCCATATGAATGACAATAAAATTTAAACGAGGTCGGAAAACTTTGTTTTGTTTTTTATTTTAGGTAGATCTTAATATGGCAAATTCAAAAATACTATTTTCATTATACTAGGACGCATAGCTTAGGAGAAAAAGCTGTTTAAACATTACCCATATGAATGACAATAAAATTTAAACGAGGTCGGAAAACTTTGTTTTGTTTTTTATTTTAGGTAGATCTTAATATGGCAAATTCAAAAATACTATTTTCATTATTCTAGGACGCGTAGCTTAGGAGAAAAAGCTGTTTAAACATTACCCATATGAATGACAATAAAATTTAAACGAGGTCGGAAAACTTTGTTTTGTTTTTTATTTTAGGTAGATCTTAATATGGCAAATTCAAAAATACTATTTTCATTATGCTAGGACGCATAGCTTAGGAGAAAAAGCTGTTTAAACATTACCCATATGAATGACAATAAAATTTAAACGAGGTCGGAAAACTTTGTTTTGTTTTTTATTTTAGGTAGATCTTAATATGGCAAATTCAAAAATACTATTTTCATTATTCTAGGACGCATAGCTTAGTAGAAAAAGCTGTTTAAACATTACCCATATGAATGACAATAAAATTTAAACGAGGTCGGAAAACTTTGTTTTGTTTTTTATTTTAGGTAGATCTTAATATGGCAAATTCAAAAATACTATTTTCATTATTCTAGGACGCATAGCTTAGTAGAAAAAGCTGTTTAAACATTACCCATATGAATGACAATAAAATTTAAACGAGGTCGGAAAACTTTGTTTTGTTTTTTATTTTAGGTAGATCTTAATATGGCAAATTCAAAAATACTATTTTCATTATTCTAGGACGCATAGCTTAGTAGAAAAAGCTGTTTAAACATTACCCATATGAATGACAATAAAATTTAAACGAGGTCGGAAAACTTTGTTTTGTTTTTTATTTTAGGTAGATCTTAATATGGCAAATTCAAAAATACTATTTTCATTATACTAGGACGCGTAGCTTAGGAGAAAAAGCTGTTTAAACATTACCCATATGAATGACCATAAAATTTAAACGAGGTCGGAAAACTTTGTTTTGTTTTTTATTTTAGGTAGATCTTAATATGGCAAATTCAAAAATACTATTTTCATTATTCTAGGACGCATAGCTTAGTAGAAAAAGCTGTTTAAACATTACCCATATGAATGACAATAAAATTTAAACGAGGTCGGAAAACTTTGTTTTGTTTTTTATTTTAGGTAGATCTTAATATGGCAAATTCAAAAATACTATTTTCATTATACTAGGACGCGTATCTTAGGAGAAAAAGCTGTTTAAACATTACCCATATGAATGACAATAAAATTTAAACGAGGTCGGAAAACTTTGTTTTGTTTTTTATTTTAGGTAGATCTTAATATGGCAAATTCAAAAATACTATTTTCATTATTCTAGGACGCATAGCTTAGTAGAAAAAGCTGTTTAAACATTACCCATATGAATGACAATAAAATTTAAACGAGGTCGGAAAACTTTGTTTTGTTTTTTATTTTAGGTAGATCTTAATATGGCAAATTCAAAAATACTATTTTCATTATTCTAGGACGCATAGCTTAGTAGAAAAAGCTGTTTAAACATTACCCATATGAATGACAATAAAATTTAAACGAGGTCGGAAAACTTTGTTTTGTTTTTTATTTTAGGTAGATCTTAATATGGCAAATTCAAAAATACTATTTTCATTATACTAGGACGCGTAGCTTAGGAGAAAAAGCTGTTTAAACATTACCCATATGAATGACAATAAAATTTAAACGAGGTCGGAAAACTTTGTTTTGTTTTTTATTTTAGGTAGATCTTAATATGGCAAATTCAAAAATACTATTTTCATTATTCTAGGACGCATAGCTTAGTAGAAAAAGCTGTTTAAACATTACCCATATGAATGACAATAAAATTTAAACGAGGTCGGAAAACTTTGTTTTGTTTTTTATTTTAGGTAGATCTTAATATGGCAAATTCAAAAATACTATTTTCATTATTCTAGGACGCATAGCTTAGTAGAAAAAGCTGTTTAAACATTACCCATATGAATGACAATAAAATTTAAACGAGGTCGGAAAACTTTGTTTTGTTTTTTATTTTAGGTAGATCTTAATATGGCAAATTCAAAAATACTATTTTCATTATTCTAGGACGCATAGCTTAGTAGAAAAAGCTGTTTAAACATTACCCATATGAATGACAATAAAATTTAAACGAGGTCGGAAAACTTTGTTTTGTTTTTTATTTTAGGTAGATCTTAATATGGCAAATTCAAAAATACTATTTTCATTATACTAGGACGCATAGCTTAGGAGAAAAAGCTGTTTAAACATTACCCATATGAATGACAATAAAATTTAAACGAGGTCGGAAAACTTTGTTTTGTTTTTTATTTTAGGTAGATCTTAATATGGCAAATTCAAAAATACTATTTTCATTATTCTAGGACGCGTAGCTTAGGAGAAAAAGCTGTTTAAACATTACCCATATGAATGACAATAAAATTTAAACGAGGTCGGAAAACTTTGTTTTTTTATTTATTTTAGGTAGATCTTAATATGGCAAATTCAAAAATACTATTTTCATTATGCTAGGGCGCATCACTTAGGAGCAAAAGCTGTTTAAACATTACCCATATGAATGACAATAAAATTTAAACGAGGTCGGAAAACTTTGTTTTGTTTTTTATTTTAGGTAGATCTTAATATGGCAAATTCAAAAATACTATTTTCATTATGCTAGGACGCATAGCTTAGGAGAAAAAGCTGTTTAAACATTACCCATATGAATGACAATAAAATTTAAACGAGGTCGGAAAACTTTGTTTTGTTTTTTATTTTAGGTAGATCTTAATATGGCAAATTCAAAAATACTATTTTCATTATTCTAGGACGCGTAGCTTAGGAGAAAAAGCTGTTTAAACATTACCCATATGAATGACAATAAAATTTAAACGAGGTCGGAAAACTTTGTTTTGTTTTTTATTTTAGGTAGATCTTAATATGGCAAATTCAAAAATACTATTTTCATTATTCTAGGACGCATAGCTTAGGAGAAAAAGCTGTTTAAACATTACCCATATGAATGACAATAAAATTTAAACGAGGTCGGAAAACTTTGTTTTTTTATTTATTTTTTGTAGATCTTAATATGGCAAATTCAAAAATACTATTTTCATTATGCTAGGGCGCATCACTTAGGAGAAAAAGCTGTTTAAACATTACCCATATGAATGACAATAAAATTTAAACGAGGTCGCAAAACTTTGCTTTGTTTCTTATTTTAGGTAGATCTTAATATGGCAAATTCAAAAATACTATTTTCATTATGCTAGGGCGCATCACTTAGGAGAAAAAGCTGTTTAAACATTACCCATATGAATGACAATAAAATTTAAACGAGGTCGGAAAACTTTGTTTTGTTTTTTATTTTAGGTAGATCTTAATATGGCAAATTCAAAAATACTATTTTCATTATGCTAGGGCGCATCACTTAGGAGAAAAAGCTGTTTAAACATTACCCATATGAATGACAATAAAATTTAAACGAGGTCGGAAAACTTTGTTTTGTTTTTTATTTTAGGTAGATCTTAATATGGCAAATTCAAAAATACTATTTTCATTATTCTAGGACGCGTAGCTTAGGAGAAAAAGCTGTTTAAACATTACCCATATGAATGACAATAAAATTTAAACGAGGTCGGAAAACTTTGTTTTTTTATTTATTTTTTGTAGATCTTAATATGGCAAATTCAAAAATACTATTTTCATTATTCTAGGACGCGTAGCTTAGGAGAAAAAGCTGTTTAAACATTACCCATATGAATGACAATAAAATTTAAACGAGGTCGGAAAACTTTGTTTTTTTATTTATTTTAGGTAGATCTTAATATGGCAAATTCAAAAATACTATTTTCATTATGCTAGGGCGCATCACTTAGGAGAAAAAGCTGTTTAAACATTACCCATATGAATGACAATAAAATTTAAACGAGGTCGGAAAACTTTGTTTTGTTTTTTATTTTAGGTAGATCTTAATATGGCAAATTCAAAAATACTATTTTCATTATTCTAGGACGCATAGCTTAGTAGAAAAAGCTGTTTAAACATTACCCATATGAATGACAATAAAATTTAAACGAGGTCGGAAAACTTTGTTTTGTTTTTTATTTTAGGTAGATCTTAATATGGCAAATTCAAAAATACTATTTTCATTATACTAGGACGCGTAGCTTAGGAGAAAAAGCTGTTTAAACATTACCCATATGAATGACAATAAAATTTAAACGAGGTCGGAAAACTTTGTTTTGTTTTTTATTTTAGGTAGATCTTAATATGGCAAATTCAAAAATACTATTTTCATTATTCTAGGACGCATAGCTTAGTAGAAAAAGCTGTTTAAACATTACCCATATGAATGACAATAAAATTTAAACGAGGTCGGAAAACTTTGTTTTGTTTTTTATTTTAGGTAGATCTTAATATGGCAAATTCAAAAATACTATTTTCATTATTCTAGGACGCATAGCTTAGTAGAAAAAGCTGTTTAAACATTACCCATATGAATGACAATAAAATTTAAACGAGGTCGGAAAACTTTGTTTTGTTTTTTATTTTAGGTAGATCTTAATATGGCAAATTCAAAAATACTATTTTCATTATTCTAGGACGCATAGCTTAGTAGAAAAAGCTGTTTAAACATTACCCATATGAATGACAATAAAATTTAAACGAGGTCGGAAAACTTTGTTTTGTTTTTTATTTTAGGTAGATCTTAATATGGCAAATTCAAAAATACTATTTTCATTATACTAGGACGCATAGCTTAGGAGAAAAAGCTGTTTAAACATTACCCATATGAATGACAATAAAATTTAAACGAGGTCGGAAAACTTTGTTTTGTTTTTTATTTTAGGTAGATCTTAATATGGCAAATTCAAAAATACTATTTTCATTATTCTAGGACGCGTAGCTTAGGAGAAAAAGCTGTTTAAACATTACCCATATGAATGACAATAAAATTTAAACGAGGTCGGAAAACTTTGTTTTGTTTTTTATTTTAGGTAGATCTTAATATGGCAAATTCAAAAATACTATTTTCATTATACTAGGACGCGTATCTTAGGAGAAAAAGCTGTTTAAACATTACCCATATGAATGACAATAAAATTTAAACGAGGTCGGAAAACTTTGTTTTGTTTTTTATTTTAGGTAGATCTTAATATGGCAAATTCAAAAATACTATTTTCATTATTCTAGGACGCATAGCTTAGTAGAAAAAGCTGTTTAAACATTACCCATATGAATGACAATAAAATTTAAACGAGGTCGGAAAACTTTGTTTTGTTTTTTATTTTAGGTAGATCTTAATATGGCAAATTCAAAAATACTATTTTCATTATTCTAGGACGCATAGCTTAGTAGAAAAAGCTGTTTAAACATTACCCATATGAATGACAATAAAATTTAAACGAGGTCGGAAAACTTTGTTTTGTTTTTTATTTTAGGTAGATCTTAATATGGCAAATTCAAAAATACTATTTTCATTATACTAGGACGCATAGCTTAGGAGAAAAAGCTGTTTAAACATTACCCATATGAATGACAATAAAATTTAAACGAGGTCGGAAAACTTTGTTTTGTTTTTTATTTTAGGTAGATCTTAATATGGCAAATTCAAAAATACTATTTTCATTATACTAGGACGCGTATCTTAGGAGAAAAAGCTGTTTAAACATTACCCATATGAATGACAATAAAATTTAAACGAGGTCGGAAAACTTTGTTTTGTTTTTTATTTTAGGTAGATCTTAATATGGCAAATTCAAAAATACTATTTTCATTATTCTAGGACGCATAGCTTAGTAGAAAAAGCTGTTTAAACATTACCCATATGAATGACAATAAAATTTAAACGAGGTCGGAAAACTTTGTTTTGTTTTTTATTTTAGGTAGATCTTAATATGGCAAATTCAAAAATACTATTTTCATTATTCTAGGACGCATAGCTTAGTAGAAAAAGCTGTTTAAACATTACCCATATGAATGACAATAAAATTTAAACGAGGTCGGAAAACTTTGTTTTGTTTTTTATTTTAGGTAGATCTTAATATGGCAAATTCAAAAATACTATTTTCATTATACTAGGACGCGTAGCTTAGGAGAAAAAGCTGTTTAAACATTACCCATATGAATGACAATAAAATTTAAACGAGGTCGGAAAACTTTGTTTTGTTTTTTATTTTAGGTAGATCTTAATATGGCAAATTCAAAAATACTATTTTCATTATTCTAGGACGCATAGCTTAGTAGAAAAAGCTGTTTAAACATTACCCATATGAATGACAATAAAATTTAAACGAGGTCGGAAAACTTTGTTTTGTTTTTTATTTTAGGTAGATCTTAATATGGCAAATTCAAAAATACTATTTTCATTATTCTAGGACGCATAGCTTAGTAGAAAAAGCTGTTTAAACATTACCCATATGAATGACAATAAAATTTAAACGAGGTCGGAAAACTTTGTTTTGTTTTTTATTTTAGGTAGATCTTAATATGGCAAATTCAAAAATACTATTTTCATTATTCTAGGACGCATAGCTTAGTAGAAAAAGCTGTTTAAACATTACCCATATGAATGACAATAAAATTTAAACGAGGTCGGAAAACTTTGTTTTGTTTTTTATTTTAGGTAGATCTTAATATGGCAAATTCAAAAATACTATTTTCATTATTCTAGGACGCATAGCTTAGTAGAAAAAGCTGTTTAAACATTACCCATATGAATGACAATAAAATTTAAACGAGGTCGGAAAACTTTGTTTTGTTTTTTATTTTAGGTAGATCTTAATATGGCAAATTCAAAAATACTATTTTCATTATACTAGGACGCGTAGCTTAGGAGAAAAAGCTGTTTAAACATTACCCATATGAATGACAATAAAATTTAAACGAGGTCGGAAAACTTTGTTTTTTTATTTATTTTAGGTAGATCTTAATATGGCAAATTCAAAAATACTATTTTCATTATGCTAGGGCGCATCACTTAGGAGCAAAAGCTGTTTAAACATTACCCATATGAATGACAATAAAATTTAAACGAGGTCGGAAAACTTTGTTTTGTTTTTTATTTTAGGTAGATCTTAATATGGCAAATTCAAAAATACTATTTTCATTATGCTAGGACGCATAGCTTAGGAGAAAAAGCTGTTTAAACATTACCCATATGAATGACAATAAAATTTAAACGAGGTCGGAAAACTTTGTTTTGTTTTTTATTTTAGGTAGATCTTAATATGGCAAATTCAAAAATACTATTTTCATTATTCTAGGACGCGTAGCTTAGGAGAAAAAGCTGTTTAAACATTACCCATATGAATGACAATAAAATTTAAACGAGGTCGGAAAACTTTGTTTTGTTTTTTATTTTAGGTAGATCTTAATATGGCAAATTCAAAAATACTATTTTCATTATTCTAGGACGCATAGCTTAGGAGAAAAAGCTGTTTAAACATTACCCATATGAATGACAATAAAATTTAAACGAGGTCGGAAAACTTTGTTTTTTTATTTATTTTTTGTAGATCTTAATATGGCAAATTCAAAAATACTATTTTCATTATGCTAGGGCGCATCACTTAGGAGAAAAAGCTGTTTAAACATTACCCATATGAATGACAATAAAATTTAAACGAGGTCGCAAAACTTTGCTTTGTTTCTTATTTTAGGTAGATCTTAATATGGCAAATTCAAAAATACTATTTTCATTATGCTAGGGCGCATCACTTAGGAGAAAAAGCTGTTTAAACATTACCCATATGAATGACAATAAAATTTAAACGAGGTCGGAAAACTTTGTTTTGTTTTTTATTTTAGGTAGATCTTAATATGGCAAATTCAAAAATACTATTTTCATTATGCTAGGGCGCATCACTTAGGAGAAAAAGCTGTTTAAACATTACCCATATGAATGACAATAAAATTTAAACGAGGTCGGAAAACTTTGTTTTGTTTTTTATTTTAGGTAGATCTTAATATGGCAAATTCAAAAATACTATTTTCATTATTCTAGGACGCGTAGCTTAGGAGAAAAAGCTGTTTAAACATTACCCATATGAATGACAATAAAATTTAAACGAGGTCGGAAAACTTTGTTTTTTTATTTATTTTTTGTAGATCTTAATATGGCAAATTCAAAAATACTATTTTCATTATTCTAGGACGCGTAGCTTAGGAGAAAAAGCTGTTTAAACATTACCCATATGAATGACAATAAAATTTAAACGAGGTCGGAAAACTTTGTTTTTTTATTTATTTTAGGTAGATCTTAATATGGCAAATTCAAAAATACTATTTTCATTATGCTAGGGCGCATCACTTAGGAGAAAAAGCTGTTTAAACATTACCCATATGAATGACAATAAAATTTAAACGAGGTCGGAAAACTTTGTTTTGTTTTTTATTTTAGGTAGATCTTAATATGGCAAATTCAAAAATACTATTTTCATTATTCTAGGACGCATAGCTTAGTAGAAAAAGCTGTTTAAACATTACCCATATGAATGACAATAAAATTTAAACGAGGTCGGAAAACTTTGTTTTGTTTTTTATTTTAGGTAGATCTTAATATGGCAAATTCAAAAATACTATTTTCATTATACTAGGACGCGTAGCTTAGGAGAAAAAGCTGTTTAAACATTACCCATATGAATGACAATAAAATTTAAACGAGGTCGGAAAACTTTGTTTTGTTTTTTATTTTAGGTAGATCTTAATATGGCAAATTCAAAAATACTATTTTCATTATTCTAGGACGCATAGCTTAGTAGAAAAAGCTGTTTAAACATTACCCATATGAATGACAATAAAATTTAAACGAGGTCGGAAAACTTTGTTTTGTTTTTTATTTTAGGTAGATCTTAATATGGCAAATTCAAAAATACTATTTTCATTATTCTAGGACGCATAGCTTAGTAGAAAAAGCTGTTTAAACATTACCCATATGAATGACAATAAAATTTAAACGAGGTCGGAAAACTTTGTTTTGTTTTTTATTTTAGGTAGATCTTAATATGGCAAATTCAAAAATACTATTTTCATTATTCTAGGACGCATAGCTTAGTAGAAAAAGCTGTTTAAACATTACCCATATGAATGACAATAAAATTTAAACGAGGTCGGAAAACTTTGTTTTGTTTTTTATTTTAGGTAGATCTTAATATGGCAAATTCAAAAATACTATTTTCATTATACTAGGACGCATAGCTTAGGAGAAAAAGCTGTTTAAACATTACCCATATGAATGACAATAAAATTTAAACGAGGTCGGAAAACTTTGTTTTGTTTTTTATTTTAGGTAGATCTTAATATGGCAAATTCAAAAATACTATTTTCATTATTCTAGGACGCGTAGCTTAGGAGAAAAAGCTGTTTAAACATTACCCATATGAATGACAATAAAAGTTAAACGAGGTCGGAAAACTTTGTTTTGTTTTTTATTTTAGGTAGATCTTAATATGGCAAATTCAAAAATACTATTTTCATTATACTAGGACGCGTATCTTAGGAGAAAAAGCTGTTTAAACATTACCCATATGAATGACAATAAAATTTAAACGAGGTCGGAAAACTTTGTTTTGTTTTTTATTTTAGGTAGATCTTAATATGGCAAATTCAAAAATACTATTTTCATTATTCTAGGACGCATAGCTTAGTAGAAAAAGCTGTTTAAACATTACCCATATGAATGACAATAAAATTTAAACGAGGTCGGAAAACTTTGTTTTGTTTTTTATTTTAGGTAGATCTTAATATGGCAAATTCAAAAATACTATTTTCATTATTCTAGGACGCATAGCTTAGTAGAAAAAGCTGTTTAAACATTACCCATATGAATGACAATAAAATTTAAACGAGGTCGGAAAACTTTGTTTTGTTTTTTATTTTAGGTAGATCTTAATATGGCAAATTCAAAAATACTATTTTCATTATACTAGGACGCATAGCTTAGGAGAAAAAGCTGTTTAAACATTACCCATATGAATGACAATAAAATTTAAACGAGGTCGGAAAACTTTGTTTTGTTTTTTATTTTAGGTAGATCTTAATATGGCAAATTCAAAAATACTATTTTCATTATACTAGGACGCGTATCTTAGGAGAAAAAGCTGTTTAAACATTACCCATATGAATGACAATAAAATTTAAACGAGGTCGGAAAACTTTGTTTTGTTTTTTATTTTAGGTAGATCTTAATATGGCAAATTCAAAAATACTATTTTCATTATTCTAGGACGCATAGCTTAGTAGAAAAAGCTGTTTAAACATTACCCATATGAATGACAATAAAATTTAAACGAGGTCGGAAAACTTTGTTTTGTTTTTTATTTTAGGTAGATCTTAATATGGCAAATTCAAAAATACTATTTTCATTATTCTAGGACGCATAGCTTAGTAGAAAAAGCTGTTTAAACATTACCCATATGAATGACAATAAAATTTAAACGAGGTCGGAAAACTTTGTTTTGTTTTTTATTTTAGGTAGATCTTAATATGGCAAATTCAAAAATACTATTTTCATTATACTAGGACGCGTAGCTTAGGAGAAAAAGCTGTTTAAACATTACCCATATGAATGACAATAAAATTTAAACGAGGTCGGAAAACTTTGTTTTGTTTTTTATTTTAGGTAGATCTTAATATGGCAAATTCAAAAATACTATTTTCATTATTCTAGGACGCATAGCTTAGTAGAAAAAGCTGTTTAAACATTACCCATATGAATGACAATAAAATTTAAACGAGGTCGGAAAACTTTGTTTTGTTTTTTATTTTAGGTAGATCTTAATATGGCAAATTCAAAAATACTATTTTCATTATTCTAGGACGCATAGCTTAGTAGAAAAAGCTGTTTAAACATTACCCATATGAATGACAATAAAATTTAAACGAGGTCGGAAAACTTTGTTTTGTTTTTTATTTTAGGTAGATCTTAATATGGCAAATTCAAAAATACTATTTTCATTATTCTAGGACGCATAGCTTAGTAGAAAAAGCTGTTTAAACATTACCCATATGAATGACAATAAAATTTAAACGAGGTCGGAAAACTTTGTTTTGTTTTTTATTTTAGGTAGATCTTAATATGGCAAATTCAAAAATACTATTTTCATTATACTAGGACGCATAGCTTAGGAGAAAAAGCTGTTTAAACATTACCCATATGAATGACAATAAAATTTAAACGAGGTCGGAAAACTTTGTTTTGTTTTTTATTTTAGGTAGATCTTAATATGGCAAATTCAAAAATACTATTTTCATTATTCTAGGACGCGTAGCTTAGGAGAAAAAGCTGTTTAAACATTACCCATATGAATGACAATAAAATTTAAACGAGGTCGGAAAACTTTGTTTTTTTATTTATTTTAGGTAGATCTTAATATGGCAAATTCAAAAATACTATTTTCATTATGCTAGGGCGCATCACTTAGGAGCAAAAGCTGTTTAAACATTACCCATATGAATGACAATAAAATTTAAACGAGGTCGGAAAACTTTGTTTTGTTTTTTATTTTAGGTAGATCTTAATATGGCAAATTCAAAAATACTATTTTCATTATGCTAGGACGCATAGCTTAGGAGAAAAAGCTGTTTAAACATTACCCATATGAATGACAATAAAATTTAAACGAGGTCGGAAAACTTTGTTTTGTTTTTTATTTTAGGTAGATCTTAATATGGCAAATTCAAAAATACTATTTTCATTATTCTAGGACGCATAGCTTAGGAGAAAAAGCTGTTTAAACATTACCCATATGAATGACAATAAAATTTAAACGAGGTCGGAAAACTTTGTTTTTTTATTTATTTTTTGTAGATCTTAATATGGCAAATTCAAAAATACTATTTTCATTATGCTAGGGCGCATCACTTAGGAGAAAAAGCTGTTTAAACATTACCCATATGAATGACAATAAAATTTAAACGAGGTCGCAAAACTTTGCTTTGTTTCTTATTTTAGGTAGATCTTAATATGGCAAATTCAAAAATACTATTTTCATTATGCTAGGGCGCATCACTTAGGAGAAAAAGCTGTTTAAACATTACCCATATGAATGACAATAAAATTTAAACGAGGTCGGAAAACTTTGTTTTGTTTTTTATTTTAGGTAGATCTTAATATGGCAAATTCAAAAATACTATTTTCATTATGCTAGGGCGCATCACTTAGGAGAAAAAGCTGTTTAAACATTACCCATATGAATGACAATAAAATTTAAACGAGGTCGGAAAACTTTGTTTTGTTTTTTATTTTAGGTAGATCTTAATATGGCAAATTCAAAAATACTATTTTCATTATGCTAGGGCGCATCACTTAGGAGAAAAAGCTGTTTAAACATTACCCATATGAATGACAATAAAATTTAAACGAGGTCGGAAAACTTTGTTTTGTTTTTTATTTTAGGTAGATCTTAATATGGCAAATTCAAAAATACTATTTTCATTATTCTAGGACGCGTAGCTTAGGAGAAAAAGCTGTTTAAACATTACCCATATGAATGACAATAAAATTTAAACGAGGTCGGAAAACTTTGTTTTTTTATTTATTTTTTGTAGATCTTAATATGGCAAATTCAAAAATACTATTTTCATTATTCTAGGACGCGTAGCTTAGGAGAAAAAGCTGTTTAAACATTACCCATATGAATGACAATAAAATTTAAACGAGGTCGGAAAACTTTGTTTTTTTATTTATTTTAGGTAGATCTTAATATGGCAAATTCAAAAATACTATTTTCATTATGCTAGGGCGCATCACTTAGGAGAAAAAGCTGTTTAAACATTACCCATATGAATGACAATAAAATTTAAACGAGGTCGGAAAACTTTGTTTTGTTTTTTATTTTAGGTAGATCTTAATATGGCAAATTCAAAAATACTATTTTCATTATGCTAGGGCGCATCACTTAGGAGAAAAAGCTGTTTAAACATTACCCATATGAATGACAATAAAATTTAAACGAGGTCGGAAAACTTTGTTTTGTTTTTTATTTTAGGTAGATCTTAATATGGCAAATTCAAAAATACTATTTTCATTATGCTAGGGCGCATCACTTAGGAGAAAAAGCTGTTTAAACATTACCCATATGAATGACAATAAAATTTAAACGAGGTCGGAAAACTTTGTTTTGTTTTTTATTTTAGGTAGATCTTAATATGGCAAATTCAAAAATACTATTTTCATTATGCTAGGACGCATAGCTTAGGAGAAAAAGCTGTTTAAACATTACCCATATGAATGACAATAAAATTTAAACGAGGTCGGAAAGCTTTGTTTTGTTTTTTATTTTAGGTAGATCTTAATATGGCAAATTTAAAAATACTATTTTCATTATTCTAGGACGCATAGCTTAGGAGAAAAAGCTGTTTAAACATTACCCATATGAATGACAATAAAATTTAAACGAGGTCGGAAAACTTTGTTTTGTTTTTTATTTTAGGTAGATCTTAATATGGCAAATTCAAAAATACTATTTTCATTATACTAGGACGCGTAGCTTAGGAGAAAAAGCTGTTTAAACATTACCCATATGAATGACAATAAAATTTAAACGAGGTCGGAAAACTTTGTTTTGTTTTTTATTTTAGGTAGATCTTAATATGGCAAATTCAAAAATACTATTTTCATTATTCTAGGACGCATAGCTTAGTAGAAAAACTGTTTAAACATTACCCATATGAATGACAATAAAATTTAAACGAGGTCGGAAAACTTTGTTTTGTTTTTTATTTTAGGTAGATCTTAATATGGCAAATTCAAAAATACTATTTGCATTATGCTAGGACGCATAGCTTAGGAGAAAAAGCTGTTTAAACATTACCCATATGAATGACAATAAAATTTAAACGAGGTCGGAAAACTTTGTTTTGTTTTTTATTTTTTGTAGATCTTAATATGGCAAATTCAAAAATACTATTTTCATTATGCTAGGGCGCATCACTTAGGAGAAAAAGCTGTTTAAACATTACCCATATGAATGACAATAAAATTTAAACGAGGTCGCAAAACTTTGCTTTGTTTCTTATTTTAGGTAGATCTTAATATGGCAAATTCAAAAATACTATTTTCATTATTCTAGGACGCATAGCTTAGGAGAAAAAGCTGTTTAAACATTACCCATATGAATGACAATAAAATTTAAACGAGGTCGCAAAACTTTGCTTTGTTTCTTATTTTAGGTAGATCTTAATATGGCAAATTCAAAAATACTATTTTCATTATTCTAGGACGCATAGCTTAGGAGAAAAAGCTGTTTAAACATTACCCATATGAATGACAATAAAATTTAAACGAGGTCGCAAAACTTTGCTTTGTTTCTTATTTTAGGTAGATCTTAATATGGCAAATTCAAAAATACTATTTTCATTATTCTAGGACGCATAGCTTAGGAGAAAAAGCTGTTTAAACATTACCCATATGAATGACAATAAAATTTAAACGAGGTCGGAAAACTTTGTTTTGTTTTTTATTTTAGGTAGATCTTAATATGGCAAATTCAAAAATACTATTTTCATTATTCTAGGACGCATAGCTTAGGAGAAAAAGCTGTTTAAACATTACCCATATGAATGACAATAAAATTTAAACGAGGTCGCAAAACTTTGCTTTGTTTCTTATTTTAGGTAGATCTTAATATGGCAAATTCAAAAATACTATTTTCATTATTCTAGGACGCATAGCTTAGGAGAAAAAGCTGTTTAAACATTACCCATATGAATGACAATAAAATTTAAACGAGGTCGGAAAACTTTGTTTTGTTTTTTATTTTAGGTAGATCTTAATATGGCAAATTCAAAAATACTATTTTCATTATGCTAGGGCGCATCACTTAGGAGAAAAAGCTGTTTAAACATTACCCATATGAATGACAATAAAATTTAAACGAGGTCGGAAAACTTTGTTTTGTTTTTTATTTTAGGTAGATCTTAATATGGCAAATTCAAAAATACTATTTTCATTATTCTAGGACGCATAGCTTAGGAGAAAAAGCTGTTTAAACATTACCCATATGAATGACAATAAAATTTAAACGAGGTCGGAAAACTTTGTTTTGTTTTTTATTTTAGGTAGATCTTAATATGGCAAATTCAAAAATACTATTTTCATTATGCTAGGGCGCATCACTTAGGAGAAAAAGCTGTTTAAACATTACCCATATGAATGACAATAAAATTTAAACGAGGTCGCAAAACTTTGCTTTGTTTCTTATTTTAGGTAGATCTTAATATGGCAAATTCAAAAATACTATTTTCATTATTCTAGGACGCATAGCTTAGGAGAAAAAGCTGTTTAAACATTACCCATATGAATGACAATAAAATTTAAACGAGGTCGGAAAACTTTGTTTTGTTTTTTATTTTAGGTAGATCTTAATATGGCAAATTCAAAAATACTATTTTCATTATGCTAGGGCGCATCACTTAGGAGAAAAAGCTGTTTAAACATTACCCATATGAATGACAATAAAATTTAAACGAGGTCGCAAAACTTTGCTTTGTTTCTTATTTTAGGTAGATCTTAATATGGCAAATTCAAAAATACTATTTTCATTATTCTAGGACGCGTAGCTTAGGAGAAAAAGCTGTTTAAACATTACCCATATGAATGACAATAAAATTTAAACGAGGTCGGAAAACTTTGTTTTGTTTTTTATTTTAGGTAGATCTTAATATGGCAAATTCAAAAATACTATTTTCATTATGCTAGGGCGCATAGCTTAGGAGAAAAAGCTGTTTAAACATTACCCATATGAATGACAATAAAATTTAAACGAGGTCGCAAAACTTTGCTTTGTTTCTTATTTTAGGTAGATCTTAATATGGCAAATTCAAAAATACTATTTTCATTATTCTAGGACGCATAGCTTAGGAGAAAAAGCTGTTTAAACATTACCCATATGAATGACAATAAAATTTAAACGAGGTCGGAAAACTTTGTTTTGTTTTTTATTTTAGGTAGATCTTAATATGGCAAATTCAAAAATACTATTTTCATTATGCTAGGGCGCATCACTTAGGAGAAAAAGCTGTTTAAACATTACCCATATGAATGACAATAAAATTTAAACGAGGTCGGAAAACTTTGTTTTGTTTTTTATTTTAGGTAGATCTTAATATGGCAAATTCAAAAATACTATTTTCATTATTCTAGGACGCATAGCTTAGGAGAAAAAGCTGTTTAAACATTACCCATATGAATGACAATAAAATTTAAACGAGGTCGGAAAACTTTGTTTTTTTATTTATTTTTTGTAGATCTTAATATGGCAAATTCAAAAATACTATTTTCATTATGCTAGGGCGCATCACTTAGGAGAAAAAGCTGTTTAAACATTACCCATATGAATGACAATAAAATTTAAACGAGGTCGCAAAACTTTGCTTTGTTTCTTATTTTAGGTAGATCTTAATATGGCAAATTCAAAAATACTATTTTCATTATTCTAGGACGCGTAGCTTAGGAGAAAAAGCTGTTTAAACATTACCCATATGAATGACAATAAAATTTAAACGAGGTCGGAAAACTTTGTTTTGTTTTTTATTTTAGGTAGATCTTAATATGGCAAATTCAAAAATACTATTTTCATTATTCTAGGACGCATAGCTTAGGAGAAAAAGCTGTTTAAACATTACCCATATGAATGACAATAAAATTTAAACGAGGTCGGAAAACTTTGTTTTTTTATTTATTTTTTGTAGATCTTAATATGGCAAATTCAAAAATACTATTTTCATTATGCTAGGGCGCATCACTTAGGAGAAAAAGCTGTTTAAACATTACCCATATGAATGACAATAAAATTTAAACGAGGTCGCAAAACTTTGCTTTGTTTCTTATTTTAGGTAGATCTTAATATGGCAAATTCAAAAATACTATTTTCATTATTCTAGGACGCATAGCTTAGGAGAAAAAGCTGTTTAAACATTACCCATATGAATGACAATAAAATTTAAACGAGGTCGGAAAACTTTGTTTTGTTTTTTATTTTAGGTAGATCTTAATATGGCAAATTCAAAAATACTATTTTCATTATGCTAGGGCGCATCACTTAGGAGAAAAAGCTGTTTAAACATTACCCATATGAATGACAATAAAATTTAAACGAGGTCGCAAAACTTTGCTTTGTTTCTTATTTTAGGTAGATCTTAATATGGCAAATTCAAAAATACTATTTTCATTATTCTAGGACGCATAGCTTAGGAGAAAAAGCTGTTTAAACATTACCCATATGAATGACAATAAAATTTAAACGAGGTCGGAAAACTTTGTTTTGTTTTTTATTTTAGGTAGATCTTAATATGGCAAATTCAAAAATACTATTTTCATTATTCTAGGACGCGTAGCTTAGGAGAAAAAGCTGTTTAAACATTACCCATATGAATGACAATAAAATTTAAACGAGGTCGGAAAACTTTGTTTTTTTATTTATTTTTTGTAGATCTTAATATGGCAAATTCAAAAATACTATTTTCATTATTCTAGGACGCGTAGCTTAGGAGAAAAAGCTGTTTAAACATTACCCATATGAATGACAATAAAATTTAAACGAGGTCGGAAAACTTTGTTTTTTTATTTATTTTAGGTAGATCTTAATATGGCAAATTCAAAAATACTATTTTCATTATACTAGGGCGCATCACTTAGGAGAAAAAGCTGTTTAAACATTACCCATATGAATGACAATAAAATTTAAACGAGGTCGGAAAACTTTGTTTTGTTTTTTATTTTAGGTAGATCTTAATATGGCAAATTCAAAAATACTATTTTCATTATTCTAGGACGCGTAGCTTAGGAGAAAAAGCTGTTTAAACATTACCCATATGAATGACAATAAAATTTAAACGAGGTCGGAAAACTTTGTTTTTTTATTTATTTTTTGTAGATCTTAATATGGCAAATTCAAAAATACTATTTTCATTATTCTAGGACGCGTAGCTTAGGAGAAAAAGCTGTTTAAACATTACCCATATGAATGACAATAAAATTTAAACGAGGTCGGAAAACTTTGTTTTGTTTTTTATTTTAGGTAGATCTTAATATGGCAAATTCAAAAATACTATTTTCATTATTCTAGGACGCGTAGCTTAGGAGAAAAAGCTGTTTAAACATTACCCATATGAATGACAATAAAATTTAAACGAGGTCGGAAAACTTTGTTTTTTTATTTATTTTTTGTAGATCTTAATATGGCAAATTCAAAAATACTATTTTCATTATTCTAGGACGCGTAGCTTAGGAGAAAAAGCTGTTTAAACATTACCCATATGAATGACAATAAAATTTAAACGAGGTCGGAAAACTTTGTTTTTTTATTTATTTTAGGTAGATCTTAATATGGCAAATTCAAAAATACTATTTTCATTATGCTAGGGCGCATCACTTAGGAGAAAAAGCTGTTTAAACATTACCCATATGAATGACAATAAAATTTAAACGAGGTCGGAAAACTTTGTTTTGTTTTTTATTTTAGGTAGATCTTAATATGGCAAATTCAAAAATACTATTTTCATTATGCTAGGGCGCATCACTTAGGAGAAAAAGCTGTTTAAACATTACCCATATGAATGACAATAAAATTTAAACGAGGTCGGAAAACTTTGTTTTGTTTTTTATTTTAGGTAGATCTTAATATGGCAAATTCAAAAATACTATTTTCATTATGCTAGGGCGCATCACTTAGGAGAAAAAGCTGTTTAAACATTACCCATATGAATGACAATAAAATTTAAACGAGGTCGGAAAACTTTGTTTTGTTTTTTATTTTAGGTAGATCTTAATATGGCAAATTCAAAAATACTATTTTCATTATGCTAGGGCGCATCACTTAGGAGAAAAAGCTGTTTAAACATTACCCATATGAATGACAATAAAATTTAAACGAGGTCGGAAAACTTTGTTTTGTTTTTTATTTTAGGTAGATCTTAATATGGCAAATTCAAAAATACTATTTTCATTATTCTAGGACGCGTAGCTTAGGAGAAAAAGCTGTTTAAACATTACCCATATGAATGACAATAAAATTTAAACGAGGTCGGAAAACTTTGTTTTTTTATTTATTTTAGGTAGATCTTAATATGGCAAATTCAAAAATACTATTTTCATTATGCTAGGGCGCATCACTTAGGAGAAAAAGCTGTTTAAACATTACCCATATGAATGACAATAAAATTTAAACGAGGTCGGAAAACTTTGTTTTGTTTTTTATTTTAGGTAGATCTTAATATGGCAAATTCAAAAATACTATTTTCATTATGCTAGGGCGCATCACTTAGGAGAAAAAGCTGTTTAAACATTACCCATATGAATGACAATAAAATTTAAACGAGGTCGGAAAACTTTGTTTTGTTTTTTATTTTAGGTAGATCTTAATATGGCAAATTCAAAAATACTATTTTCATTATGCTAGGACGCATAGCTTAGGAGAAAAAGCTGTTTAAACATTACCCATATGAATGACAATAAAATTTAAACGAGGTCGGAAAGCTTTGTTTTGTTTTTTATTTTAGGTAGATCTTAATATGGCAAATTTAAAAATACTATTTTCATTATTCTAGGACGCATAGCTTAGGAGAAAAAGCTGTTTAAACATTACCCATATGAATGACAATAAAATTTAAACGAGGTCGGAAAACTTTGTTTTGTTTTTTATTTTAGGTAGATCTTAATATGGCAAATTCAAAAATACTATTTTCATTATACTAGGACGCGTAGCTTAGGAGAAAAAGCTGTTTAAACATTACCCATATGAATGACAATAAAATTTAAACGAGGTCGGAAAACTTTGTTTTGTTTTTTATTTTAGGTAGATCTTAATATGGCAAATTCAAAAATACTATTTTCATTATTCTAGGACGCATAGCTTAGTAGAAAAAGCTGTTTAAACATTACCCATATGAATGACAATAAAATTTAAACGAGGTCGGAAAACTTTGTTTTGTTTTTTATTTTAGGTAGATCTTAATATGGCAAATTCAAAAATACTATTTGCATTATGCTAGGACGCATAGCTTAGGAGAAAAAGCTGTTTAAACATTACCCATATGAATGACAATAAAATTTAAACGAGGTCGGAAAACTTTGTTTTGTTTTTTATTTTTTGTAGATCTTAATATGGCAAATTCAAAAATACTATTTTCATTATGCTAGGGCGCATCACTTAGGACAAAAAGCTGTTTAAACATTACCCATATGAATGACAATAAAATTTAAACGAGGTCGCAAAACTTTGCTTTGTTTCTTATTTTAGGTAGATCTTAATATGGCAAATTCAAAAATACTATTTTCATTATTCTAGGACGCATAGCTTAGGAGAAAAAGCTGTTTAAACATTACCCATATGAATGACAATAAAATTTAAACGAGGTCGGAAAACTTTGTTTTGTTTTTTATTTTAGGTAGATCTTAATATGGCAAATTCAAAAATACTATTTTCATTATGCTAGGGCGCATCACTTAGGAGAAAAAGCTGTTTAAACATTACCCATATGAATGACAATAAAATTTAAACGAGGTCGGAAAACTTTGTTTTGTTTTTTATTTTAGGTAGATCTTAATATGGCAAATTCAAAAATACTATTTTCATTATTCTAGGACGCGTAGCTTAGGAGAAAAAGCTGTTTAAACATTACCCATATGAATGACAATAAAATTTAAACGAGGTCGGAAAACTTTGTTTTTTTATTTATTTTTTGTAGATCTTAATATGGCAAATTCAAAAATACTATTTTCATTATTCTAGGACGCGTAGCTTAGGAGAAAAAGCTGTTTAAACATTACCCATATGAATGACAATAAAATTTAAACGAGGTCGGAAAACTTTGTTTTTTTATTTATTTTTTGTAGATCTTAATATGGCAAATTCAAAAATACTATTTTCATTATACTAGGACGCGTAGCTTAGGAGAAAAAGCTGTTTAAACATTACCCATATGAATGACAATAAAATTTAAACGAGGTCGGAAAACTTTGTTTTGTTTTTTATTTTAGGTAGATCTTAATATGGCAAATTCAAAAATACTATTTTCATTATGCTAGGGCGCATCACTTAGGAGAAAAAGCTGTTTAAACATTACCCATATGAATGACAATAAAATTTAAACGAGGTCGGAAAACTTTGTTTTGTTTTTTATTTTAGGTAGATCTTAATATGGCAAATTCAAAAATACTATTTTCATTATTCTAGGACGCGTAGCTTAGGAGAAAAAGCTGTTTAAACATTACCCATATGAATGACAATAAAATTTAAACGAGGTCGGAAAACTTTGTTTTTTTATTTATTTTAGGTAGATCTTAATATGGCAAATTCAAAAATACTATTTTCATTATGCTAGGGCGCATCACTTAGGAGAAAAAGCTGTTTAAACATTACCCATATGAATGACAATAAAATTTAAACGAGGTCGGAAAACTTTGTTTTTTTATTTATTTTTTGTAGATCTTAATATGGCAAATTCAAAAATACTATTTTCATTATACTAGGACGCGTAGCTTAGGAGAAAAAGCTGTTTAAACATTACCCATATGAATGACAATAAAATTTAAACGAGGTCGGAAAACTTTGTTTTTTTATTTATTTTTTGTAGATCTTAATATGGCAAATTCAAAAATACTATTTTCATTATACTAGGACGCGTAGCTTAGGAGAAAAAGCTGTTTAAACATTACCCATATGAATGACAATAAAATTTAAACGAGGTCGGAAAACTTTGTTTTGTTTTTTATTTTAGGTAGATCTTAATATGGCAAATTCAAAAATACTATTTTCATTATACTAGGACGCGTAGCTTAGGAGAAAAAGCTGTTTAAACATTACCCATATGAATGACAATAAAATTTAAACGAGGTCGGAAAACTTTGTTTTGTTTTTTATTTTAGGTAGATCTTAATATGGCAAATTCAAAAATACTATTTTCATTATACTAGGACGCGTAGCTTAGGAGAAAAAGCTGTTTAAACATTACCCATATGAATGACAATAAAATTTAAACGAGGTCGGAAAACTTTGTTTTGTTTTTTATTTTAGGTAGATCTTAATATGGCAAATTCAAAAATACTATTTTCATTATGCTAGGGCGCATCACTTAGGAGAAAAAGCTGTTTAAACATTACCCATATGAATGACAATAAAATTTAAACGAGGTCGGAAAACTTTGTTTTGTTTTTTATTTTAGGTAGATCTTAATATGGCAAATTCAAAAATACTATTTTCATTATGCTAGGGCGCATCACTTAGGAGAAAAAGCTGTTTAAACATTACCCATATGAATGACAATAAAATTTAAACGAGGTCGGAAAACTTTGTTTTGTTTTTTATTTTAGGTAGATCTTAATATGGCAAATTCAAAAATACTATTTTCATTATTCTAGGACGCGTAGCTTAGGAGAAAAAGCTGTTTAAACATTACCCATATGAATGACAATAAAATTTAAACGAGGTCGGAAAACTTTGTTTTGTTTTTTATTTTAGGTAGATCTTAATATGGCAAATTCAAAAATACTATTTGCATTATGCTAGGACGCATAGCTTAGGAGAAAAAGCTGTTTAAACATTACCCATATGAATGACAATAAAATTTAAACGAGGTCGGAAAACTTTGTTTTGTTTTTTATTTTTTGTAGATCTTAATATGGCAAATTCAAAAATACTATTTTCATTATACTAGGACGCGTAGCTTAGGAGAAAAAGCTGTTTAAACATTACCCATATGAATGACAATAAAATTTAAACGAGGTCGGAAAACTTTGTTTTGTTTTTTATTTTAGGTAGATCTTAATATGGCAAATTCAAAAATACTATTTTCATTATACTAGGACGCGTAGCTTAGGAGAAAAAGCTGTTTAAACATTACCCATATGAATGACAATAAAATTTAAACGAGGTCGGAAAACTTTGTTTTGTTTTTTATTTTAGGTAGATCTTAATATGGCAAATTCAAAAATACTATTTTCATTATACTAGGACGCGTAGCTTAGGAGAAAAAGCTGTTTAAACATTACCCATATGAATGACAATAAAATTTAAACGAGGTCGGAAAACTTTGTTTTGTTTTTTATTTTAGGTAGATCTTAATATGGCAAATTCAAAAATACTATTTTCATTATGCTAGGGCGCATCACTTAGGAGAAAAAGCTGTTTAAACATTACCCATATGAATGACAATAAAATTTAAACGAGGTCGGAAAACTTTGTTTTGTTTTTTATTTTAGGTAGATCTTAATATGGCAAATTCAAAAATACTATTTTCATTATTCTAGGACGCGTAGCTTAGGAGAAAAAGCTGTTTAAACATTACCCATATGAATGACAATAAAATTTAAACGAGGTCGGAAAACTTTGTTTTGTTTTTTATTTTAGGTAGATCTTAATATGGCAAATTCAAAAATACTATTTGCATTATGCTAGGACGCATAGCTTAGGAGAAAAAGCTGTTTAAACATTACCCATATGAATGACAATAAAATTTAAACGAGGTCGGAAAACTTTGTTTTGTTTTTTATTTTTTGTAGATCTTAATATGGCAAATTCAAAAATACTATTTTCATTATACTAGGACGCGTAGCTTAGGAGAAAAAGCTGTTTAAACATTACCCATATGAATGACAATAAAATTTAAACGAGGTCGGAAAACTTTGTTTTGTTTTTTATTTTAGGTAGATCTTAATATGGCAAATTCAAAAATACTATTTTCATTATACTAGGACGCGTAGCTTAGGAGAAAAAGCTGTTTAAACATTACCCATATGAATGACAATAAAATTTAAACGAGGTCGGAAAACTTTGTTTTGTTTTTTATTTTAGGTAGATCTTAATATGGCAAATTCAAAAATACTATTTTCATTATACTAGGACGCGTAGCTTAGGAGAAAAAGCTGTTTAAACATTACCCATATGAATGACAATAAAATTTAAACGAGGTCGGAAAACTTTGTTTTGTTTTTTATTTTAGGTAGATCTTAATATGGCAAATTCAAAAATACTATTTTCATTATGCTAGGGCGCATCACTTAGGAGAAAAAGCTGTTTAAACATTACCCATATGAATGACAATAAAATTTAAACGAGGTCGGAAAACTTTGTTTTGTTTTTTATTTTAGGTAGATCTTAATATGGCAAATTCAAAAATACTATTTTCATTATGCTAGGGCGCATCACTTAGGAGAAAAAGCTGTTTAAACATTACCCATATGAATGACAATAAAATTTAAACGAGGTCGGAAAACTTTGTTTTGTTTTTTATTTTAGGTAGATCTTAATATGGCAAATTCAAAAATACTATTTTCATTATTCTAGGACGCGTAGCTTAGGAGAAAAAGCTGTTTAAACATTACCCATATGAATGACAATAAAATTTAAACGAGGTCGGAAAACTTTGTTTTGTTTTTTATTTTAGGTAGATCTTAATATGGCAAATTCAAAAATACTATTTGCATTATGCTAGGACGCATAGCTTAGGAGAAAAAGCTGTTTAAACATTACCCATATGAATGACAATAAAATTTAAACGAGGTCGGAAAACTTTGTTTTGTTTTTTATTTTTTGTAGATCTTAATATGGCAAATTCAAAAATACTATTTTCATTATACTAGGACGCGTAGCTTAGGAGAAAAAGCTGTTTAAACATTACCCATATGAATGACAATAAAATTTAAACGAGGTCGGAAAACTTTGTTTTGTTTTTTATTTTAGGTAGATCTTAATATGGCAAATTCAAAAATACTATTTTCATTATACTAGGACGCGTAGCTTAGGAGAAAAAGCTGTTTAAACATTACCCATATGAATGACAATAAAATTTAAACGAGGTCGGAAAACTTTGTTTTGTTTTTTATTTTAGGTAGATCTTAATATGGCAAATTCAAAAATACTATTTTCATTATACTAGGACGCGTAGCTTAGGAGAAAAAGCTGTTTAAACATTACCCATATGAATGACAATAAAATTTAAACGAGGTCGGAAAACTTTGTTTTGTTTTTTATTTTAGGTAGATCTTAATATGGCAAATTCAAAAATACTATTTTCATTATGCTAGGGCGCATCACTTAGGAGAAAAAGCTGTTTAAACATTACCCATATGAATGACAATAAAATTTAAACGAGGTCGGAAAACTTTGTTTTGTTTTTTATTTTAGGTAGATCTTAATATGGCAAATTCAAAAATACTATTTTCATTATTCTAGGACGCGTAGCTTAGGAGAAAAAGCTGTTTAAACATTACCCATATGAATGACAATAAAATTTAAACGAGGTCGGAAAACTTTGTTTTGTTTTTTATTTTAGGTAGATCTTAATATGGCAAATTCAAAAATACTATTTTCATTATGCTAGGGCGCATCACTTAGGAGAAAAAGCTGTTTAAACATTACCCATATGAATGACAATAAAATTTAAACGAGGTCGGAAAACTTTGTTTTGTTTTTTATTTTAGGTAGATCTTAATATGGCAAATTCAAAAATACTATTTTCATTATTCTAGGACGCGTAGCTTAGGAGAAAAAGCTGTTTAAACATTACCCATATGAATGACAATAAAATTTAAACGAGGTCGGAAAACTTTGTTTTGTTTTTTATTTTAGGTAGATCTTAATATGGCAAATTCAAAAATACTATTTGCATTATGCTAGGACGCATAGCTTAGGAGAAAAAGCTGTTTAAACATTACCCATATGAATGACAATAAAATTTAAACGAGGTCGGAAAACTTTGTTTTGTTTTTTATTTTTTGTAGATCTTAATATGGCAAATTCAAAAATACTATTTTCATTATGCTAGGGCGCATCACTTAGGACAAAAAGCTGTTTAAACATTACCCATATGAATGACAATAAAATTTAAACGAGGTCGCAAAACTTTGCTTTGTTTCTTATTTTAGGTAGATCTTAATATGGCAAATTCAAAAATACTATTTTCATTATTCTAGGACGCATAGCTTAGGAGAAAAAGCTGTTTAAACATTACCCATATGAATGACAATAAAATTTAAACGAGGTCGGAAAACTTTGTTTTGTTTTTTATTTTAGGTAGATCTTAATATGGCAAATTCAAAAATACTATTTTCATTATGCTAGGGCGCATCACTTAGGAGAAAAAGCTGTTTAAACATTACCCATATGAATGACAATAAAATTTAAACGAGGTCGGAAAACTTTGTTTTGTTTTTTATTTTAGGTAGATCTTAATATGGCAAATTCAAAAATACTATTTTCATTATTCTAGGACGCGTAGCTTAGGAGAAAAAGCTGTTTAAACATTACCCATATGAATGACAATAAAATTTAAACGAGGTCGGAAAACTTTGTTTTTTTATTTATTTTTTGTAGATCTTAATATGGCAAATTCAAAAATACTATTTTCATTATTCTAGGACGCGTAGCTTAGGAGAAAAAGCTGTTTAAACATTACCCATATGAATGACAATAAAATTTAAACGAGGTCGGAAAACTTTGTTTTTTTATTTATTTTTTGTAGATCTTAATATGGCAAATTCAAAAATACTATTTTCATTATGCTAGGGCGCATCACTTAGGAGAAAAAGCTGTTTAAACATTACCCATATGAATGACAATAAAATTTAAACGAGGTCGGAAAACTTTGTTTTGTTTTTTATTTTAGGTAGATCTTAATATGGCAAATTCAAAAATACTATTTTCATTATGCTAGGGCGCATCACTTAGGAGAAAAAGCTGTTTAAACATTACCCATATGAATGACAATAAAATTTAAACGAGGTCGGAAAACTTTGTTTTGTTTTTTATTTTAGGTAGATCTTAATATGGCAAATTTAAAAATACTATTTTCATTATTCTAGAACGCATAGCTTAGGAGAAAAAGCTGTTTAAACATTACCCATATGAATGACAATAAAATTTAAACGAGGTCGGAAAACTTTGTTTTGTTTTTTATTTTAGGTAGATCTTAATATGGCAAATTTAAAAATACTATTTTCATTATTCTAGGACGCATAGCTTAGGAGAAAAAGCTGTTTAAACATTACCCATATGAATGACAATAAAATTTAAACGAGGTCGGAAAACTTTGTTTTGTTTTTTATTTTAGGTAGATCTTAATATGGCAAATTTAAAAATACTATTTTCATTATTCTAGGACGCATAGCTTAGGAGAAAAAGCTGTTTAAACATTACCCATATGAATGACAATAAAATTTAAACGAGGTCGGAAAACTTTGTTTTGTTTTTTATTTTAGGTAGATCTTAATATGGCAAATTTAAAAATACTATTTTCATTATTCTAGGACGCATAGCTTAGGAGAAAAAGCTGTTTAAACATTACCCATATGAATGACAATAAAATTTAAACGAGGTCGGAAAACTTTGTTTTGTTTTTTATTTTAGGTAGATCTTAATATGGCAAATTTAAAAATACTATTTTCATTATTCTAGAACGCATAGCTTAGGAGAAAAAGCTGTTTAAACATTACCCATATGAATGACAATAAAATTTAAACGAGGTCGGAAAACTTTGTTTTGTTTTTTATTTTAGGTAGATCTTAATATGGCAAATTTAAAAATACTATTTTCATTATTCTAGGACGCATAGCTTAGGAGAAAAAGCTGTTTAAACATTACCCATATGAATGACAATAAAATTTAAACGAGGTCGGAAAACTTTGTTTTGTTTTTTATTTTAGGTAGATCTTAATATGGCAAATTTAAAAATACTATTTTCATTATTCTAGGACGCATAGCTTAGGAGAAAAAGCTGTTTAAACATTACCCATATGAATGACAATAAAATTTAAACGAGGTCGGAAAACTTTGTTTTGTTTTTTATTTTAGGTAGATCTTAATATGGCAAATTCAAAAATACTATTTTCATTATTCTAGGACGCATAGCTTAGTAGAAAAAGCTGTTTAAACATTACCCATATGAATGACAATAAAATTTAAACGAGGTCGGAAAACTTTGTTTTTTTATTTATTTTAGGTAGATCTTAATATGGCAAATTCAAAAATACTATTTTCATTATGCTAGGGCGCATCACTTAGGAGAAAAAGCTGTTTAAACATTACCCATATGAATGACAATAAAATTTAAACGAGGTCGGAAAACTTTGTTTTTTTATTTATTTTTTGTAGATCTTAATATGGCAAATTCAAAAATACTATTTTCATTATACTAGGACGCGTAGCTTAGGAGAAAAAGCTGTTTAAACATTACCCATATGAATGACAATAAAATTTAAACGAGGTCGGAAAACTTTGTTTTGTTTTTTATTTTAGGTAGATCTTAATATGGCAAATTCAAAAATACTATTTTCATTATTCTAGGACGCATAGCTTAGTAGAAAAAGCTGTTTAAACATTACCCATATGAATGACAATAAAATTTAAACGAGGTCGGAAAACTTTGTTTTTTTATTTATTTTAGGTAGATCTTAATATGGCAAATTCAAAAATACTATTTTCATTATGCTAGGGCGCATCACTTAGGAGAAAAAGCTGTTTAAACATTACCCATATGAATGACAATAAAATTTAAACGAGGTCGGAAAACTTTGTTTTGTTTTTTATTTTAGGTAGATCTTAATATGGCAAATTCAAAAATACTATTTTCATTATGCTAGGGCGCATCACTTAGGAGAAAAAGCTGTTTAAACATTACCCATATGAATGACAATAAAATTTAAACGAGGTCGGAAAACTTTGTTTTGTTTTTTATTTTAGGTAGATCTTAATATGGCAAATTCAAAAATACTATTTTCATTATTCTAGGACGCGTAGCTTAGGAGAAAAAGCTGTTTAAACATTACCCATATGAATGACAATAAAATTTAAACGAGGTCGGAAAACTTTGTTTTTTTATTTATTTTAGGTAGATCTTAATATGGCAAATTCAAAAATACTATTTTCATTATGCTAGGGCGCATCACTTAGGAGAAAAAGCTGTTTAAACATTACCCATATGAATGACAATAAAATTTAAACGAGGTCGGAAAACTTTGTTTTGTTTTTTATTTTAGGTAGATCTTAATATGGCAAATTCAAAAATACTATTTTCATTATGCTAGGGCGCATCACTTAGGAGAAAAAGCTGTTTAAACATTACCCATATGAATGACAATAAAATTTAAACGAGGTCGGAAAACTTTGTTTTGTTTTTTATTTTAGGTAGATCTTAATATGGCAAATTCAAAAATACTATTTTCATTATGCTAGGGCGCATCACTTAGGAGAAAAAGCTGTTTAAACATTACCCATATGAATGACAATAAAATTTAAACGAGGTCGGAAAACTTTGTTTTGTTTTTTATTTTAGGTAGATCTTAATATGGCAAATTCAAAAATACTATTTTCATTATGCTAGGGCGCATCACTTAGGAGAAAAAGCTGTTTAAACATTACCCATATGAATGACAATAAAATTTAAACGAGGTCGGAAAACTTTGTTTTGTTTTTTATTTTAGGTAGATCTTAATATGGCAAATTCAAAAATACTATTTTCATTATTCTAGGACGCGTAGCTTAGGAGAAAAAGCTGTTTAAACATTACCCATATGAATGACAATAAAATTTAAACGAGGTCGGAAAACTTTGTTTTTTTATTTATTTTTTGTAGATCTTAATATGGCAAATTCAAAAATACTATTTTCATTATGCTAGGGCGCATCACTTAGGAGAAAAAGCTGTTTAAACATTACCCATATGAATGACAATAAAATTTAAACGAGGTCGGAAAACTTTGTTTTGTTTTTTATTTTAGGTAGATCTTAATATGGCAAATTCAAAAATACTATTTGCATTATGCTAGGACGCATAGCTTAGGAGAAAAAGCTGTTTAAACATTACCCATATGAATGACAATAAAATTTAAACGAGGTCGGAAAACTTTGTTTTGTTTTTTATTTTTTGTAGATCTTAATATGGCAAATTCAAAAATACTATTTTCATTATGCTAGGGCGCATCACTTAGGACAAAAAGCTGTTTAAACATTACCCATATGAATGACAATAAAATTTAAACGAGGTCGGAAAACTTTGTTTTGTTTTTTATTTTAGGTAGATCTTAATATGGCAAATTCAAAAATACTATTTTCATTATTCTAGGACGCGTAGCTTAGGAGAAAAAGCTGTTTAAACATTACCCATATGAATGACAATAAAATTTAAACGAGGTCGGAAAACTTTGTTTTTTTATTTATTTTTTGTAGATCTTAATATGGCAAATTCAAAAATACTATTTTCATTATTCTAGGACGCGTAGCTTAGGAGAAAAAGCTGTTTAAACATTACCCATATGAATGACAATAAAATTTAAACGAGGTCGGAAAACTTTGTTTTGTTTTTTATTTTAGGTAGATCTTAATATGGCAAATTCAAAAATACTATTTGCATTATGCTAGGACGCATAGCTTAGGAGAAAAAGCTGTTTAAACATTACCCATATGAATGACAATAAAATTTAAACGAGGTCGGAAAACTTTGTTTTGTTTTTTATTTTAGGTAGATCTTAATATGTCAAATTTAAAAATACTATTTTCATTATTCTAGGACGCATAGCTTAGGAGAAAAAGCTGTTTAAACATTACCCATATGAATGACAATAAAATTTAAACGAGGTCGGAAAACTTTGTTTTGTTTTTTATTTTTTGTAGATCTTAATATGGCAAATTCAAAAATACTATTTTCATTATGCTAGGGCGCATCACTTAGGACAAAAAGCTGTTTAAACATTACCCATATGAATGACAATAAAATTTAAACGAGGTCGGAAAACTTTGCTTTGTTTCTTATTTTAGGTAGATCTTAATATGGCAAATTCAAAAATACTATTTTCATTATTCTAGGACGCATAGCTTAGGAGAAAAAGCTGTTTAAACATTACCCATATGAATGACAATAAAATTTAAACGAGGTCGGAAAACTTTGTTTTGTTTTTTATTTTAGGTAGATCTTAATATGGCAAATTCAAAAATACTATTTTCATTATGCTAGGGCGCATCACTTAGGAGAAAAAGCTGTTTAAACATTACCCATATGAATGACAATAAAATTTAAACGAGGTCGGAAAACTTTGTTTTGTTTTTTATTTTAGGTAGATCTTAATATGGCAAATTCAAAAATACTATTTTCATTATTCTAGGACGCGTAGCTTAGGAGAAAAAGCTGTTTAAACATTACCCATATGAATGACAATAAAATTTAAACGAGGTCGGAAAACTTTGTTTTGTTTTTTATTTTAGGTAGATCTTAATATGGCAAATTCAAAAATACTATTTTCATTATTCTAGGACGCGTAGCTTAGGAGAAAAAGCTGTTTAAACATTACCCATATGAATGACAATAAAATTTAAACGAGGTCGGAAAACTTTGTTTTTTTATTTATTTTTTGTAGATCTTAATATGGCAAATTCAAAAATACTATTTTCATTATTCTAAGACGCGTAGCTTAGGAGAAAAAGCTGTTTAAACATTACCCATATGAATGACAATAAAATTTAAACGAGGTCGGAAAACTTTGTTTTGTTTTTTATTTTAGGTAGATCTTAATATGGCAAATTCAAAAATACTATTTGCATTATGCTAGGACGCATAGCTTAGGAGAAAAAGCTGTTTAAACATTACCCATATGAATGACAATAAAATTTAAACGAGGTCGGAAAACTTTGTTTTGTTTTTTATTTTTTGTAGATCTTAATATGGCAAATTCAAAAATACTATTTTCATTATGCTAGGGCGCATCACTTAGGACAAAAAGCTGTTTAAACATTACCCATATGAATGACAATAAAATTTAAACGAGGTCGCAAAACTTTGCTTTGTTTCTTATTTTAGGTAGATCTTAATATGGCAAATTCAAAAATACTATTTTCATTATTCTAGGACGCATAGCTTAGGAGAAAAAGCTGTTTAAACATTACCCATATGAATGACAATAAAATTTAAACGAGGTCGGAAAACTTTGTTTTGTTTTTTATTTTAGGTAGATCTTAATATGGCAAATTCAAAAATACTATTTTCATTATGCTAGGGCGCATCACTTAGGAGAAAAAGCTGTTTAAACATTACCCATATGAATGACAATAAAATTTAAACGAGGTCGGAAAACTTTGTTTTGTTTTTTATTTTAGGTAGATCTTAATATGGCAAATTCAAAAATACTATTTTCATTATTCTAGGACGCGTAGCTTAGGAGAAAAAGCTGTTTAAACATTACCCATATGAATGACAATAAAATTTAAACGAGGTCGGAAAACTTTGTTTTTTTATTTATTTTTTGTAGATCTTAATATGGCAAATTCAAAAATACTATTTTCATTATTCTAGGACGCGTAGCTTAGGAGAAAAAGCTGTTTAAACATTACCCATATGAATGACAATAAAATTTAAACGAGGTCGGAAAACTTTGTTTTTTTATTTATTTTAGGTAGATCTTAATATGGCAAATTCAAAAATACTATTTTCATTATGCTAGGGCGCATCACTTAGGAGAAAAAGCTGTTTAAACATTACCCATATGAATGACAATAAAATTTAAACGAGGTCGGAAAACTTTGTTTTGTTTTTTATTTTAGGTAGATCTTAATATGGCAAATTCAAAAATACTATTTTCATTATTCTAGGACGCGTAGCTTAGGAGAAAAAGCTGTTTAAACATTACCCATATGAATGACAATAAAATTTAAACGAGGTCGGAAAACTTTGTTTTTTTATTTATTTTTTGTAGATCTTAATATGGCAAATTCAAAAATACTATTTTCATTATTCTAGGACGCGTAGCTTAGGAGAAAAAGCTGTTTAAACATTACCCATATGAATGACAATAAAATTTAAACGAGGTCGGAAAACTTTGTTTTGTTTTTTATTTTAGGTAGATCTTAATATGGCAAATTCAAAAATACTATTTGCATTATGCTAGGACGCATAGCTTAGGAGAAAAAGCTGTTTAAACATTACCCATATGAATGACAATAAAATTTAAACGAGGTCGGAAAACTTTGTTTTGTTTTTTATTTTAGGTAGATCTTAATATGGCAAATTCAAAAATACTATTTTCATTATTCTAGGACGCATAGCTTAGTAGAAAAAGCTGTTTAAACATTACCCATATGAATGACAATAAAATTTAAACGAGGTCGGAAAACTTTGTTTTGTTTTTTATTTTAGGTAGATCTTAATATGGCAAATTCAAAAATACTATTTGCATTATGCTAGGACGCATAGCTTAGGAGAAAAAGCTGTTTAAACATTACCCATATGAATGACAATAAAATTTAAACGAGGTCGGAAAACTTTGTTTTGTTTTTTATTTTTTGTAGATCTTAATATGGCAAATTCAAAAATACTATTTTCATTATGCTAGGGCGCATCACTTAGGACAAAAAGCTGTTTAAACATTACCCATATGAATGACAATAAAATTTAAACGAGGTCGCAAAACTTTGCTTTGTTTCTTATTTTAGGTAGATCTTAATATGGCAAATTCAAAAATACTATTTTCATTATTCTAGGACGCATAGCTTAGGAGAAAAAGCTGTTTAAACATTACCCATATGAATGACAATAAAATTTAAACGAGGTCGGAAAACTTTGTTTTGTTTTTTATTTTAGGTAGATCTTAATATGGCAAATTCAAAAATACTATTTTCATTATGCTAGGGCGCATCACTTAGGAGAAAAAGCTGTTTAAACATTACCCATATGAATGACAATAAAATTTAAACGAGGTCGGAAAACTTTGTTTTGTTTTTTATTTTAGGTAGATCTTAATATGGCAAATTCAAAAATACTATTTTCATTATTCTAGGACGCGTAGCTTAGGAGAAAAAGCTGTTTAAACATTACCCATATGAATGACAATAAAATTTAAACGAGGTCGGAAAACTTTGTTTTTTTATTTATTTTTTGTAGATCTTAATATGGCAAATTCAAAAATACTATTTTCATTATTCTAGGACGCGTAGCTTAGGAGAAAAAGCTGTTTAAACATTACCCATATGAATGACAATAAAATTTAAACGAGGTCGGAAAACTTTGTTTTTTTATTTATTTTAGGTAGATCTTAATATGGCAAATTCAAAAATACTATTTTCATTATGCTAGGGCGCATCACTTAGGAGAAAAAGCTGTTTAAACATTACCCATATGAATGACAATAAAATTTAAACGAGGTCGGCAAACTTTGTTTTGTTTTTTATTTTAGGTAGATCTTAATATGGCAAATTCAAAAATACTATTTTCATTATGCTAGGGCGCATCACTTAGGAGAAAAAGCTGTTTAAACATTACCCATATGAATGACAATAAAATTTAAACGAGGTCGGAAAACTTTGTTTTGTTTTTTATTTTAGGTAGATCTTAATATGGCAAATTCAAAAATACTATTTGCATTATGCTAGGACGCATAGCTTAGGAGAAAAAGCTGTTTAAACATTACCCATATGAATGACAATAAAATTTAAACGAGGTCGGAAAACTTTGTTTTGTTTTTTATTTTTTGTAGATCTTAATATGGCAAATTCAAAAATACTATTTTCATTATGCTAGGGCGCATCACTTAGGACAAAAAGCTGTTTAAACATTACCCATATGAATGACAATAAAATTTAAACGAGGTCGCAAAACTTTGCTTTGTTTCTTATTTTAGGTAGATCTTAATATGGCAAATTCAAAAATACTATTTTCATTATTCTAGGACGCATAGCTTAGGAGAAAAAGCTGTTTAAACATTACCCATATGAATGACAATAAAATTTAAACGAGGTCGGAAAACTTTGTTTTGTTTTTTATTTTAGGTAGATCTTAATATGGCAAATTCAAAAATACTATTTTCATTATGCTAGGGCGCATCACTTAGGAGAAAAAGCTGTTTAAACATTACCCATATGAATGACAATAAAATTTAAACGAGGTCGGAAAACTTTGTTTTGTTTTTTATTTTAGGTAGATCTTAATATGGCAAATTCAAAAATACTATTTTCATTATTCTAGGACGCGTAGCTTAGGAGAAAAAGCTGTTTAAACATTACCCATATGAATGACAATAAAATTTAAACGAGGTCGGAAAACTTTGTTTTTTTATTTATTTTTTGTAGATCTTAATATGGCAAATTCAAAAATACTATTTTCATTATTCTAGGACGCGTAGCTTAGGAGAAAAAGCTGTTTAAACATTACCCATATGAATGACAATAAAATTTAAACGAGGTCGGAAAACTTTGTTTTTTTATTTATTTTAGGTAGATCTTAATATGGCAAATTCAAAAATACTATTTTCATTATGCTAGGGCGCATCACTTAGGAGAAAAAGCTGTTTAAACATTACCCATATGAATGACAATAAAATTTAAACGAGGTCGGAAAACTTTGTTTTGTTTTTTATTTTAGGTAGATCTTAATATGGCAAATTCAAAAATACTATTTTCATTATTCTAGGACGCGTAGCTTAGGAGAAAAAGCTGTTTAAACATTACCCATATGAATGACAATAAAATTTAAACGAGGTCGGAAAACTTTGTTTTTTTATTTATTTTTTGTAGATCTTAATATGGCAAATTCAAAAATACTATTTTCATTATTCTAGGACGCGTAGCTTAGGAGAAAAAGCTGTTTAAACATTACCCATATGAATGACAATAAAATTTAAACGAGGTCGGAAAACTTTGTTTTGTTTTTTATTTTAGGTAGATCTTAATATGGCAAATTCAAAAATACTATTTGCATTATGCTAGGACGCATAGCTTAGGAGAAAAAGCTGTTTAAACATTACCCATATGAATGACAATAAAATTTAAACGAGGTCGGAAAACTTTGTTTTGTTTTTTATTTTAGGTAGATCTTAATATGGCAAATTCAAAAATACTATTTTCATTATTCTAGGACGCATAGCTTAGTAGAAAAAGCTGTTTAAACATTACCCATATGAATGACAATAAAATTTAAACGAGGTCGGAAAACTTTGTTTTGTTTTTTATTTTAGGTAGATCTTAATATGGCAAATTCAAAAATACTATTTGCATTATGCTAGGACGCATAGCTTAGGAGAAAAAGCTGTTTAAACATTACCCATATGAATGACAATAAAATTTAAACGAGGTCGGAAAACTTTGTTTTGTTTTTTATTTTTTGTAGATCTTAATATGGCAAATTCAAAAATACTATTTTCATTATGCTAGGGCGCATCACTTAGGACAAAAAGCTGTTTAAACATTACCCATATGAATGACAATAAAATTTAAACGAGGTCGCAAAACTTTGCTTTGTTTCTTATTTTAGGTAGATCTTAATATGGCAAATTCAAAAATACTATTTTCATTATTCTAGGACGCATAGCTTAGGAGAAAAAGCTGTTTAAACATTACCCATATGAATGACAATAAAATTTAAACGAGGTCGGAAAACTTTGTTTTGTTTTTTATTTTAGGTAGATCTTAATATGGCAAATTCAAAAATACTATTTTCATTATGCTAGGGCGCATCACTTAGGAGAAAAAGCTGTTTAAACATTACCCATATGAATGACAATAAAATGTAAACGAGGTCGGAAAACTTTGTTTTGTTTTTTATTTTAGGTAGATCTTAATATGGCAAATTCAAAAATACTATTTTCATTATTCTAGGACGCGTAGCTTAGGAGAAAAAGCTGTTTAAACATTACCCATATGAATGACAATAAAATTTAAACGAGGTCGGAAAACTTTGTTTTTTTATTTATTTTTTGTAGATCTTAATATGGCAAATTCAAAAATACTATTTTCATTATTCTAGGACGCGTAGCTTAGGAGAAAAAGCTGTTTAAACATTACCCATATGAATGACAATAAAATTTAAACGAGGTCGGAAAACTTTGTTTTTTTATTTATTTTAGGTAGATCTTAATATGGCAAATTCAAAAATACTATTTTCATTATGCTAGGGCGCATCACTTAGGAGAAAAAGCTGTTTAAACATTACCCATATGAATGACAATAAAATTTAAACGAGGTCGGAAAACTTTGTTTTGTTTTTTATTTTAGGTAGATCTTAATATGGCAAATTCAAAAATACTATTTTCATTATGCTAGGGCGCATCACTTAGGAGAAAAAGCTGTTTAAACATTACCCATATGAATGACAATAAAATTTAAACGAGGTCGGAAAACTTTGTTTTGTTTTTTATTTTAGGTAGATCTTAATATGGCAAATTCAAAAATACTATTTTCATTATTCTAGGACGCGTAGCTTAGGAGAAAAAGCTGTTTAAACATTACCCATATGAATGACAATAAAATTTAAACGAGGTCGGAAAACTTTGTTTTTTTATTTATTTTAGGTAGATCTTAATATGGCAAATTCAAAAATACTATTTTCATTATGCTAGGGCGCATCACTTAGGAGAAAAAGCTGTTTAAACATTACCCATATGAATGACAATAAAATTTAAACGAGGTCGGAAAACTTTGTTTTGTTTTTTATTTTAGGTAGATCTTAATATGGCAAATTCAAAAATACTATTTTCATTATGCTAGGGCGCATCACTTAGGAGAAAAAGCTGTTTAAACATTACCCATATGAATGACAATAAAATTTAAACGAGGTCGGCAAACTTTGTTTTGTTTTTTATTTTAGGTAGATCTTAATATGGCAAATTCAAAAATACTATTTTCATTATGCTAGGGCGCATCACTTAGGAGAAAAAGCTGTTTAAACATTACCCATATGAATGACAATAAAATTTAAACGAGGTCGGAAAACTTTGTTTTGTTTTTTATTTTAGGTAGATCTTAATATGGCAAATTCAAAAATACTATTTTCATTATGCTAGGGCGCATCACTTAGGAGAAAAAGCTGTTTAAACATTACCCATATGAATGACAATAAAATTTAAACGAGGTCGGAAAACTTTGCTTTGTTTCTTATTTTAGGTAGATCTTAATATGGCAAATTCAAAAATACTATTTTCATTATTCTAGGACGCATAGCTTAGGAGAAAAAGCTGTTTAAACATTACCCATATGAATGACAATAAAATTTAAACGAGGTCGGAAAACTTTGTTTTGTTTTTTATTTTAGGTAGATCTTAATATGGCAAATTCAAAAATACTATTTTCATTATGCTAGGGCGCATCACTTAGGAGAAAAAGCTGTTTAAACATTACCCATATGAATGACAATAAAATTTAAACGAGGTCGGAAAACTTTGTTTTGTTTTTTATTTTAGGTAGATCTTAATATGGCAAATTCAAAAATACTATTTTCATTATTCTAGGACGCGTAGCTTAGGAGAAAAAGCTGTTTAAACATTACCCATATGAATGACAATAAAATTTAAACGAGGTCGGAAAACTTTGTTTTGTTTTTTATTTTAGGTAGATCTTAATATGGCAAATTCAAAAATACTATTTTCATTATTCTAGGACGCGTAGCTTAGGAGAAAAAGCTGTTTAAACATTACCCATATGAATGACAATAAAATTTAAACGAGGTCGGAAAACTTTGTTTTTTTATTTATTTTTTGTAGATCTTAATATGGCAAATTCAAAAATACTATTTTCATTATTCTAGGACGCGTAGCTTAGGAGAAAAAGCTGTTTAAACATTACCCATATGAATGACAATAAAATTTAAACGAGGTCGGAAAACTTTGTTTTGTTTTTTATTTTAGGTAGATCTTAATATGGCAAATTCAAAAATACTATTTGCATTATGCTAGGACGCATAGCTTAGGAGAAAAAGCTGTTTAAACATTACCCATATGAATGACAATAAAATTTAAACGAGGTCGGAAAACTTTGTTTTGTTTTTTATTTTTTGTAGATCTTAATATGGCAAATTCAAAAATACTATTTTCATTATGCTAGGGCGCATCACTTAGGACAAAAAGCTGTTTAAACATTACCCATATGAATGACAATAAAATTTAAACGAGGTCGCAAAACTTTGCTTTGTTTCTTATTTTAGGTAGATCTTAATATGGCAAATTCAAAAATACTATTTTCATTATTCTAGGACGCATAGCTTAGGAGAAAAAGCTGTTTAAACATTACCCATATGAATGACAATAAAATTTAAACGAGGTCGGAAAACTTTGTTTTGTTTTTTATTTTAGGTAGATCTTAATATGGCAAATTCAAAAATACTATTTTCATTATGCTAGGGCGCATCACTTAGGAGAAAAAGCTGTTTAAACATTACCCATATGAATGACAATAAAATTTAAACGAGGTCGGAAAACTTTGTTTTGTTTTTTATTTTAGGTAGATCTTAATATGGCAAATTCAAAAATACTATTTTCATTATTCTAGGACGCGTAGCTTAGGAGAAAAAGCTGTTTAAACATTACCCATATGAATGACAATAAAATTTAAACGAGGTCGGAAAACTTTGTTTTTTTATTTATTTTTTGTAGATCTTAATATGGCAAATTCAAAAATACTATTTTCATTATTCTAGGACGCGTAGCTTAGGAGAAAAAGCTGTTTAAACATTACCCATATGAATGACAATAAAATTTAAACGAGGTCGGAAAACTTTGTTTTTTTATTTATTTTTTGTAGATCTTAATATGGCAAATTCAAAAATACTATTTTCATTATTCTAGGACGCGTAGCTTAGGAGAAAAAGCTGTTTAAACATTACCCATATGAATGACAATAAAATTTAAACGAGGTCGGAAAACTTTGTTTTGTTTTTTATTTTAGGTAGATCTTAATATGGCAAATTCAAAAATACTATTTTCATTATTCTAGGACGCATAGCTTAGTAGAAAAAGCTGTTTAAACATTACCCATATGAATGACAATAAAATTTAAACGAGGTCGGAAAACTTTGTTTTGTTTTTTATTTTAGGTAGATCTTAATATGGCAAATTCAAAAATACTATTTGCATTATGCTAGGACGCATAGCTTAGGAGAAAAAGCTGTTTAAACATTACCCATATGAATGACAATAAAATTTAAACGAGGTCGGAAAACTTTGTTTTGTTTTTTATTTTTTGTAGATCTTAATATGGCAAATTCAAAAATACTATTTTCATTATGCTAGGGCGCATCACTTAGGACAAAAAGCTGTTTAAACATTACCCATATGAATGACAATAAAATTTAAACGAGGTCGCAAAACTTTGCTTTGTTTCTTATTTTAGGTAGATCTTAATATGGCAAATTCAAAAATACTATTTTCATTATTCTAGGACGCATAGCTTAGGAGAAAAAGCTGTTTAAACATTACCCATATGAATGACAATAAAATTTAAACGAGGTCGGAAAACTTTGTTTTGTTTTTTATTTTAGGTAGATCTTAATATGGCAAATTCAAAAATACTATTTTCATTATGCTAGGGCGCATCACTTAGGAGAAAAAGCTGTTTAAACATTACCCATATGAATGACAATAAAATTTAAACGAGGTCGGAAAACTTTGTTTTGTTTTTTATTTTAGGTAGATCTTAATATGGCAAATTCAAAAATACTATTTTCATTATTCTAGGACGCGTAGCTTAGGAGAAAAAGCTGTTTAAACATTACCCATATGAATGACAATAAAATTTAAACGAGGTCGGAAAACTTTGTTTTTTTATTTATTTTTTGTAGATCTTAATATGGCAAATTCAAAAATACTATTTTCATTATTCTAGGACGCGTAGCTTAGGAGAAAAAGCTGTTTAAACATTACCCATATGAATGACAATAAAATTTAAACGAGGTCGGAAAACTTTGTTTTGTTTTTTATTTTAGGTAGATCTTAATATGGCAAATTCAAAAATACTATTTTCATTATGCTAGGGCGCATCACTTAGGAGAAAAAGCTGTTTAAACATTACCCATATGAATGACAATAAAATTTAAACGAGGTCGGAAAACTTTGTTTTGTTTTTTATTTTAGGTAGATCTTAATATGGCAAATTCAAAAATACTATTTTCATTATGCTAGGGCGCATCACTTAGGAGAAAAAGCTGTTTAAACATTACCCATATGAATGACAATAAAATTTAAACGAGGTCGGAAAACTTTGTTTTGTTTTTTATTTTAGGTAGATCTTAATATGGCAAATTCAAAAATACTATTTTCATTATTCTAGGACGCGTAGCTTAGGAGAAAAAGCTGTTTAAACATTACCCATATGAATGACAATAAAATTTAAACGAGGTCGGAAAACTTTGTTTTTTTATTTATTTTAGGTAGATCTTAATATGGCAAATTCAAAAATACTATTTTCATTATGCTAGGGCGCATCACTTAGGAGAAAAAGCTGTTTAAACATTACCCATATGAATGACAATAAAATTTAAACGAGGTCGGAAAACTTTGTTTTGTTTTTTATTTTAGGTAGATCTTAATATGGCAAATTCAAAAATACTATTTTCATTATGCTAGGGCGCATCACTTAGGAGAAAAAGCTGTTTAAACATTACCCATATGAATGACAATAAAATTTAAACGAGGTCGGAAAACTTTGTTTTGTTTTTTATTTTAGGTAGATCTTAATATGGCAAATTCAAAAATACTATTTTCATTATGCTAGGGCGCATCACTTAGGAGAAAAAGCTGTTTAAACATTACCCATATGAATGACAATAAAATTTAAACGAGGTCGGAAAACTTTGTTTTGTTTTTTATTTTAGGTAGATCTTAATATGGCAAATTCAAAAATACTATTTTCATTATGCTAGGGCGCATCACTTAGGAGAAAAAGCTGTTTAAACATTACCCATATGAATGACAATAAAATTTAAACGAGGTCGGAAAACTTTGTTTTGTTTTTTATTTTAGGTAGATCTTAATATGGCAAATTCAAAAATACTATTTTCATTATTCTAGGACGCGTAGCTTAGGAGAAAAAGCTGTTTAAACATTACCCATATGAATGACAATAAAATTTAAACGAGGTCGGAAAACTTTGTTTTTTTATTTATTTTTTGTAGATCTTAATATGGCAAATTCAAAAATACTATTTTCATTATTCTAGGACGCGTAGCTTAGGAGAAAAAGCTGTTTAAACATTACCCATATGAATGACAATAAAATTTAAACGAGGTCGGAAAACTTTGTTTTTTTATTTATTTTTTGTAGATCTTAATATGGCAAATTCAAAAATACTATTTTCATTATTCTAGGACGCATAGCTTAGGAGAAAAAGCTGTTTAAACATTACCCATATGAATGACAATAAAATTTAAACGAGGTCGGAAAACTTTGTTTTGTTTTTTATTTTAGGTAGATCTTAATATGGCAAATTCAAAAATACTATTTTCATTATGCTAGGGCGCATCACTTAGGAGAAAAAGCTGTTTAAACATTACCCATATGAATGACAATAAAATTTAAACGAGGTCGGAAAACTTTGTTTTGTTTTTTATTTTAGGTAGATCTTAATATGGCAAATTCAAAAATACTATTTTCATTATTCTAGGACGCGTAGCTTAGGAGAAAAAGCTGTTTAAACATTACCCATATGAATGACAATAAAATTTAAACGAGGTCGGAAAACTTTGTTTTTTTATTTATTTTTTGTAGATCTTAATATGGCAAATTCAAAAATACTATTTTCATTATTCTAGGACGCGTAGCTTAGGAGAAAAAGCTGTTTAAACATTACCCATATGAATGACAATAAAATTTAAACGAGGTCGGAAAACTTTGTTTTTTTATTTATTTTAGGTAGATCTTAATATGGCAAATTCAAAAATACTATTTTCATTATACTAGGGCGCATCACTTAGGAGAAAAAGCTGTTTAAACATTACCCATATGAATGACAATAAAATTTAAACGAGGTCGGAAAACTTTGTTTTGTTTTTTATTTTAGGTAGATCTTAATATGGCAAATTCAAAAATACTATTTTCATTATTCTAGGACGCGTAGCTTAGGAGAAAAAGCTGTTTAAACATTACCCATATGAATGACAATAAAATTTAAACGAGGTCGGAAAACTTTGTTTTGTTTTTTATTTTAGGTAGATCTTAATATGGCAAATTTAAAAATACTATTTTCATTATTCTAGGACGCATAGCTTAGGAGAAAAAGCTGTTTAAACATTACCCATATGAATGACAATAAAATTTAAACGAGGTCGGAAAACTTTGTTTTTTTATTTATTTTTTGTAGATCTTAATATGGCAAATTCAAAAATACTATTTTCATTATTCTAGGACGCGTAGCTTAGGAGAAAAAGCTGTTTAAACATTACCCATATGAATGACAATAAAATTTAAACGAGGTCGGAAAACTTTGTTTTTTTATTTATTTTAGGTAGATCTTAATATGGCAAATTCAAAAATACTATTTTCATTATGCTAGGGCGCATCACTTAGGAGAAAAAGCTGTTTAAACATTACCCATATGAATGACAATAAAATTTAAACGAGGTCGGAAAACTTTGTTTTGTTTTTTATTTTAGGTAGATCTTAATATGGCAAATTCAAAAATACTATTTTCATTATGCTAGGGCGCATCACTTAGGAGAAAAAGCTGTTTAAACATTACCCATATGAATGACAATAAAATTTAAACGAGGTCGGAAAACTTTGTTTTGTTTTTTATTTTAGGTAGATCTTAATATGGCAAATTCAAAAATACTATTTTCATTATGCTAGGACGCATAGCTTAGGAGAAAAAGCTGTTTAAACATTACCCATATGAATGACAATAAAATTTAAACGAGGTCGGAAAGCTTTGTTTTGTTTTTTATTTTAGGTAGATCTTAATATGGCAAATTTAAAAATACTATTTTCATTATTCTAGGACGCGTAGCTTAGGAGAAAAAGCTGTTTAAACATTACCCATATGAATGACAATAAAATTTAAACGAGGTCGGAAAACTTTGTTTTGTTTTTTATTTTAGGTAGATCTTAATATGGCAAATTTAAAAATACTATTTTCATTATTCTAGGACGCGTAGCTTAGGAGAAAAAGCTGTTTAAACATTACCCATATGAATGACAATAAAATTTAAACGAGGTCGGAAAACTTTGTTTTGTTTTTTATTTTAGGTAGATCTTAATATGGCAAATTCAAAAATACTATTTTCATTATGCTAGGGCGCATCACTTAGGAGAAAAAGCTGTTTAAACATTACCCATATGAATGACAATAAAATTTAAACGAGGTCGGAAAACTTTGTTTTGTTTTTTATTTTAGGTAGATCTTAATATGGCAAATTCAAAAATACTATTTTCATTATGCTAGGGCGCATCACTTAGGAGAAAAAGCTGTTTAAACATTACCCATATGAATGACAATAAAATTTAAACGAGGTCGGAAAACTTTGTTTTGTTTTTTATTTTAGGTAGATCTTAATATGGCAAATTCAAAAATACTATTTTCATTATTCTAGGACGCGTAGCTTAGGAGAAAAAGCTGTTTAAACATTACCCATATGAATGACAATAAAATTTAAACGAGGTCGGAAAACTTTGTTTTGTTTTTTATTTTAGGTAGATCTTAATATGGCAAATTTAAAAATACTATTTTCATTATTCTAGGACGCATAGCTTAGGAGAAAAAGCTGTTTAAACATTACCCATATGAATGACAATAAAATTTAAACGAGGTCGGAAAACTTTGTTTTTTTATTTATTTTTTGTAGATCTTAATATGGCAAATTCAAAAATACTATTTTCATTATTCTAGGACGCGTAGCTTAGGAGAAAAAGCTGTTTAAACATTACCCATATGAATGACAATAAAATTTAAACGAGGTCGGAAAACTTTGTTTTTTTATTTATTTTAGGTAGATCTTAATATGGCAAATTCAAAAATACTATTTTCATTATGCTAGGGCGCATCACTTAGGAGAAAAAGCTGTTTAAACATTACCCATATGAATGACAATAAAATTTAAACGAGGTCGGAAAACTTTGTTTTGTTTTTTATTTTAGGTAGATCTTAATATGGCAAATTCAAAAATACTATTTTCATTATGCTAGGGCGCATCACTTAGGAGAAAAAGCTGTTTAAACATTACCCATATGAATGACAATAAAATTTAAACGAGGTCGGAAAACTTTGTTTTGTTTTTTATTTTAGGTAGATCTTAATATGGCAAATTCAAAAATACTATTTTCATTATGCTAGGGCGCATCACTTAGGAGAAAAAGCTGTTTAAACATTACCCATATGAATGACAATAAAATTTAAACGAGGTCGGAAAACTTTGTTTTGTTTTTTATTTTAGGTAGATCTTAATATGGCAAATTCAAAAATACTATTTTCATTATGCTAGGACGCATAGCTTAGGAGAAAAAGCTGTTTAAACATTACCCATATGAATGACAATAAAATTTAAACGAGGTCGGAAAGCTTTGTTTTGTTTTTTATTTTAGGTAGATCTTAATATGGCAAATTTAAAAATACTATTTTCATTATTCTAGGACGCGTAGCTTAGGAGAAAAAGCTGTTTAAACATTACCCATATGAATGACAATAAAATTTAAACGAGGTCGGAAAACTTTGTTTTGTTTTTTATTTTAGGTAGATCTTAATATGGCAAATTTAAAAATACTATTTTCATTATTCTAGGACGCATAGCTTAGGAGAAAAAGCTGTTTAAACATTACCCATATGAATGACAATAAAATTTAAACGAGGTCGGAAAACTTTGTTTTTTTATTTATTTTTTGTAGATCTTAATATGGCAAATTCAAAAATACTATTTTCATTATTCTAGGACGCGTAGCTTAGGAGAAAAAGCTGTTTAAACATTACCCATATGAATGACAATAAAATTTAAACGAGGTCGGAAAACTTTGTTTTTTTATTTATTTTAGGTAGATCTTAATATGGCAAATTCAAAAATACTATTTTCATTATGCTAGGGCGCATCACTTAGGAGAAAAAGCTGTTTAAACATTACCCATATGAATGACAATAAAATTTAAACGAGGTCGGAAAACTTTGTTTTGTTTTTTATTTTAGGTAGATCTTAATATGGCAAATTCAAAAATACTATTTTCATTATGCTAGGGCGCATCACTTAGGAGAAAAAGCTGTTTAAACATTACCCATATGAATGACAATAAAATTTAAACGAGGTCGGAAAACTTTGTTTTGTTTTTTATTTTAGGTAGATCTTAATATGGCAAATTCAAAAATACTATTTTCATTATGCTAGGACGCATAGCTTAGGAGAAAAAGCTGTTTAAACATTACCCATATGAATGACAATAAAATTTAAACGAGGTCGGAAAGCTTTGTTTTGTTTTTTATTTTAGGTAGATCTTAATATGGCAAATTTAAAAATACTATTTTCATTATTCTAGGACGCGTAGCTTAGGAGAAAAAGCTGTTTAAACATTACCCATATGAATGACAATAAAATTTAAACGAGGTCGGAAAACTTTGTTTTGTTTTTTATTTTAGGTAGATCTTAATATGGCAAATTCAAAAATACTATTTTCATTATGCTAGGGCGCATCACTTAGGAGAAAAAGCTGTTTAAACATTACCCATATGAATGACAATAAAATTTAAACGAGGTCGGAAAACTTTGTTTTGTTTTTTATTTTAGGTAGATCTTAATATGGCAAATTCAAAAATACTATTTTCATTATGCTAGGGCGCATCACTTAGGAGAAAAAGCTGTTTAAACATTACCCATATGAATGACAATAAAATTTAAACGAGGTCGGAAAACTTTGTTTTGTTTTTTATTTTAGGTAGATCTTAATATGGCAAATTCAAAAATACTATTTTCATTATGCTAGGGCGCATCACTTAGGAGAAAAAGCTGTTTAAACATTACCCATATGAATGACAATAAAATTTAAACGAGGTCGGAAAACTTTGTTTTGTTTTTTATTTTAGGTAGATCTTAATATGGCAAATTCAAAAATACTATTTTCATTATGCTAGGGCGCATCACTTAGGAGAAAAAGCTGTTTAAACATTACCCATATGAATGACAATAAAATTTAAACGAGGTCGGAAAACTTTGTTTTGTTTTTTATTTTAGGTAGATCTTAATATGGCAAATTCAAAAATACTATTTTCATTATGCTAGGGCGCATCACTTAGGAGAAAAAGCTGTTTAAACATTACCCATATGAATGACAATAAAATTTAAACGAGGTCGGAAAACTTTGTTTTGTTTTTTATTTTAGGTAGATCTTAATATGGCAAATTTAAAAATACTATTTTCATTATTCTAGGACGCATAGCTTAGGAGAAAAAGCTGTTTAAACATTACCCATATGAATGACAATAAAATTTAAACGAGGTCGGAAAACTTTGTTTTTTTATTTATTTTTTGTAGATCTTAATATGGCAAATTCAAAAATACTATTTTCATTATTCTAGGACGCGTAGCTTAGGAGAAAAAGCTGTTTAAACATTACCCATATGAATGACAATAAAATTTAAACGAGGTCGGAAAGCTTTGTTTTGTTTTTTATTTTAGGTAGATCTTAATATGGCAAATTTAAAAATACTATTTTCATTATTCTAGGACGCGTAGCTTAGGAGAAAAAGCTGTTTAAACATTACCCATATGAATGACAATAAAATTTAAACGAGGTCGGAAAACTTTGTTTTGTTTTTTATTTTAGGTAGATCTTAATATGGCAAATTTAAAAATACTATTTTCATTATTCTAGGACGCATAGCTTAGGAGAAAAAGCTGTTTAAACATTACCCATATGAATGACAATAAAATTTAAACGAGGTCGGAAAACTTTGTTTTTTTATTTATTTTTTGTAGATCTTAATATGGCAAATTCAAAAATACTATTTTCATTATTCTAGGACGCGTAGCTTAGGAGAAAAAGCTGTTTAAACATTACCCATATGAATGACAATAAAATTTAAACGAGGTCGGAAAACTTTGTTTTTTTATTTATTTTAGGTAGATCTTAATATGGCAAATTCAAAAATACTATTTTCATTATGCTAGGGCGCATCACTTAGGAGAAAAAGCTGTTTAAACATTACCCATATGAATGACAATAAAATTTAAACGAGGTCGGAAAACTTTGTTTTGTTTTTTATTTTAGGTAGATCTTAATATGGCAAATTCAAAAATACTATTTTCATTATGCTAGGGCGCATCACTTAGGAGAAAAAGCTGTTTAAACATTACCCATATGAATGACAATAAAATTTAAACGAGGTCGGAAAACTTTGTTTTGTTTTTTATTTTAGGTAGATCTTAATATGGCAAATTCAAAAATACTATTTTCATTATGCTAGGACGCATAGCTTAGGAGAAAAAGCTGTTTAAACATTACCCATATGAATGACAATAAAATTTAAACGAGGTCGGAAAGCTTTGTTTTGTTTTTTATTTTAGGTAGATCTTAATATGGCAAATTTAAAAATACTATTTTCATTATTCTAGGACGCATAGCTTAGGAGAAAAAGCTGTTTAAACATTACCCATATGAATGACAATAAAATTTAAACGAGGTCGGAAAACTTTGTTTTGTTTTTTATTTTAGGTAGATCTTAATATGGCAAATTCAAAAATACTATTTTCATTATACTAGGACGCGTAGCTTAGGAGAAAAAGCTGTTTAAACATTACCCATATGAATGACAATAAAATTTAAACGAGGTCGGAAAACTTTGTTTTGTTTTTTATTTTAGGTAGATCTTAATATGGCAAATTCAAAAATACTATTTTCATTATTCTAGGACGCATAGCTTAGTAGAAAAAGCTGTTTAAACATTACCCATATGAATGACAATAAAATTTAAACGAGGTCGGAAAACTTTGTTTTGTTTTTTATTTTAGGTAGATCTTAATATGGCAAATTCAAAAATACTATTTTCATTATTCTAGGACGCGTAGCTTAGGAGAAAAAGCTGTTTAAACATTACCCATATGAATGACAATAAAATTTAAACGAGGTCGGAAAACTTTGTTTTTTTATTTATTTTTTGTAGATCTTAATATGGCAAATTCAAAAATACTATTTTCATTATTCTAGGACGCGTAGCTTAGGAGAAAAAGCTGTTTAAACATTACCCATATGAATGACAATAAAATTTAAACGAGGTCGGAAAACTTTGTTTTTTTATTTATTTTAGGTAGATCTTAATATGGCAAATTCAAAAATACTATTTTCATTATGCTAGGGCGCATCACTTAGGAGAAAAAGCTGTTTAAACATTACCCATATGAATGACAATAAAATTTAAACGAGGTCGGAAAACTTTGTTTTGTTTTTTATTTTAGGTAGATCTTAATATGGCAAATTCAAAAATACTATTTTCATTATGCTAGGGCGCATCACTTAGGAGAAAAAGCTGTTTAAACATTACCCATATGAATGACAATAAAATTTAAACGAGGTCGGAAAACTTTGTTTTGTTTTTTATTTTAGGTAGATCTTAATATGGCAAATTCAAAAATACTATTTTCATTATTCTAGGACGCGTAGCTTAGGAGAAAAAGCTGTTTAAACATTACCCATATGAATGACAATAAAATTTAAACGAGGTCGGAAAACTTTGTTTTTTTATTTATTTTAGGTAGATCTTAATATGGCAAATTCAAAAATACTTTGTTTTGTTTTTTATTTTAGGTAGATCTTAATATGGCAAATTCAAAAATACTATTTTCATTATGCTAGGGCGCATCACTTAGGAGAAAAAGCTGTTTAAACATTACCCATATGAATGACAATAAAATTTAAACGAGGTCGGAAAACTTTGTTTTGTTTTTTATTTTAGGTAGATCTTAATATGGCAAATTCAAAAATACTATTTTCATTATGCTAGGGCGCATCACTTAGGAGAAAAAGCTGTTTAAACATTACCCATATGAATGACAATAAAATTTAAACGAGGTCGGAAAACTTTGTTTTGTTTTTTATTTTAGGTAGATCTTAATATGGCAAATTCAAAAATACTATTTTCATTATTCTAGGACGCGTAGCTTAGGAGAAAAAGCTGTTTAAACATTACCCATATGAATGACAATAAAATTTAAACGAGGTCGGAAAACTTTGTTTTTTTATTTATTTTAGGTAGATCTTAATATGGCAAATTCAAAAATACTATTTTCATTATGCTAGGGCGCATCACTTAGGAGAAAAAGCTGTTTAAACATTACCCATATGAATGACAATAAAATTTAAACGAGGTCGGAAAACTTTGTTTTGTTTTTTATTTTAGGTAGATCTTAATATGGCAAATTCAAAAATACTATTTTCATTATGCTAGGGCGCATCACTTAGGAGAAAAAGCTGTTTAAACATTACCCATATGAATGACAATAAAATTTAAACGAGGTCGGAAAACTTTGTTTTGTTTTTTATTTTAGGTAGATCTTAATATGGCAAATTCAAAAATACTATTTTCATTATGCTAGGGCGCATCACTTAGGAGAAAAAGCTGTTTAAACATTACCCATATGAATGACAATAAAATTTAAACGAGGTCGGAAAACTTTGTTTTGTTTTTTATTTTAGGTAGATCTTAATATGGCAAATTCAAAAATACTATTTTCATTATTCTAGGACGCATAGCTTAGGAGAAAAAGCTGTTTAAACATTACCCATAGGAATGACAATAAAATTTAAACGAGGTCGGAAAACTTTGTTTTGTTTTTTATTTTAGGTAGATCTTAATATGGCAAATTCAAAAATACTATTTTCATTATTCTAGGACGCATAGCTTAGGAGAAAAAGCTGTTTAAACATTACCCATATGAATGACAATAAAATTTAAACGAGGTCGGAAAACTTTGTTTTTTTATTTATTTTAGGTAGATCTTAATATGGCAAATTCAAAAATACTATTTTCATTATGCTAGGGCGCATCACTTAGGAGAAAAAGCTGTTTAAACATTACCCATATGAATGACAATAAAATTTAAACGAGGTCGGAAAACTTTGTTTTGTTTTTTATTTTAGGTAGATCTTAATATGGCAAATTCAAAAATACTATTTTCATTATTCTAGGACGCATAGCTTAGGAGAAAAAGCTGTTTAAACATTACCCATATGAATGACAATAAAATTTAAACGAGGTCGGAAAACTTTGTTTTTTTATTTATTTTAGGTAGATCTTAATATGGCAAATTCAAAAATACTATTTTCATTATGCTAGGGCGCATCACTTAGGAGAAAAAGCTGTTTAAACATTACCCATATGAATGACAATAAAATTTAAACGAGGTCGGAAAACTTTGTTTTGTTTTTTATTTTAGGTAGACTTTAATATGGCAAATCCAAAAATACTATTTTCATTATGCTAGGGCGCATCACTTAGGAGAAAAAGCTGTTTAAACATTACCCATATGAATGACAATAAAATTTAAACGAGGTCGGACAACTTTGTTTTGTTATTTATTTTAGGTAGATCTTAATATGGCAAATTCAAAAATACTATTTTCATTATTCTAGGACGCATAGCTTAGGAGAAAAAGCTGTTTAAACATTACCCATATGAATGACAATAAAATTTAAACGAGGTCGGAAAACTTTGTTTTGTTTTTTATTTTAGGTAGATCTTAATATGGCAAATTCAAAAATACTATTTTCATTATGCTAGGACGCATAGCTTAGGAGAAAAAGCTGTTTAAACATTACCCTTTTATAGGTAAAAAAGATTATTTAAAAATATTTATTAATTTTGGATATCAATACACATGATATCGGAAGAACTAATTCAAAATCTAATTTTGATCCCTATATAAATCATACACTACTCAACTAAACCGATATGGGATCGCATACAAAATTAACAATTTTTCACAATAAACAGAATTATATGCCAAGTTAGTACATTTTGATGCAGTTTTTTCTAAATATCTAAAATTTTTATTCATTCGAAGGATTGTTAGGGTTATGCTAATTTCTTCATCTGGCGTCTCCTCAGGTGCCATGTGGTGCTACCCTAAAGATTCTGGGGCACTGCTATCCCAATTAAGAGTATTTAGTGTATTTTTACTGGTTGTGTTTCCAAACGCTACTGATCGGAACCTGGGTAGCTTTAATGGAAATCGGATGATGTTCAAGGGAACAAGCTCTTTTAGAAGAAGTGATACCTTTAGAAGTGGCTTCCTTTCTCAACTCAATGATTATCATATAATAGAAGAAAATTTATTTTATTGGATAAAATGAGTAAAAACAAGAATAAACGACCTTGTCAAAGAGGATGAAATAAAAGCCAATAGTGTCGCATCTAAAACTTCAGAATATATTGCGCCAAAGCTTTCTTATATGAATAATATGAGAAAAGAGGAACAAGTACAGGTAGATAGTTTCCAAAATGCAATCTGTAATCAACTGTTGAGTTATTAAGTGTGAGAGAGCCTTTATTTTGTTTTGTTTTTAATACTAGCCACTTGTGGCGTTCTATTTCCTTCTTGTACTTATTCTCTTAAATAAATACCTCGTGCATGGACGCTTGTCTTTTTTATTCGGATTATATTTCTATTTATTTAAGTACATAATCACATCAGGTTATGGGCCCAGACCTACTTAAATAATAAAATAAAAGAAGTTCAATTTGTTAAATTTCGTGGTTAACGAGTTTAGCGTAATCATATTTTTTTGTGTAAAAAATTAATAAAAAAAACAATTAAAATGGCGGAAACGTTTGCGTCCATAGATAACTATGAGACATGGAAATTTGCTGCACAAGCATATCTTCAAATGAATGACCTTTAGAGTCATGTTGAGGGCACATGCAAGGAAAGTGATCCAAAAAAAAAAAATTGAAGATTCAAAAGCCAAGGCGTCGAACGTTTTATTAGTGAACAGTGTGAATTTTTCACATATTCAAAAAGCAAATAAGGCGAAGGATGTTTGGGACAGTCTGAAAGTGGCGTTTGAAGATTCCGGTCTAATTCGTCGTGTAGCATTACTGCGTGAACTAGTTTCAACAAGACTAGTGGATTGCGCTACGATAGAATTTTTCGTCAACAAAATTATTATGACCGCCCACAAGTTAAAAGGTGCCGGCATGAAAATAGACAATGAGTGGATTGGCATATTGTTGTTGGCCGGATTAAGTGACGAGTACAAGTCCATGATTATGGCGATAGAAAATTCTGGCACAAAAATTTCGGCTGACTTAATAAAAACCAAACTACTTCAAGAAATTCGTTGGGATGATAGAGTTGAGGGCTTTGTCTCTGCATCAGCCATGTACGTGAAGCCAGCAAAATCAAACAATTATAAGAAGAAGACAAATAAAGTACGGGAAATGTTTTGGATGTGGCGTAGTTGGTCACTTCAAAAACAAATGTCCGAATACGAAGATGGCTAATCATTCGTCATTTTTTTCGTGTTTGACGGCATGCAATATTAAATCGAATGAGTAGTATATAGACCCTGGTGCCTCTGCACACATGACATCTGAACAACAAATATAGTTTGCGTTTTTGTAGCCAATATGTAGATATCTTTGCCCATTGCAAAATGCATTAATTTGTGAAAACTAAAAATATTATAATAGTAAAACAAGCATAATATAAAAATAGCAATATTGTGTTAGGCATTAGGGAAATTTGAATATATGCAGTATGTAGGTACATTAAATATAAAAGCATGAAACTTAACGATCAATTTAAAATGTAATATAATATTAAATCTCTTCTTAGATAAATTAGCAGAAAAAACAAAAAAAAAATCAATATTTTTGCCGGGAATACGGTAGCGTATTTTGTATTTTGCTTTCAAATTTAATTTAATTAATATTTATTCAATAATTAAGTTGGTATATAAAGGGATCGTAGAATAATAGTTGGAATGTGACACTTGAATTCCTCATATATATAAGTAGATATACATGTATATATATATATATATATATATATATATATATATATATATATATATATATATATATATATATATATATATGGCGTAGTTGGTCACTTCAAAAACAAATGTCCGAATACGAAGATGGCTAATCATTCGTCATTTTTTTCGTGTTTGACGGCATGCAATATTAAATCGAATGAGTAGTATATAGACCCTGGTGCCTCTGCACACATGACATCTGAACAACTTTGGATGGAAAATCTCAAACCAGTGCCAGAATCAGGGAGGTTACGTTTGCAAATTAATCAAAATTAAAGGCCGAATTGATTGGCAATGCTTTACTCCAGCTACGGGTAAATAATCGTATAGTAAATACTAGAGTTCATGATGTTCTATACGTGCCAGGACTTTGCAAAACTTATGTCAGTTAGTCAGTTAGTAGGCAAAGGTTTAGTGCAAATGATTGCAAAGTTTTTGACAAAAACAAGAAATTACTAATTGAGGCAAAAGTAAATGCAGGGATGTCCAAAGTGACACACAAGAGTGAAACATGTTTAAGGGTCAAAGTTGAGAATTCATGGGAACTATGGCATCGACGTCTAGCACATGTGGGTCACGATAGTTTGATGAGACTACGAAATGGATTTGTGGACGGGATGAGTTTTGTCGGAGGTCAACAGGACAAGTCTGAAACTTGTATAAAGGGGAAACAGAATCGCCTTCCGTTCAAGGACAGCAAATCTCGGGCTTCCAGAGAAATAGAACTGGTGCACACTGACCTATGTGGTCCAATGCCAGTTGATTCATTTGGCGGCTTGCAATATTTTGTTACTTTCTTGGATGATTTAAGCCGCAAGATTTCCGTGTATTTCATAAAAAACAAATTAAACAGCTTGAATGTTTTCAAGGAGTTCAAAGCTTTTGGGAAGAATCAAACGGGTCACAAAATCAGAACGTTGCGATCAGAATACTGCTACAAGGAGTTTTCTAAATTCCTCCGAGATTCAGGGATACAGCATCAAACAACTGTACCCTATACGCCAAAACAAAACGGCAAGGCGGAAAATGAATGAATCGTACATTGGTGAAGCGTGCAAGATGTATGCTTTTTGACGCAAAGCTTGACAACAGATTTTGAGGTGAAACTGTCAACACAGCGGCTTATCTTGTGAATCGTTTACCATATCGTGGGGCTATCGATAAAACGCCCGAAGAAATTTGGTCCAATAAAAAAATCAGATTTATCCAACTTCAAAGTTTTTGGATGCAGGGCAATGGTCCATATTCCGAAACAAAAGCGCCAGAAATTTGATTCAAAATCAAAGGAATACATCATGGTCGGCTACAGCGAGAATAGTTATCGAGTTTTTGATTTAAAAAAATTACGAGTGGATGTCAGTCGTGATGCCATTTTTCTGGAGGACCACCGCTGTGAGAATAAGGTAATTGATTGTACCGAATTTTCTAATCATTTTTATCCATTTAAAGATGATAGCAATGAAGTAGAGGATGAGGCAATTGTTACAACAGCAAGTTCAGAAAGCGTATATAGATCTCAAAAAAGTCAGGATCAAACAGCTGAAGATTCAATTGACGTTTCGGGTAGTAATGAACCGTCAAATGAGGAAGAGAACGATGCTTCGTTTGAACCGCGTCGTTCATCAAGAAACCACAAGTCGACAAAAATTAATGACTTCGTTTATATTGTATCTCGTGTTCAATTGGATGATCCATTGTCAGTGAAGGAAGCTATTAGCAGCTCAAATGCGTCTCATTGGAAAAAAGCTATGGAAAAAGAGTATAGTTCGTTAATCGAAAACGAGACGTGGTCGCTTACAGATTTGACACCTGATCGTAGAGCAATTCAAAGCAAATGGGTTTTCAAGACCAAGTACAACGGAAAAGGAGTGGTAGATCGGTACATCGGCTCGTTTGGTAGTGAAGGGCTGTGCTCAGCGTAAGGGCATTGGCTATGAGGAGACATTCTCGCCCGTAGTTCGCTACTAGTCGATACGTTTTTTGATTGTGGTAGCTGTGAGATACTATTTAGAGATCGATCAGATGGGTTGCGATTACAGCGTTTCTTCATGGCGATTTGAGTGAGAAAATCTATATGATTCAACCTAAAAAGTTTAGTGATGGAAGTCAACGTGTTTGTTGTTTGACGAAGTCGTTATACGTACTCAATCAGTCCACTCGTGTATGGAATCAGCGTTTGGACACTGCCTTGAAGATTTTTAGCATGAAATGCTCAAATTACGATGCATGCATTTACTATTTAATGGATTGTCCGTAGTAAGATGTTGATTGTGGCAGTATATGTTAACGACTTGCTCATTTTTTCCTACGACAAAGTTTTGAAAGATGAATTGAAGTTGTGTCTTCAGAAGCAATTTAAAATGAAGGACATTGGCGAAGCCAAATGTGTGTTGGGCATGCAGATTACTCAAGACCGCAAGACGGAAACGTTTTCAATAAATCAAAGCCAGTATATTAAAAATATACTAGAACGTTTCCAAATGGCCGATTGTAATAGTGTAAGTGTTCCAGCTGATCCAAATCAAAAACTTAATTCAGAAATATCACCGAAGAATGAGTCAAATCGTAAATCCATGAAGGATGTGCCATATCAAGAAGCAGTAGGGAGCTTGTAGTTTGCTGTCCAGGTATCACGACCAGATATACAGTTCGCAGTAAGAGCTGTTAGCAGATGTAATAACAATACAGGCGTTGCTCATTGGTTGGCAGTAAAGCGGATCATGCGATATTTGAAAGGTACAATCGAGATGAAACTGACTTATTCAAAAAATGGAAATGAAGTAGTGCAAGGCTATTGTGATTCAGATTAGGCAAGTTATTCAGTAGATCGACGTTCGACAACAGGCTATGTATTCAAACTGCAAGGTAGAGCAATTTCATGGGCGTCAAAGCAGCAACCAAATTGTTGCTTTGTCTACAACAGAGTCCGAATATGTCTTTGGCAACCCAAGAGGCTATTTGGTGGTGGGGTATATGTCAGGAGTTGCTAGGTGAAAATAAATATTCAACCATCATACACTGCGAAGGTGCGTTCCTACTAACGGAGAAGACTGCTTTTTCACCCAGAACAAAGCATATAGATGATCGTCATCATTTTCTGCGCGAGAAGGTTAATGACAAGGTGGTTAAATTTGTTTACGTCAACACAAACAATATGTTAGCAGACAGCCTTACCAAACCGATGACAGCAGAAAAACACAGGTTCTGTTCAATGGGAGTAAATCTTTATTTTTGTAGTTGAGCTGAACTACTGATATCATAATTCTGGGCAAAAGACCGAAAATTTAATTTTAACCAAACAAACTTTAAACTTCCTGTAGCTGCCGAATGCTGAATCAAAAACTCACAGATCCAAAGAACAGTTTCGTTGAGCGTAAACTCGCATTGTAGAATATTAATAAGAGCCTTATTCCCGAGAAATTGGCGCAGTAATTAAAGCTACGGTGTTTGGGACGGGAGGTACCGGGTTCGAATCCCTACGGGGGAGGGTTCCAAAAGGTATTTTTCATCACCTGATTACGATCGGTGATGATGATGAACACAACTATGACCTCCCGTTGGAGTGCAGAATCCATGGGCCGAACCATCGTCCATGCCAGTACAGGCTGGCATGGAGCAATGCATTGCGCAGATGAATATTCAAAAGTGACGAACCTTTAGTTGTGCGTCCTCGATTTGGCCCTCGTTGGCGTAAAGTAGGACGTTAAAATAACCGCGAAAGAGTTGGGTGAGCTTCGGCCCCAGAAAAGATTATAGGGATTAAAAATTAAAAAAAAGAGCCTTATTGTTAACTTTTAGATGCAAAAATATTTTTTTGTCTACGAACGACCCCTGAATTTTTTAAAGTTCGATGATTTTGTATCTTTGCTACGGTTAAAGCGAAATCATCTAGTTTAAAATTTAGTACACAGATTGAATAGCTAAAGCCAACGGTATTAAGTGGGATATAGGGCAGACACAATAACTCAAAGTAGTAACTTACTTTGGCTTAGGTAAATGTTACCAACTTTGGAACAGATTACCTGTCTGCATGAACTGAACGATTGGCCTAACTATAGAACCTGGTTTTAAGATAAGAAACACTTTAACTCGTTATTCAATTTTTTGATTGATTTAAGATCAGCCCCGTTGATAATTTAAATCTAGAGTTCAAACATAGCTTAGCTGCTTTGTAGTCAAACTTAAACTCACTCCGCAAACTCGCAAGTATTCGCATGGTGGTCGTTTCTCGCATTAATTTGACTACAGAGCATATATGGTCCGCTATTTTACATCTGCTATGAGCTCTGGATTTATGACTGACTTTGTTTCTGGTTATCGTAATTTGATAGTACATGGGAATCGAAACAATTCTCTTTCAAAAATTGCTAGTGAATATTTTTGGTTACTTTCGGATATGCTTCCTCCTACTTAGTAAAATACTCGATACTTTCGAAAATGTACCGCTCATACATATTTGGTCTCCATACTTGTCTTTGTCGTTGAATATCTGTCAAATTGCATCCATCCTGTAAAAGCAGAATATATTTGTTTCAGTTGTTACTTTGGAGCTTATCCGTTTAGCTTTAGAACTTCTTTGGCCAAATTGCGAAAGTTTAACCAAGTCAGTTATTGCTTAACTTTAGCTGCCTACTATTTAATTTCACAACTGATGGTTGCAATCACGTTTTGCTGTTTAGTTTTCGGTACTACATGTGTGATTATTTAATCGCGATTGTGAGACCCTTTGATCTTCTATGGACCACAACCAACATGTGTGTATACACCCGCTACATAGTTTTTTGTAGCCCCAAAACTGGGTCATATTATGAGGTAAATAAAGTATTCAAAAGAAATTAAAAATTTGAATTTTCGAACCTTGTGTATCGAGCTAAAATAACTGTGATGGTGATTTAGGAATAACTATCATTATTAAAATGTGATTGGACAATTTCTGTATGTGTCGATTACTCAGGACTGGGTATTACTGTATCAGTTTCATTACTGAGTAGAGAAGAAAGTAACCAAACCAATTTAAGCCAACAGGTCGCCAAAAACATCAAATAGTAACTAAGCAATTCATTCCGGTTCAGTTAACAGTTGTACTTGTGATTTTTGGGCTTAGATACCAACACAGCGTAGATTTGCATATTAATGAGCATATATTAACAAGAATCATACCCTCAATCTGCTTGCCACCATGAGTTTAAAAATGAGACATAATGGCTAGAAATTGTCATCTGGCAGGTCATCACAATCAATTTATATACAATATTTAAAGTTAAGTTTAAGATTCAATCATTTATTAAATAATATTGTGTTAGCAATCAAAGCATAAATTATCGGTATGGCGCAGAATTACAGCAACAATGTGTTATTAAATTATGCTCGTAACAAGTATTTGCATGGAGTGCATTACAATTGCTGAACTGGCATTGATAACTCCCTAGACCTATATAAAAGAAACAATATTTTATGTGAATTTATTTGGCCGATATTTATTAATTTTAATTAGCTCACCAGATCCATACGATGTACCACAGCAACAAGCATCATGAAACATTTTGTGCGAACAATACGAATAAACTGATGAATCACAAAGTGGGCAGCCAGAATTTCTTAAAAATGGATTTTGTCTCGCCGATGGGTATGTCTTCACTCCATTTATATTGTCAGCTGCAAATTTAAAATCAAAAAATTAATTTTATTCATCTTAAACTATTTATTAGACTCGGCTTGTTTTTGTTTTTTATTATGTTAAATCTAGTTCATTGAACTAACATATAGTTCGTCTGAAACAAATTATGAGTTAAACTTTAAGTGAAATTTTTATTATTTTTGAAATCGTTGTCCAAATATAGAAACTAAATATCGTAGGAGTTATATTTTATATTGCAAATTGTGTTAATTACATTTTGCAATAATCTCTCAAATCGGCAGATACACCCACATTTAATAGTAAATTGAACGAAAAGTGATTTCAAATGTACACTCAACAAAAAATAAATAAAATAGTTTTAATCACCGGTATTCGAAAATGATGCACAATTTACATTGCTAATAGTCACGGCAGCACCAATTAAAACGACACAGAAAATACTTTGCAATTTCATCTTTTGGCCAAATTATTTAACAAACGTGAAATTTGATTTAAAAATGTTTGATGTGTTGTTTGAATGAATATTCGAATGGTACTAAACTAAAATTCAATTTAATAACCATCGTCATGAATATAACTGTTATTTTAAGAAATTTACATATAAATAAAACAAAAACTAAAGATTGTGTGGTAAGATTGTACCTTAAGAAGATACAGTGTGATCTGTAAAACGCTAAACTGGCGATAACTCGTACTCTGGATGAAATGTTTTAATTTTGTATAAAACATTGTGGTTCTATTCCTTCTTCTTTTGAATTTCTACAACTAAAATTAATTCATGGTCATTAAGAGTAAATAGTTCGTTTGAAAAATAATTTAAGCAAAAGCTTGTGACCCCTTAAACCAAAGGTAATTGCACAGTTGATATGATAGTTTAATAAATTTTAAAATCGTTCCACATGTTAAGGAGATACAGTGAAATGCTTACAAAAAACAACATTGCGGTCAACTTTGATCACGATTAAAGCCAGCCATCCTAATCGGTTGAATATTTGATTCGAAACGAGTAGTGTACAATTGTTTAACCTGTTCGCAATAATTTCCGGGCTACTGAATACAGAGTAGCTCGGAAATTAACTGTGCAATTACCTTTTTGCCATAAACTCGTTCAGTTTTAGAAATTTTCTAGCTGACCAGCACTGGATTGCTTTTTGATATTTTGTTGTTTTCTTCTTTATTTAAGGCTTGCTAAATTAGGGTTTACTTTCAATCCAGTATTGTTGTTTTAATGGTATCGCCATTAGAGCTCTAATGTTACTAAAATTAATCGGAGTAAATTGTTGTCTGTCCCGTATCTTTTACAATTACATATTATACAGTTATATAGTATTTCTCAGCTCTATACTGTTGAATTTTTATGATTTTATCTGAAAAATTACTGTATATTGACTTTTGACCCTTAAAGGTAAAATCCGGACGGGTGACTACCAAATGTTCTGTCGTTTGATTTCCGACTTATTGGTTCAATACCAATCCATCACCCGGGAATTGCTCAATTCTGAGCCGGTAAAACACGAGGTATCTTATTTTTTGGAGACCAAAGGCCCACCGATCACTTGCAAGACACGTCGCCTAGTTCATGACAAGCTCCAGATAGCAAGAACATATTTCGAAAACATGATGGCCCAGGGCATATGTCAACCTCGCAGTAGTGCATGATCCAGTCGACTTCATTTAGTTAAAAAAAAGAACGGCGAATGGCGGCCATGCGGAGACTACCGTGCTCTAAATCAAGTAACGGTCCCGGTTGTTATCCTATACCGCATCTGCAGGATTTTTACGCGCAACTGGCGAGTTTTAAAGTATTTTCTACGTTGGATCTAGTATGGGCTTATCACCAGGTCCCAATAGAACCTAAGGATATCCCGAAAACGGCAATCACCACGCCTTTCGGACTATTTGGTTTCGTAAGAATGACCTTCGGACTCCGTAACGCCGCACAGTCATCCCAACGGCTGATGATCTAGATGACATTTTAATAGCGTCCGCTTCATTGATCATCTCGCCCACCTATCCAGCGTTTTCCAAAGATTTTCCAATTCTGAACTGGTGATTAACGTGGATAAGTGCATCTTTGCTAAGAACGAGGTACATGTCTTAGGACATAAAATAAATGCACTGGGCATTCTGCCATCTCCTGACCGCATCCAGGTTATATCGAAGTTTCCAAGACCAGTAAACGTACAACAATTAAAACGGTTTCTCGGTATGGTAAATTTTTACCGCCGTTTCATCCCCGCAGCAGCCAATGATCAAGCCATTCTTATCGATTTTTTGAAGGGGTATCGAAAAAACAGCAAGGTCCTTATTCCTTGGTCAGAAGCAGCAATCAAATCTTTCGAAAGTTGTAAAAAAAGTTGTCAGAAGCTACGTCTCCGGCGTACCCGGTAATTTCAGCACAAATATCTATCATGGTCGACGCAACGCATACCGCAGTTGAAGCTGTTGTTCAACAATTGGTGAACCAAACATGGCAACCCTTAGGCTTTTTCTCCGTTCGACTTAATCTAGCTCAACAAAAATACAGCACATACGATCCAAAATAACTTGTATCGTATCTGGTCATCATGCATTTTCGATATTTGTTCGAACGCCGTAATTATTTACACTATATACTGACCATAAACCATTTGTTTTCACCTTTAAACAAAATCTAGAAAAGGTATCACAGTTGAACTTTATAAGCCAGTTCACGACGGATTTACAACAATATCCGGACCGAACAATATCGTGGCTGATACGCTTTCTCGTATCGAGCAGATAGATTTACCAGAGACAATCTAAAATTTCAATGATATCGTAGAAGCACAGCTTACCAATCTCGAATTCGCAAAGTTAGTTGCGGACGACAATACAACTCTTAAATTCCAAAAATTTTCCTTTCAATTCAATCCAGGTAAAACTATATTTTGTGATGTATCGACAGGTAAACCTAGGCCATACATTCCTAGCAAATTTCGATCTCAGGTATCCAATTCATTCAACAACCTGGCGCATCTTGAGATAAAAGCATCGGTTAAATTACTGACCGACCACATTGTGTGACCATCCATAAGACAAAATGTGAAAAAATTCGCCCAGTCTTGCGAGCCATACCAAAGGTCAAAAATATCACGACATACCTGTTCAGCGACCGTATCGTATCAAAACACAACCAAGTGCTTTATACTGAAGTCCACTTAGACTTGATCGGCCGATATACGCGATGGGCTGAGGCAAACGTCGTTTCCAACATCACCGCACATACCATAGCATTCGCTTCTTACACATCTTGGATTGCAAGATTCGGAGTTTCCACATTTATCGTGACTGATCAAGGCGCTCAATTTGAGTCACACTTTTTCAAAGAACTATCAAACCTCCTGGGATTTGAACGCAAGCGTACCACCGCGTATAACCTAAAATGCAAAGGGATGATAGAACGGTGGCACCGCACCTTAAAGGCTACGATCATGTGTTACAACAGGAATGATTGGACTACTATATTACCATCGGTACTATTGGGGTTAAGAACCACCTACCACGACGACTTGCGAGCAACCCCGGCAGAATTAGTATATGGGGATACTATTCGCATACCAGGCCAATTTTTAGGATCCGACATAAGTTCATTACCACAATTGGAGTTTGTTAAGATTTTGGAACAACATTTCAAGGAATTGGAACCCACCTCGGCAACGCATCACTCAACAGACAGAGTCTTCAACAGTCGACATCTGAAAGATTGTTCGCATGTTTTCGTAAAAACAGATGCTGCGTCACAACCACCATATACGGGTTCTCACACAGTTATTAGCAGATACAAAAAATTTTACCAAATTGAAATGGATGGACGTCGTGTCAACCTATCAATCGATCGTCAAAAATCTTGCCATGTTGAAAATGGCGCATACAAAAACAACCAATCATTACTAACATTGCCAACACCCGTATCAGACCAGCAAATTTCGATTGGAACCAGAAACCTAGAAACCAACCGAGCTTCGACCAAACGAGTCTCTTTTTCTAAACTACCAAATCCGGTGCTACTTACGACAGCTAAGAAAACTATAGACGCAATATCTACCGACCATTACGTTTTCGGTAAAGTATCGTGTCACCATGGTTCCACCATTGGAGTGTATGGCGTTACGACCTTTTTACGTACACAACTTTTTTGGTTCAGTGGGCGAGAAATAAAACATAGAAAACAAAGGGCAAAAAGAAGGAAAAAAGATCTAGAAAAAAAGAACGAAAATATACATGAGTTGAGCGTGATCTTTCAAAGAGAAAACATACAAAAGTGTAATCGTTCTGTATCTCGCAAAATTAAATTAATTAAAACTAAATTAAATTAACTAAATAAAATATTTATTTGTTTGTAATTATTATCGTGGTGTTATCGTGTTCGTTAGCATTTTACACCAGTAAAAAAGTATAGGAAGCTAAACAACGTGGGCCCCTCCCACACTAATCACATTAAACTTTGGGATAGCTGATCTCCATAAGAAACCAGGATCAAGTCCCCAAAGTCAAATGCGTGCTCTGCAATGGTAGTCATCTAGCCAACTATAGAGATTGTAGCGTTGACCAAGAAGTACTAAAATGCCAATTTCCCCCTCTAAGAGGACAAAAAGAGAAGTCGCAGCCATCCAATCCGAATCCATCTTATGTAAATCAGAATCCATCTCATCAGCTTGCTAGTGGAACAACATTTGCGCAGAAACTCAGAGATTCAATTAAAAATCAAACTTCGGAAGGAAATCTTACCAAAGAAAATCAGCCAACGGAAAATTCAAAAACTTATAACCAACAGCCTGAGCAGTCTTCCACACAACGGTTGGAAAATATAATGAAAAAATCAATGGTCAAAATAGATACCATCCTTAATCATCTAACGACCATTGTCTCCAAATCATTCAATTTCCAAAACCCTTAAAATAACAATCTGGAATGCCAACGGCTTGTCACAACATGGACAAGAAGTTGAAAGTTTTTTGATAGCTCAAGAAATTGATATCATGCTAATATCCGAAACGCATAATACCAGCAGAAGTTTTCTAAAAATACCAAGATACACCATTTATGACACAAACCATCCTGATGTAACAACACAACGTGACACTGCAGATATAATCAAAAACATTATTAAACACCATGAAATAAAAAAGTATGATTTACAAACAACTATACTGTGGTAATAGAAGATTGTGGTAATAGAAGATTCGGCCTTTTATTGCCCACCAAAATGGCCATTTGCAATAAAAATGGTACAATTTGGTCATTTTTCTACTTCTTTAGGTTATCGCTTTATAGCAGGTGGTGATTATAATGCAAAACACCAAGAGTGTGGATCAAGATTGGCTACAACGAGAGGCCAAGTGTTACTTAAATCAATTTGAAAAAATAAGCTTAATCATGTGTCAACCTGTGAACCTACCTACTGGCCTAGTGATAGAAGAAAGATTCCAGACGTCATAGATTTCTGCGTCACCAAAGGAATCGCAAGTAATTATATTAAAGCGACGTCATGTAAAGACTTGTAATCGGACCACATGCAATCCGAATTTTCAAGGATTGTGCCTCGATTCCTGCAGCCCGAGTCGGTAGAGGAGTTGGTCGTGTGATTATTGGTATGTGAGTATAAACCTAGTTTACCGCATAAAGATTGGAATGGGGAAGGTGATGGCATTGCTCATGAATAGTTGAGTGGAAAAGGTTATGGGGATTTCGGACCTAACGCTTGTGATACATCTTTCATCTCCAGGATAAATTTCTCATAGTTGCTTTACATTGGTTAACTTAGCAAGACATTTTAAGTCCCCTAAGCCCTAACATTTGTTATTAATGATGTTATATCGGCTAAATGTGCCGGCAGAAAGAGAGCCCAGGGCAGAACCCTATTATGACTCTCGCTTCAACAACAATTGAAGCATCCGACCTCACTTAGCCAATATTAGTTTGCCCTTTTTGTTAGTCACTAACGATATACTCACCGCTTTTTGTCTCAGCACCTCGTGTTGAAAAAAAATAAAATAACTCAATGAATTTTATCTAATTTTTATTTTTTTTATCTCTAAACTGACTTAAAAAAAAAACTGGCTTTTCTAGATGCAAAGATTCACCAAAAAAAAACTAAAACTTACCTGATCTCTAAAAACTGGCTTTTCTAAATGTGATGACCCACCAAGTATTAGGTCAGGCTATGCCGCGGTCGTACACACAAAGATTCACCAAAAAAACTCAACTGGAAAACTCTAAACTGAACTGACTCCCCAAAAGAATTTGCGCGGTATTTATACAAAAATTAATCAATTGTTTTAGAGGGGAAAATCACATTTTTAGAACAACAATTGAAATTCTCTCAACCAACAAATTTAGTTTTTGTAGTATCAGCAAAATGTTAAATCCCGTCCAATTATGTATTACTGTAACTACGCGTGGAACGTTTTAAATTTCATACACATGCCTTATGTATAGCAACTGCACTTGGTCGTATGCACTGTCGAAACATGAGCGTAGTACAATGATTGTAGAAAAAAAAAATGTTTATTCATAAAAATATAAGAATTTTTGTCATTCATATAATTTTATGTACAAAGTCAAGGTTGCAGTGGATCGTATATAAAAAAATTGTAATATCAAGATGACTAATGCATTAATGGGTTATGATGAAGATGATATCTTCTAGGTCATGTTTGGCATTACTTTATTATTAAAAAAATCAACTTATGGAAATGAGTTGATAACGAAATGTAATAGGATTTCGTTACAAATGGTGTGAGTGTGTGACGTCTCTTCTACATCCTCTACTAACCCCCTGCGTAACTCCTTATTCGTATAAAAATCTCCTTATTCGTATAAAAATATAGGACAGTTTTCTGAGGTAAAAATTCGTCTCATCATATCTTTAATCCTTAAAGTCCATGGAGTAATCTAAATTTATCATTTCCAGTGAAAAAATAAACAAAATCTCAAATGTTTTACAGAACTTTAATATCTCAGTCACAACCTTAGATATCTCATTTATTGTGTTTTATAGAGCATACTGTCATAGTATTTAGATGAACGTGTACAATTACAACAATAAAATGTAGAATATTTTTTTGCTTAGATTAAAAAAATCCAGTTAGAAGAAGTAAATGATTTTTACTTTAAAGTTATATTCTTACATTTTTCGGCATGGTAATTAATCACTGCCGATCATGCTTTAATTAATCTGTATGGGTTTGCAATATAGGTATTTAATGGCACAATGATGGATTATGCGTTTCTTTTTAACTGTTTTTTTCATGTTTTTGCATCTAACATCGTAAAATAGCACTCGCATCACAATGACGTTACGAGTTTGTAGGTTTATGTCAAAAACATGTCTTATATTTATACACAAAGTAGATGTTGATATATGGTTCGTACCATTTTCGATACCAGCACAAGATGGATGGTGCTTTTTAGTGCAAATCCATAATATAATCCTTTTCCATAATATCAGTTATGTACTTAGCATTTCTAAGATAACTGGATTCGTTCGTTTAAGCAGAAACTCCGCAACTGTCCATTCTTTTGAATCATATTTCAATCTTAAATCGGCATTATTTAGAATAGTAAAATTAATACGATTTTTAAGTAGCTGGCTATTTCTGTAGGCCATATTAATGCAATTTTTATCGATTTACTTTCTTTCTCTATTTCTTGGGTATTTCGCACACTTGTCCCTCATGTTAGAGAGATTTTAAGTGAGATGCAAAAGCTTCTGCTTTATACGGTACTTACCAAATTACCATTATTTGTTTTGATGGTATTTTATTCGCTTTGATGCCTTCCAAAGCAAATAATCAGGTTCTTTTTCGTGCATCAGTTTATTAGAAAGTTTACTCTCTCTGGCTTTCACATCCCATGAAGGGATTTTGCCGCTTGCACTAAGGCCCTCCCTCCATCTCAGTCCATCGCTCTCGTCCTCCAGTTTTGACATTCTAACGTAGATCTTGTTCGACGTCATCACGCCAGCGCAATCGGGGTTTTCCGCTGAGACGAACACCGGCTGGTTGTTGATGGAACACTTTATTGGTCGTTCGTTGAGAACGTGTAACGTGGCCGATATTCGTTGTCCGCGACTTTGATTGGACCAGAGATTGAGCGAATGATCTTCCTTTCGAAGGTAGATAACAATCTACAATCGTTAGAGGCATTGGTCTAGCTCTCGCTTTCGAAAGCCAGCACAGGTCTTATGAGTGCTTTATATAAAGTGATAGCTTGCACGACTGCGACACATGTTTAGATCGCAATAATTTCGATTGGGCGTAGAAAACTCGTTGTCCGGCAGCGATTCGGGCTTTTATTTCTGCCTGCTTATCATTCGACGATGTTATAACTGACCCGAGGTATTTAAAGTTTTCGACGCTATCAAAGTTATGGTGGCCAATTCCGAGATTTACCATGGAGATGTTCCTGGGTGTTGATAACAATTTTGTTGTGCTGCTGTTCATCTCCAAACCAAGTCTTTTTGTGCAGAGGTCGAGCTATATGAAATTGTCCTTGATATCGCTACGTCTTCGGCCAAGAAGCACGATATCATCTGCATACCCAAGAATTTGGCCTGATTTATTAATTATACAGCGCGAAATTTCAATGTTGCTTTTTCTCACTGTGTACTCAAGCGCCAAGTTGAACAGCACAGGCGCGAGTGCATCTTCCTGTCGAACACCAGAAGTTATTTCAAAGAGGTCTGACACAGTTCCCTCAATTACGATTCTACATACACACCCAGAAATTGTTAATTTTCACAGAGAATCTCTGGAATTCCTAGACATATGAGCGCGGCCCATAAGTTTTCGCGGTTTATACTGTCATATGCCTGACTGAAGTCTATATACAGATGGTGTATGGTTATGTTGTACTCCCAACATTTTTCCAAGATCATCCTCATGGTAAAACATTGGTCAGTGGTCGATCGGTTGGGACGAAAACCACATTGATAGTCGCCAATGGTGTTTTCGGCGAGAGGGATGAGTCTGGCAAGTACAACATTAGCCAATACATTGTAAGCAGTGCTCAACAGAGCGATACCACGATAGTTTCCACATTTAACACAGTTTCAACATTCCGTCGAGACCGGGTGCCTTTCCATTTTTTTATCTACTAATATAGCTGCATCTACTTCCTCTACTGTGAGATATTCAACAGGGACCTCTTCACCTGGAGGAGCTATTGCTCTAACGGGGGTAACTTTGTCGTTCCGATTTAGCAGATTTTGAAAGTAGGTTTGCCATACTGTGAGAACATCAGCCACGTTTGTTCTTAGCTCTCCATTTCCGTCTTTGATGGCTGTACTTCTTGGGTGGAAGTCTTTAGTTAGATTTCTGGCGTTAGCAAAACAGTCCCTTGAGTTTCCTATTTCCGCTTTGAAGCTGATGTTTTCGATGCAATATCTCATATGATCGCGCTTCTTTTGTCGAAAGTATTTAGTCGTAGCTTTCTTAGCGCGGAGATATTCTGCTAGGCAACGGAGTAAACTTGTGAAACTATTATCTCAAAAAAAAAAAATAATGAAACCTGTGAACTTGAGTTTACTGCAAAGTTATAAAAACATAATCTCAAACATACTTCTAAGAAACCATCAGTATAATGTGAAAAGAGATTACATTAATCTAGGTCACTTCATCAATCGGTTTTAAGTTCGTTTGCCCAGTTGTCACAAAATGAGACATTTCTTTGTCGACTAATTTGAAATACAGATCCTATGACCATTAATCAAAACCAAATCCAGCATTATCGATGGTATTTAACCGAATGCGACAAGTTTTAAAGTTTACTTGGCAACTGTAATTTTTCCAGCCGATATCTTATTTTTTTAAGATGTGATCTGTTATCCCATTAGTTTAACAAATTTGTTACCGTCTGTGACAACTTAGAGTTGATATAGATAAAATGATAGGCCGCATTGATTTAAAAAATCGATTTCTTACCTTATTCTAAAATTATCGAGCAATTGACAAAACGATTAAAGTATAGAACCTTAACAAAAGATACAAAACAAAACGGTTCTAAACCTAATTTAGTAAAGTTTTGAGTTCTCTTCGAAACCATTTGGAGTTCGACAAAATTTAATTGTTGGCAAACGTTATAGACATTAAACAACAAACCACATCAATTTTAATAAAACCTTGAAACATAATCCCAAAACACATTCAACATAATTAGATTGGTTAAAAGTAAGTTTGTCCTATTAATTTTCCTTTTTACCTTCTACATACATACGAAAACCTTATGAAACGTCGTACGAGATACATGGCATGGATGCACGAAACCTAAACATAACAACATAACATAAAACGAATGAATAATTAATAATCGTTGGGAACAGGTAGGTGCAATTAAGTTCCGATAATTATAATTTATCACGCTATCAAGTTGCATGCTTTCGACGTAATCGATTGAATGGTGGCCAAATCTCAAAATCAAAACACCATACTCAAGAATTACCTACGTTCTTACCTTCAATTTATTATTTCATTCGTTTTTTTTTGCAATTATTTTCCAACATAATTAACCTTCGTTGCTGGAAAAATAATTTGTCATGAAAACTTTAAATGTGTATACCTTGAAAATGAAGCAGAAAACAAACAAATGAATAAACAGAGAACATCTACCGGACAGGTTTTGTTTGCATGTTTAAACCAAAAAGGATATACAAAATACAATTTCATTTAATTTTTAAAAATCTTGACTGAAACCTCAATCAAAGGCCCTTGACATCACTAAGAATACTGCTATAAAATATTCATACATTTCGACCAACCATTTTCGTGCATAACAAAATGGACAGTTGTTAGCCTTTCAAAATTAACGAAATTGAATGAATATAGATAGCAGTATTTATTTTTATAGCAGTATTTTGATGTTAATAGCTTTTGATTATGGTATCAGTCTTTCTAATCGGACAACTTTTTCGTAAGCTATTGACAATTCATTAAATTACGTTAATTTTGAAAGGCTAATCACTGTCCATTGTTAATGCACGAAAATGATTTGTCGAAAGGTATGAATATTTTATATTTTGTTTTTATATTTTATCAGTATTTATAATAATGTGAGATGTCAGTATTTATACTGATGTAGGATGGTGTGATTGAGTCTCAATTGGGTAGGCAATGATTTTATGTTCGTAACTTGTTACAGATTTTTCTCCATTGTTGTAACTATGTGGAGCCGCCAATTGTATTAATATACCTCCTAGTGGTATCATCCGGGCAACGACTTCGGTCGATTAAATATTAGGTGCGAGTGCTAGCACTATAAAACAAGGGCTTGATTAAGGTGTCATGCGACTCGTGCTGATGATCAACCTGGCTGGGGCCCTTTCAAATAGCCCAGTCTTGAACAGAGCCTCCGGTTGTTTTTAGCCTTATCCTTGTATTGCGGATCTCTGCAAGGATGGACACCATTTTCTCCGCTACTCATGGGACAAACATGGATCTTAAAAATAGAGAGTTCGAAGTTCCAACTCTTAAAAAACCGGCAAATTTTAATAAAGAGAAACGGGTCTTTAGGCCTTCTCTCCCTATAGTTGGGGAAGGGAATACGTGCAAATTAATACAGGTCCCTCCGAAAGGTGAGGAAGTGGATTTATGCAACGACAAAGCAGGTCCTTCCAAACCAACTTTCAATGCTAGGAGAGAAGCATGGAAAGCCTTGAAAAGGATAGAGGAAACTCCGGTGGATGTGAGAACGGATAAACATGTAGCCACGCTTTTGTGGGCTACTAAGATTGTCAAAACAATGACAGGAGCTTCATCTGAATGCTCTCTGTCTTAAAGACAGAGATCCCAGGATGAATCTCCGAAGGCCGCTAAAAGATCAAAATTGCAGGTAACTGCAAGTAGGAGCTATAAGATCCATTAGTTATAGCAGTGGTTGATGGGCCCGGGCGGATAGCAGCATCACTCCCTCTAATTGGAGGAAGGTGGAAAAGGCTTTAGCCTCCTCATTCCTCAAAACTATGAAGGAGAACCCTAGGGTGGCTCCTATATGCCGGGGTGGAGGTTGGTACAGGAACCATGTCAAATTGGCATCCTGTGCCAATCTGAGATCTCTAGATCTCTACAAAAAGATGAATAGCAGCCTTGGAGAGGTTTGGCCTGGCGTGGATTCCGGTGGAACCGAGCAATCCAAAATATATTCTGGAATTATTGCAGATAAGCAATCTAGATTTGCCAACTTCCAACTGGAAGATAGGCAGGGTGGAAGAAGCTAAAGAGGACAACAGATTGATTGTCATTATCATCAACAAACCGTCTTTGGCGGTGCTAGCCAAAACAAGTGGTGTGGTAAGCTACGGCTTTAATGCTATCACCTTCAAAGTTTTTAAAAAGGATGGGGTTGCTAAGTCAGGGGCACCAGAACCAGAGAAGGATTCTTCCACAATGCACGAAACCTCGTCTGAAGATGGTTGCCCAATTGATACGCAGTCGCATCCTGATAAAACAGAAGGGACGACTTTGGACATTGAGTTGTCTTTATCAATGGAGTCACTTTGCGGACTCGGTTTGAAATCTGATTCTACAGAATCTGGTTCCACTGTGGTGGAGGTTGTAAACAATATTTAATTTTTTTTATTTTTTTTTTATTTTTTTAATGTAAATAAATTGACTTTATTTATTTTATTTTATTACAATCTAGTCTCCTGGACTAATGAGCAATTTGTTTCTGACTTAATTTACTAAGATAATTATATCTATGACTCCACCCATTGGCGTTTCACAGTTTCTGGTAAGTTGTTGGTTATACCACATCGTTATTGTGGGTTTGAATCAGCAAGCCGCTGTTGCATTAACAATTAAACCAGTTCAAAGGGTTTGGTTCTTTTCAATCTGCGTATAATATTGGTGTTGGTTAACAAGTGAATTGCCTCTATATTCACATGTTGCTGGAGTCTTTCTTCGTGTTTCCTTGCATTTTTTTTAAATTTCAATTGAAACGGGATCCATTTTAAGGTCTTGTAGCGACCGATTCAAACTTGTAATGACTTAATTCTAGTTATTCAATTATATTTTATAAATTAATAGATTAAGTAAAATTTGAATCGCGCTCCAATTATTATCAGTTTGATTCTACTATACTACATCTAGTGTAGAATAGAATCACTTTTTTTATATCAAATATTTTAGAACAAATGTATATCACTTTTTAAGTTTGTTAAGTAAAGTTTACATTTCAGTGGTTTCTATTTTTTACAATCGATTTTGCTTGATTGTATATATATTATACCACGTTTTCTTTTATGCTATCTTCCGGCTTTTTACCTTTTCTCGTATGATATCGTAATCGAATATCATACGAATGCTTTAATTCTATTCCCCGTTTATCAGTGTGCTTATAATACATACACGCAAGATTATACGCAACACTATGATTATATTGTCAATCTTGTCTGGCAAATGGAAAATATATGGAATGCATATATTTTCCAGTGGTCAATGTGCATACATTGGAAACGTTTTTTTTCTTTCTCCCGATCGAACGTTGAAAAACATTTCAGAAGCTGACAAGCATCCATTTAAGCCGTGTGTTGAATAAATAAATAAAAATTGTTTTTGAATGTTTTAAAATTAAAATAAAAATTGTAAATTAAAATTTTAATTAAATTGCATAAAATAAAATTGTTTAAATAAATAAAAAACACTACAGTCTCTATGTAGATCACTACTACCTGACGTACCATGGTGCATCGACGATGTTCCTTAGTACCCTGTTCTGAAATCTGAATGATCAAGTTTATTCAAATCAATCTTCATCACTGTAAGACAGTGTCAGCTGATTTGTTGCTCCAAATATTAAAAGATGACGTTGATGTCGTCTTGGTTCAAGAACCATGGGGATCGGGTTTTTGGATTCGGAGCTCCCAATTGCAAATTACTGTGTGTACAGCAATAAAGTAGGTCGAACATGTATTCTTGCAAAAAGCAAACTAAATATCTTCCGGCTTGCAAATTACAGCAATGTAGATAAAGTAGCAGCCAGCATCGAGGTAGGTAAGGAAAGCCTCTGGATTATGTCCACGTACTTGCCGCACGACGGGGTAAACCTCCCACCTAGAAATTTGGAGTCATCCTTGGTTGTGATGCGAACTCACATCATACGATCTGGGGAAGCAGTGATACAAATGAGAGAGATGAGTCACTTTTGGATTATATTCTAAGTACTAACCTATCAATCTGTCATGTAGGCTGTAAGCCTACTTTTATAACAAAAAATATACAGAAAGTTCTGGACATTACCCTTGTCTCGAATTTTTTGTCGAATAGATTAATTAATTGGAAAGTGTCTGAGGAACACTCCTTTTCTGATCATCGTTATCATCAATACGGATTGGATATAAAATATTTTAAAACTCCAACTTTTAGAAACCGTTGGAAGACCAATTCGGATACTTTTAGAATGGTTTTAAGTAACTCTCTATCATCACTAGTTCCTAAATCTCCGGAATCAATACAGGAGCTAGATGTCATGATAGACCGTGTGACTGATGCTTTTAATGAAGCTATTTCAAGTTCATGTCCTATTAGTATACCAAAGGGTAAACCTCGTCCACCATGGTGGTCGAAGAAACTACAAGTAACGCGCTTAAAATGCAAGCGGCTCTTTAAAATCGCGAAGAGAACAAAAACTGACATGGACTGGGATTCCTATAAGGAGGTCCTTAAAGCGTATAAATATGAACTAAGAAGAGCCAAATGCGATTCCCGCCGATATTTAGAAAACCACTGACTTGACTATTCCCTGGCTTAAGGTGATTTTCAAAAGTAGCCTCAAACTACGTAACATTCCAAAGAAATGGACTGAAGTAATTTCTAAATGTAATTTTTATACCAAAGGCGGGAAAACGCTCTCATTGCAATCCGAAAGACCTTAGGTCTATTAGCTTATATTCTTATTTCTTGAAAATTCTGGAAAGACAGATAGCGCCCTACCTCAAATTCTCAATCGAGCCTGCAAAGCTGTCAGCGTCTCAGCATGCATATAGTAAGGGAAAATCGGGGGAAACTGCTCTCCATTCCCTCTTATGTCCTATAGAGAAGTCACTCGAATATAAGGATTTCTCTTTGGTGACCTTTTGTGATATTGAAGGTGCCTTTATAATGTCAAACCAGAGGCGATCACGCAAACACTTTCAAACTTGGGGGTAGATGTGACACTTAGAAGCTGGATTGATCAAATGCTCAAAGGCAGGGTCATAATAGCGAATCTAGGTGTATCCATCCATAGATTTGTAAGTACAATGCAAGGTACTCCTTCTTTGGAATTTGGTCATAAATGACCTGTTACTAAACCTGGAAGGGACTGGCTTTAAAGTGGAGGCTTATGCAGATGATGCATGTTGATGTTTGCGCTTTCGGTAAATAGCTTTGTATCCTTAGAGATGTTATGCAGATTTCTCTTGGTATTCTACTTCAATGGACCAATAGTTGTGGTCTGTTAACCCACTGAATACTGAGTTGGTTCTTTTTTCCAGGAAGTACAAACTTCCTCGCTTTGACCCTTTAACTCTCAATGGAGTTGTATTGAACATCGAAGACAAAGTGAAGTTCTTGGGTCTCATTTTGGACAGTAAACTAAGCTGGACGCCAAATATTCAGGAAAGAGTAAAAAAAGCTACGATAGCACTCTACTACTGTAAAAATGTCATTGGAAAAGGATGAGGGCTTAAACTTGACATTGTGTATTGGCTTTATACCTCTGTAGTTAGACCAGTTCTAATGTATGGAGTTACAGTTTGGTGGCCCGTCTTAAATACAGTGGCGAACCAAAAGATGCAGATGAAAGTGCAAAGAACTGCTATCTTGTGTATAAGTGGTGCACTTAAAAGCACTCCTACTCAAGCACTGGAGATTCTCTTTCATCTCACCCCTCTGGATATCCTGGCTATGCAAGTGGCTGCTAGTACAGCCATAAGGCTTAAATCAATTTTTCTGTGGTCCTGTAATATTATTGGATACTCACCTATTCTAACGAACAAAGAAATCCCCAAATCTATCGACTACACCATCTCGACATCATTCTTCGATGTTAAATTTATAACTGATATTCCTTCCAGAAAGGACTGGGTGAATGGAATAGTTTTATAGTCAGGCTTTATTAACATTTTTACAGATGGCTCGAAAATTGATGGAAAGGTCGGCGGGGAGGTTTTATGCAAAGAACTAAATGTGAGTCTCTCTTTCCGCCTCCTTGATCATTGCAGTAATTTTCAGGCCGAGCTTATAGCAATCAAGGAAGCCATAGACTGGATGAAGTATCATGTAATATATGTAAGGGGTTTTGGCATTTTTACGGACAGTCAGGCTGCTATTAAAGTCTTACAAGGTGGACATTGAAGCACCACTTGCTACATGCAAATGGCTCCTTAATGAAGAAGCTCGTAAAATTACAAACAATAGGTGGGAAAATTGTACCTCGTGTGTAATTACTAGGCACATTTGGCCTAATCTGGATTTAAAAAGGTCTAATCCGCTAATTTCTATGCAACAATACTTCACTTGTTATGCACCTGTCCAAGTCTGTCTCAAAACAGACTCAAGTTTTTGGGAGCTCACCTCCTGTGCGATCTAACGGATCTCAGTAAATTGAGCGTTAGACATATCTACTGCTTCGTGAGAAGCTCAAATTGGTTATAGTAGGGTGGTGAGGAGAAGCAATTTCTGTGGTAAGGCTACGGACCATATGTGTCTATGCCTCGTCCTTTTGTTGGGCGGCCACCTAAAACTAACTAACTAATTTATACTGATATCAGCTTTTGATTAAGGTATAAGACTTTAAATCATCGTAATGATTTTTATTTTGGTCTGTACGAACTTTTATATGTGACAATATTTTAATTACGAATAGAGATGTACGATAATAGCTGCTGGTAGAAATATAAACTAATTTTTTTCCCTGCCCCAAAGGCCCAGCACTGCAACCTGAAAGACCTTTTGTGCTCTTAGGATCTATTAGTCCAAAAGCTTCTTCACCTTCCTAATAAAGGCGAGACTGCTACTTGCAGAGGCCAATTTACATTTCTCCGAGGTCAAATACCTCTCTTCAAAATAAAGCCACCGCAGTGTAAACAGAAAGAGCAACACACTCACTTAGTATATGCGCTGTGGTTTTTATCTCTTCCAAATTGAGTCGGCACTCCATCTCTGTGGACAGGTTCATTTTATTAAAATGATATCACAGGTTACAGTGACCTGAAAGAAAACTCACTATATAGTTTCCTAATATTTCCTTTATTGAAATTGACCACCAAGTCCTTATGGTGAAATAGTCTGATCGAAGATTTGGCTTGAATGAGGCAGGGAATACAGTTATTTCATTTCCAGTGATGCCCTTGTGACCAGGTACCTACCACAACCTAACATTGTTATAGTAAGAGAGGGATTGTAGCAGTTTATAACAACTTTTAATCGACTTAGAATCCAAGCAGTTATAGAAAGTGCTTTCAATTCTGGTTGGCTGTCGAGGAAAATGTGGATGGGGGCGCCTTTAAGACCTTTGTTCATAATAGTTAAGATTCAAGTTTCGATGGAGTGAATTTCGGCTAGAAAAATGGGATAAGTTCCCAGTGATTTCGACATTTTGGGGCTGGGTTGAAAGACACCAATGCCAACTCCACTATCCATTTTTGATCCATCTGTGACTCAGATTAGGCTGTTAGGCTCCATAGGAGGTCCACCAGTATTCCAGTATGTTCTATCTAGGACTGTTACCCCGAAATTCTTACAAAAGCAGAGTTCTTTGGGCATAACGTCAGGGACTGTCAAGAACATATCCAAGTCTGAAAGATCAATCAAAATGTCCAGACCCCTATGATCATCATGACTATATTGATTTACTAGCTCTTAACTGCAGCTGCACAAATAGCTGCTGATTTTGGGACGTAGATATGAAGTGGAGTGAGTTCGATGAGTGCTTTCATTACCACCGTAAGACAGGTGCACATAGCGCCTGTAATTTCGAGACATGCTATAGCCTCTGCGATGAGGTTAGCTTGTTCATAACACATTTTTGCGGTATATCGGGCCTGATGTGCATGTGGTCCGACAAAGAAGCTTCTTTTGATACATGCCAGTTTGCGATAGAGTTGGAGATAAACTTGTAACGTGCCACACACATACTATAGCGGTAGTCAATTGGGTAGACATAAAATTATAAAATGTTGGCCGCCATTCTACCGGCACGTGCATTTTTTCCGGTCACTAGCTCGCAGGGCAGGTGGACTTGGCGGGGTCACATTACACTCCAAGTGAACCAACGAAAATTTTCATAAAGCCGAAATGAGCTTTAAGAAAATTTCCGTACCATTGTTCATTACCGGAGTGTAAAATAATTTCCGAATTTATATCATACCAAAATCGTTTGATTCGCCAAACAATCAAAACACTTTGACGCATACCTTACCGATTCTTACATCATATTTAAACTGAACTCTAGGATGATAAATTTTATATTTTTAATCTATTGGTGCTGGCTTTTGACTTTCTTCACAACCCGACATTTTTCGTACACCGAAATTCGTACACCGAGTCGAATTTGCTAATGTATCCATCAATAGCCTTGGACTGTTTAAATTTTTTTTCTTAGAATCGTCTCAGCCACTTTGCATTTGATTGGACGTGCTCGTAAATTATACCTTTTGTTATTTTGCTCATATGCTTTCTGCAAGTTTTGTCTAACTATTTGATGTATTTTTGACATGTTTTGTGCGTGTTCTTTCCGATCTTGACACTGCTCTTTTTCTGTCTTGTAGGTGAAACGCGCGCCAGCCACCTCCACATTTCTACCGAAATTCACAAAGTAAGGAGTGTATCGCGAAGATTCATGCTCCGCTGTCCTTAATGCACAAGCTATTTGCCCAATATTCTCATCCCAAATCCGCTGATCGACCTTAAGATAACCTCGAATAGCTGACAATACGCTACGATTTACTCTCTCGGGCGGGTTCGTTTTTGGTCATACTTCTGCAAAAAAAACTTAAACTTTTTAGATATAAATTTACTACCGTTGTCCGATATTAGAGTAGATGGAACACCAAACACCAGGAAAACATTCTCTTCCAAGCATCTGATTAGTAATGTCGTCTCCACCCTTCTGACCGGCTTAAGTAGGACAAATTTACTGAATACGTCAATTATTATTAGTAAATATTTATTTCCCACTTTAGACCGGGGGTATGGATCCATGTAATCGATGGCGATCATTTCCCAAGGCTAAGTCGGAATACGAGGTTAGCCCATTGGCACCCTAGAAATCTCACACTTTGATTCATTAAGCTGGCATTTTTCACATAACTTCACATAACTTCAAACGCCTCTAGCCATCTTTGGCCAATAATACCTCTCCTGAAGTCTTCGGAGGGGTTTAAAAAAACCCAGGTGTGCAGCTCATGTGCTATCATGGTTTTCTTACAAAACATTTTCTCTTTCCGACTTTGTATCATAAACTTTCCACTCCCAGTTATATGCGCCATCACCTCCTACCGTCTGGCAATATTTGTGTAACTTACCATCTTTAACTCGAAACTCTGGATATTTACCTGGGAAACTTGTCACGTCGTTTATGATCTTCTCAAATGCTGGATCGTCCTGTTCCACCACATCAACTTGAATACACTCCACCGCGCGAGATAAGACGTTGGCACTATGTTAAGCTTACCCTTCCTATGATGTAGCACAAAATCATATCCTTTTAGGCGCATGGCCCAGCGGGCCAATCTTGATGCGGGATTCCTTAAGATTCCTCAGCCATATTAGTGAAGCACAATCTGTTATTACCTTGAATTTTACTCCGTTGATAAAAGCTCTGAATTTCTCTAATGCCAATATCACTGCCAAACATTCCCGCTCTGTTGCGGAATACTTACGTTGCGTCAACGTAAGCTTTTGACTCATATAAGCGATCACACGTTCACTATCGTTTACTTCCTGTGTCAAAACAGCACCAATCCCAGTGTCCGAAGCATCGGTTTGAATGGTGAACCTCTTTCCGAAGTCTGGGTTTACCAGAATTGGCGCAGATACCAGCAACATTTTTATATGGGTAAAAGCAACCTGAGTCATCGATGTCCACCCAAACTTCTTCCCGGCAGTCTTTTTCAATAAGTTGGTAATGGGTGCTATAACGGTCGAGAAATCGGGTATGAATCGTCTATACTAACCGGCCATTCCGATTAGTCTCCGAGCGTCTTAAACAGATTTTGGTGTTGCAAAGTTTAGGATTCCCGTGATCTTTTCAGGGTCAACTCTTAACCCTTGTTCATCCAGGATATATCCTAGATACCGGACCTCCTTGAGAAAAAACTTTGACTTTTCCAAACTGATCGTAAAATTAGCTTTTCGTAAGCTTTTTGTCTTTCACTGTGACCTCATTTAGTTTACGTGCATCCAAACAAAATCTCATCTTGCCTGAGGGTTTTGGTACGTACACTATCGGGTGTGTCCATTCAGTCAGCCCAGCCTCTTCCACCATTCCTAGTCTGATCATACGATCAAGTTCTGTGTTCATCTCCCTTTGAACATAAAGGGAAACCGAACTAGCCTGAATTTTAACTGGTCTAGCTTCACCAGTGTCAATGTTATGTTCTGCCAGGCCTGTACAACCGAGTTTATCTGGTTGTGTGATCAGAAATGAATCCATCACTTGGTTCAGCATTATTTGCTGCGTTCTGTCCAACTAATGTTGATTCCTTGAATTGAGGCAATTCATATTTACACCCTCGATGCCTGACAGGTTATGTGTCACCATTGATGGCCCGATGTTGAAAGCTTTCCAAAAGTCTACTCCACATATCAGATCACTGGGTATGGATGGAACCACTAGGGACCTAATCATACTTTACACTACTCTTTTATAACGAATGGTATGCCCACGGCGTACCCCTCTTCATGAACAGTTCCATCAGCTGTTTTGATGCGAGATTTATTAGCAATGAGTTCTAATCCGAACTTTTTTAAGCGTGCCTAGATATCTGAACCTCCTAGTATAGCACAACTAGCCCCTGAATCTAACAATCCATTCACATAATACCCAAAGATGACTACTTCTATGTGCGGTTGGTTGTGGCCTTCAATGTTAATAATACACTCAATTTTTGGATCTTGAGTTTTCTCGTTTTCGTTCTTGTTAATCTCATTTAGACCTATTACAAATTCGTTCTCATATTCTCGTTGGATTTTTACTACTCTATCCTTGATTCCATATATTTATTATATTCGCCATTCCATCGCCGGATAGTTTTATTTTATCTTCTATGGCATGTTTTGGTGTTTCTTGCCCTCTCGCTCACTATATATGGTGATATTTCTGTTTGCACTGCCCTAACTGTACACCGTTGGATCGTTTTTATTCTATCTGGGAGAAGGTGATCCTCTATTCTCCCACACTGCCGTTTCCCTCCCCGTTCGATTATCTTTGAGTCAGTAAACAAACCTCCACATCAGAAAACAAACCTTCACCACGGTGATTTCTGGAACACTCATTAGCTCTAAATCCATCCATCCCACAACACCAGCAGTACACTCTTTCTTTTGGCCTCGGCCAGTCGAAATGTCAGTGTCCTACTTGTAAACCATTACACCATGTGACTGTAAAACCTCCACGTTGATTTTGTGGTTGTCTTCGAGCAAATCTAACATTTGGTCGATCTTTACGTTCCATTTCGATAGTGGCAATGTTCCACGCCTCAGTTCTCCTATACATATGATGATCTGAGGCATTGGTGTTGGTTGCATTTGTAGTGAATGGTTTTGCAGCTAACTTTTATCCATCAGTCTGGCTTCATCCATATTTTTGCACAGTTTTTCAAGTTGTGCAAAACTTTATACGTCAGCCACGGTCAATTGTAACCAAAATTGAGGTAACATGTTGCGCTGTAGAACGTAGACCTTGTACCCCTCCTCCAATGGTGAATACACGTTTATTTCATACCTTTCTAACGCGGTTCCTTCCAACAATTTAAATACCTCTTACAACGTCTTCCATAGACACATTATCTGCTTTTGCGTACAATTCCATTTTTCGTTGGAAATCGGCTAACGTGAGTGATTCATCATCCGAAAATCGTACTGGTCACTTCTCTATTGCTACCCTTCGGCGTTCTACATAGCTTGTCATGCTCGAGTTGATCCAGTTCTGAGCTGGGTCTTGCAGGTGTCCAAACTCCTCCGCATCCCGAAAACTGAAATTATCCATCATTTGGTTCATTTCTTTATCATTTTTACTTTGCGTGTTAAGGAATACTTGTTGCTGTTCCTCGACATGATTTCCTCTATTCTATTCGGACTTGTAATCTTTGAACTCTGTGGAGGTGTCGGAATTTTCCCTCTACCTCTTCCTCTATCCAATGCCGATAATCTATCACTTATTCTCGATGTTCCGGGAACCGAATCCAGTCGTGGTGATAGTTGATTTTTAAGACTAGTTGTCTCTTGTTCTTCCATCGACATTCTTACGGTACGCTTGATACTTCGAACTATACCAAATAAGATGGAATCAGTCTCGGGATTCTCGCCAGCTGCCCTAAACGCTCGGTCTTGGTAATGTCTTATTCGCGACTTTATCGATCGTTCTCTGTTAATATCTCCTTCTTGAATGGCAACTTTCAACTCCTTTTGAAGATCGCCCAATTTTTCCACTACCTCATTGAACTCCTTTGGGTTTTCCTCCACTCTTTAACGCTAATACTCTCTGCCTCGCAGTACCACTTATAAATATATTTCTCAAATTCAACTCGTATACTATTTCTTGTGAACTCAATGCCTCAACTTCCAACTCAGAATCGATGCTCTTCCATCTTGTTGATTAACAAATTTCCACCAGTAAGATTGACTACGAATAAATAAGGAATAAATTGAATAAATAGAGAATAATTTAAACTACACAATAAATTAACATTAATAACTTTATTGTCCATCAGGTATAGACAATTGTTCTAGAAAGAAAAAAATGGCGGATGCAATTCGTCAACACGTGCTATTTGCTTAAAATAAAAGCCCAAAAACAAAAAAAAAATACATAAACCACGTTTTCCGCAAAACTCGCTTTACACTCTACCAATATCCTATTTATAACTTCTTTCTTTTTAATCTTCAAAATTGTATTTTTTTTCTGGGCCCCATGTTGGGCGCCAAATGTAACGTGCCGGTAGAATGGCGCCCAACATTTTGTTGTGTGTGTGGCACGTTACAGCCTATGGTGAATTGTTTGTTTTTTAGGTAGCAGTAATCCACCAAATCCTGTACAACTACAGAATCACCAGGGAAGTACGCAGAGGCACACACTGTCTCCTGCACTCCCCTGCTAGTCGGTTCTTTCAGGATTACAACCAAATCCTTTTGATGAATTCTGGAATTAGAAGAACTTTAACTATCATAAATTATCTTAATGTCGTTAGTAATTTTATTTTATTTAAAATTAAAATCAATAAAATCGAAAAATTTATAAAAAAAAAATCATCAAATTTAAATGGTTATAGCCTAAATTCCATTATCTTATTGAATGTAACCTTAAATTATCATAAAATAAAGCCTCTATCCGGATTTTACCATTACGATCTAATAATCTGATTATATATTGACGTATGCAAATTACTATAGACGAATATTTTAAACGACTGCCTATAAAGCTTTAGTGATGAACAAATTTTATTTGGCACAGTAATCCTATTGTTAACCCATTTAATCGAGAAAACTGCATTTTAATACGATTTAAACTTTTTAGACCAAGTGTAAAATCAAAATATAAAAAAAAAACTTTGGTAACCGAAACAAAAAAGGATGAAAAGTTAGCGAATGGCTCTATTTGCCATGCGCCATAAAAGAAGACAACAAAATTTTCATTCATAAAACATTGTCAGAATTCAGTTCGATTATAAACTTCTTCGGGTCTATACATATAAAATTCGAGTCGTTCTAGTTTATCTTTAAAATATTTCTCGAAATTATATATTAATTGATAATTAAATAATTAGCGTGTTGTGTACGTATTTGTGTGTATGTGTCAGTGAATAAAAAGATAAAAAAAATCATAACTAAGTAGGCGATATATTATCGCTATTATATGCATAAATTTGGTTACAGTGATACAGTGTCTCTGTTCGTGATTAGAGAACGTTGTGATTAAACTTTTTTTTTTAGATTATAGGAAAATCCTAATTTAAACAAAACAAAAATGAATGATTTAGAATATACGAAAGAAGGTATAAGGCTTTGGCTAAATAATAGACTAGTGGAGGCCGAAGAGCATTTTAAAAATTGTGAAAAGAGTAGCAGCTTACAAATTGAGGCTGGATACGCTTTTCTTACATGTGTGGTAAATATTTAAAAATAATAGCAAATCGCAAAAATGACTTGTCATTTAATTTATTTATTTATTTTGTTTGCATAAATTTTCTATTAACCTTGACCTTAAATTATACGCCCCACTAAATATTTATACATACCAGAAAACTTTATAATCTGCCATGAAAGTTGAGAAAGCACACATTCACATGAACTCATGAAATAAAAACGTTTATTTCAATAAAACGAGTAATAAGGAATGAATTTTAAACTATAGGGGGTTCCCAATTGGAATGCCAGAATTGTATTATTCTTTCATCTGGCATGTGTTTCTCGATCAACCAATACATGCACTACGATAAAGCTCGCAGTTAAACAAGAATAGTATCATCGTCCAACATAATGTACTCGATGGTGAAAACATTTCGATTACATCACATAAAATTTAGTTGTCGTAGAAGTTCTTGATCCAATCCATAGAAAATGGAAAACCCTTTTTAATTTGGAATTTCAATGTCGAAAAATGTTCTATGAAAATCAAAATAAAACAAAACATTTGAAACAACAATGTATAAAGTTAGTCCATGAACTATTTCATTTTATAATTTAATTCGTTTGTTTCTCAGCAATTCATAGCATGCTTCTTTTTACATTGTACATCACGGGATAGCGGAAATATCGTGCTTAGATGTCACAAATTGTGACTTGTATTGGGTGTTAAAAGGTTCCGACCACTCTAGTCTAAGCCGGTTGTGTAAATTGGATATTTCTTTTTTTTTTTTTTTTTTATTTTAAAAAGATTTTTACAAAGTAAAGTCTCTATTCCATTATGAAAAATTGTTGTACAACAAATTTTTGTTGGGGAAAATTTGTATAATTACATTTGGTAGATAAACTTAGTTAGCTTTGGTTAGCATGACAATATTTAGGGAACCGCTCAGAACTGGACATTTTAAAACTGGATATTTCAAAATAGGATTTGATAAAACGAGATAAGGTACAAAACTGGATATTTCAAAATTGGATATTTCAATACGAGATAAGGTACAAAACGAGATATGGTACAAAACTGGAGATTTCAAAACAGGATATTTCGACATGTGATTTAAACTTAAAATGATTTTTTAGGAAAGTTCTAGAATATGGCCAGTTAGGAAGGAACTCGGCGAGTTCTTAACCGATTATGATGAAATTCGATATGTAGGATGGAAATTGTAGGTTTTGACAAAATTGTAGGTTGTAACTGTGCTATCGAACAGTGAAAAAATAAGGAATTTCCTTATTTTTGGTGGAGTATCTTTTTGTTTCATACATTCAGCCGTACGGTGTTTTTCTATACATTTCACGCATCTAGGCTCCTTATTACAAAAATTTTGCGTGTGTCCGTAGACTTGGCACTTGTGCACTGGTGAAACAGTTTAGATTTTTTAACTGCTTCTATTTGCACTTTCATATGGAGTATTTTGCTAATTGCATAAATATTTTTAATGTCTTCTGTTCTTTCAAAAGATAACATATATAATGGAAGCGTTGTTTTGTCACCTCTTTTTAGCAGCTGTGTATCTTCTTTTCTTTTATATTGTTTCTCCAAAAGATAGTCTTTTATCTCTTCTGGTTTCCTTGAAACTTGTAGTTTCTTAACAATGACTTTGGTTTGTCTTGTCGCTTATCTTCGTAGGAATACCATGTTGTGTTGTTTTCTTTAAGAACTCCTGTTAACTTTCTAAAGCTATCACTGTCTGGGACATTTATTTTGATGCCACCACTATTTAGAGCTGTAGCTTGAAATTCTATCCGATTGTTGTTCATGTTATTTCTAATACTATGATAATTATCGCAATTGGATATTATAACTGGATGTGGTCGTGGCACTTTTTTCTCCAGTTGCACATTCTTGCTTCTGGTTGAGAGTTCTTTACTTGATCATTCCTGTTCCGCTGAAACCTGAGCTTTTTCCTCCTGTATTACATTCCTGCTTCCGGTTGGAAGCTGTTCAATTTATTGTTTCAGTTCGAGTGAAAGCTGTGGTGATTTACTCATCTTGCGTTTCTTATTTTTGTTGTTACGGTTCAGAATCCATCCCGTTTCTCTGCCTTTATATGATCATTGGTATCGTGTTTATCCTGCATCTTAGAGGTTTCTTTCTCAGATATTACTGCATTTAGATCAACTTTTAACTCCTTGTTTTCTCGCTGTAAGCTTTCGAAATATTTGTTTAGATTTAACGTTAACTTTTCTATTTCGTAAATCTTATTGCGCAGTTCTGCGTAATCCTTTTCCAAGGTTTTCGCTAATGGTAGTGTTGATCTACCCACCCTAGGTTTTTGTCCAAATGAGTTGAGCCCTAAGAGGGCTTTTAAATAATGATTGATTCACCCCAGAATCCGTTGAGTCAGCCTCGTTAGAGGGTGGATTTGCCAGCCGCTTATAGCTAGGTTACCACATGGGGTAGAATTATCTGATTTAGTTGTACTCATTGTTTATTTTACTCGTCATGGCGCATCTACCACTCTGACGAGTACGAGTTGGTAGTGGGTCTAGTTTGAGAACTTCATTTACTAAGTTCTCGATAGTCGAGTAGTTGCCTAGAAGTTTTGTAAAAATTAGTAATTGCTTAATTACACTGTATATTTATATATATCAATGTACTGTGTAAATGCAGCGTTAGTGAATTATGTGAATTTGCACGAAATATCTTAACAATTGATTGTGTGGCGATAGTTGCTACAGGTTATTCTTCCTTTAAATTTCGCGCTCAACAATTCCATTGTTTCGTTCCGTTGTAACTTTTTAATTTTAACTTTTCATTACGCAGAAAACCATCACTATGTTAGTTTCTGGTATCTCAACATAAGAATAAGACAATATTCTAAACGCATCAAATGCCAATTTCATGATATGTCAATTTTGTTGGTTGATTGAGTGCCACATTTTCTTTCATATTTTTTACTAGTTACTAGCACTGCTATATGCTAGTTAAATGACAGAAATGTTAAATTATTTTGTTACCAACGATTTAAGTATAGCTTTTATTAGAGTTAAGTATAGCTTTTATCACTGTAGGAAATGTATAAATTTGTAATGTATAGTCCAAATGAAATTTGTTGATGATTGGTCTTTCTGCAACAATTTTATCTGGTTAAAACTGTAGTGGTTATGAATCGAGAGATACCGAATTGGAATTCTAATTGAAAACGGAGTTATTTTTACTTGATTACGATATAATTACGATAAATACAACTATAACCCCCTGATGCAAAATAGAAGGGCAAAAACAACTTTCATATTGGTACAAATTAACCGGACATATGTATGCGTGATAAATTATTTAAACGTGAAACTATTCGCTTGCATGTTCGATTTGAGCTGCAAAAGAGTTGCCTATGCTTTTGCCTTATGCGATATATTACTTATACTCGGCTCCTTTAAAACCCAATCCGACTCTTTAAAAATCAAATTAATATAATACTCCTTGATTTCTAACAAGTAAAAGACAACAATTGGTCTTTACTTTTTATCGACAGTCACGTTTTTGATTTTGTTATCCTAACAAATTATGATAACTCCTTTGGTAATTTTTCTAATTTAACTTTTCGTATATTTTCATTTCATTACTTTAGTTTTACTTCTGATAATATAGTGTAGTGTAAATAGAACCTATACTATATAGAAACCTATATATGTATATTTGTTTACCAGGTGATCAATTTAAGTTGAAACATTTGAAAATTAGTAAATAAGTATTTCAGATTAAATAATTAAAAAAGAGTTATGGTTGTGTTTAAATGAAGAAAAGTCCCTTTTGCATTCCTCTGAGTCAAACTCATTACTACTCAATCCAACCTCCGTAGCTTAAACCGCTGTGCCAATTGCTGGAAGCCTTAAAAAATTATATTCCAAATATGAAATTTTGATAAACGGCAATCTTATTTTATTTATTTATTTATTTTAATCATTATTTCATTACAATAAGGCTGTGTCCAAAACCCACGATAAATATTTGTGAATTCAAATTTTTGACAAAATAACGAACACACCCAAATTATCACGGTCAATGATAATTTTTGACAAATACCAAATTTTTTTAATAATAAAAGCGTAGCCACTCAGATATATACAATGAGTTTGTTCGATAATTCGCACGGTGGGATGCTGTCAAATTTATTCACTGTATTTTATTATTTAACCGGTACACTTTTGCACCGCAACTGGCGTTTTACATTATACTGGGTTAAATTCCCACTGACACACAGCGTTTTTTATTTCACTCGGTTCACATTTTTGTGCACTGTGTCAATGCATTTAAACTAGATGAGATGTCGATGCGAGAAGCTTATATAATATATGGAACCTAACAAAATATGGGTAAAGGTAAATATGAACGAGGTAAGTAACAGAAATTGTATTTTTTTAATTATTTTTAATTTGTATTAGTTAATGTTAAATGGTCGCATAAAGGCGTGTTAGGGTTTATTGCTCTAGCAAAGGCGTCTATATATTCAAGTCACATTATTCAAAATTTAAAAGCGCAAAGCGACTACTGATATTAGTGTTAGTTATGTACATATACGGAAAAATTTAAAGACAAATCAATACTTATATATTTATTTTTGTTTTTTTACTATAAAATATGAATAAAAAAAAACAAAACATACATAGCAAACATCAAAATTCAAATCAATCACGGCACCATGGTAATAATGGTGAAACCGTTTATTAACCATAAACCATTTTTATGGTGAATAAAAATTATCGAATGTTATATTTTTTGACAGCAAAAATTGTTCGATTTTGACAAATTTGTAATTTGTGTTTTATATGAAATAAAGTTTAAAAAATTTTTTATTTGTATTTCTTTAATATTTAGAAGTATACAATTGAATTTTATATTATTGATACTTATATTACCATAAGTTTAGTACGTGAAACCATGTGATTATTTAAGCAAAATGAAGTTCTTTTGGTTGTAATTTAAAAAAGAAAAATGTGAATTGCGAACAAAGAATTTATTTAAGCCATATTTTTTTATATTTTTATTAAATAATTTGTAGATAATTCCAATAACGATCTAGGTGCCCTAGAGTGAGATTGCATATGGTCGAAATGGCCACCTCAGATTTTGCAAATTTCATAATAAAAAAATTGTTATTATAATTTTTGTGTTGCGTTATTTTTTTACATGGTTGGCGATTGACGAACTAAATTGACATAACAGGATCCATTTCAAATAATTATATTATTAAAATTTAATTTATTGATAAAGTTAATAATTACCATAAAAATTATATGTTTTCTTCTATATAATTATATGTTTTCTATATTATATTTTACAAAACATGATTTTTTTTGACGTTTGTTTGATCGCCATTTTATACAAGAATCGATCTATACTGTGAAATTATTATCATGTTTTTATGTATCAATTAATTTAAAAGTGAAGACATAGAAATTAATTATTGATATCAGGAGGGGAAATATTTCACACAATTATTATACTTTTCGGACAGCGTAATAAAAAATTGAGAACGTAGGGGAATATTTTTCAAATGTCAAAAATGTGTATGTATTCACAAATATTTATCATGGGTTTCGGACACAGCCTAAATAATAAAAGAAAGATGTTTCATTTTTTCGTCTTGTATATTGAGAACGTGTGTGAATTAAAAATAATAGAAGTTTTCTCCAAACAAGAATATGTAGGGTGTTACATATCACAGCTAAAAGTGAATTGGAAGACATAAATTGGATAAATTGAACTTCCAACAAGCCTATGACTCAATCACTGACAAATATGTGCGTTTATGTAAATAAATATGTTTATGCATTGTACGATTGTATCAACATTAGTACGATTCTCAGCTTTCCGATGTTTCAAAATCAATGCATTCAAAACAAAATATATGATCACTGGTTTTAGAGACCAAGGCGCAATTGATTTCAGTAGTGGTGACCACACATTTGAAGGAGAAACAAGTTTCCGATACCGGAAACTCATGATTGTCACTCATGATAACTGTGTGGGAGGGGATATTAAAGCGCGTCTTGTCGCTGGTAACCGTGTTTTGGCATTCAGAAACTTGCTGCTCCTTCAAATGTGTGGTCACCACTACTACGTTCACTACTAAAGTCAAAATACCTTGCAAAGGCCGACAAGCTGAAGTGTATAAGGTGTTGATCAGGACTCGTTTTCATTTATAGATGTGAGAATTGGACCCTGACAGATAAGTATGAAAGATGGTTAATAAGATTCGAGAGAAAAATCATGCGCTTGATTTATGGAGAAACGCGACGAAGGCGACTTTTACCTAGTTTTATTCAACCACGAGATCAGGAATTTAAGGAAAATTGCTGATCTCGTTCATGAAATAAAAGGATAGCGAGTACGCTGGCTCGATCACGTTCAGTGAGCCGATCCTAAATGGATGGTTTAGCAATGTCTGAGAGGAGAAACACCATTTGGCAGACGAAGAGGTTACTGTCTGTGATGATGGCTTCTCGGGGTAGAAAACAGCTTGTCTTCTTCGGGTTATTTAGAACAATAAATGAACACTTGAACCGACTTTCCTTCGGTACTAGTAGCTAGCTCTACTCGGATATGTTGTAAGTTTCAACCATGTCGGACCTTCGCATAAATGTGCGTGATTTAGCAGCTGGCTGGGATTTATACCTCTTTATGCATAATCTGCGGGATTTTCGACTAGAATGCAGTATAGTCTTGATAATTATACCGTTGTCGGCTGCGTTCAGTTCCCATCTTGGCAATGAGATTGTTTGACAAAGTCGTGCAACCTTAATTTTTGGTGCAATAATTCTTGTCGTACCTTTAATTATAATGTACACTAGTGCAGCGTAGGCTGGGCTGGTGGCATCACAGAAGCCATGTAGCTTAATTTTTGCCTCTTTCGCAGAGTTTACCCAGCAATTTATGGTAAATTTTTCTAAGAAAGATAGTTTTTGTCGATTCCGGACCATTTCTATCCGTTTCATTTCGATCTCGTTTGGTTATTATCGTATTTGTTAATGGCTGTTTTACCTTTATTTGGAACATATCAGTTATTGAGTTCCAGTATAATCACATAGTTTTCACTGCGTTGTCAAACTCAATTTGGTGTAAGCCTACTTCTTTTAGGTGCTCCGGCAAGTGTTGTATTATTGCATTGTTGTTGCTGTTTCACTTCTTCAAGTTGAATCCACGTCGTTGTAATAATGAATAAAGCTGGCTTTCAGCAACTTTTGCTTCTTCTAAAATATCTTCTCCCGATAAAAGATCATCGACATAAAAATCAGTGAGAACGGTTTGTGACCCTAATAGGTATATGTTAGAATCATCAATTGCTAGTTGTCTTAAGGTTTTTGTTGCTAGAAATGTTGCAGCCGCAGTACCGTATGTTACCGTTCTTAATCTGTAAGTTTGCATTTGTTCGTTTTCCGAAGCTCTCCAAAAGGTTTAAGTCTTCCGCTAGTTTGGTTTATCGGAACATCTTATCTACCCTTTTAATAATTTTCATCAATGATCTTCTATCAGCAACTCTCAATCCAACATACTCCTATTCGTTGATGACAGCTCACTTTCCACCTCTTATTGTTTACCTTCTTTATTGCGAAATGATGCTCTCGCAGAAAGAATGGCTATGAAGGATCGCCTTACGCGAAATCTCAATTCCATTCTGGAATGGAGTAAAGCCTTTGTGCCTTTGCTGCATAGGTAATTTTGGCGATTTGATGTTTCATGTGACCCTTCTGACAGGAAACGCAAATATTAGCTGTTGTAATGAAGTTTTATCGTTGCACTGATTAAACTGAGTGTTGTTTTGATTGATATGAGATCCCAGTCTTGTGGCCGCTGGATGCTTCTGAAGATTGCAGTCTTCCTTCTTAAATCTTTAGAAACTTTCTTGTTGATATTTCTTTGGTTCTTCAAGAGACGTTTCGTATAATCTTCTAGTATCACTGTCTAAATGTTTACATATTATGAAGATTGTGATTAGGCCTTAATTCAGTATTAATGCCTTTATGTTTTTTATACCACACATGCATTCAGTTACTGCATCGTGTAGATTACAAAGTGATTTTGCTGATGCAACATGTATAGTTTGTATATTCCATAGCGTGGTTAGGTAGTTCGTAACTAACTTTTGTTGTTGTACCTATTAGATATTACTCCCAGGCGGTTTCGTAATTTTCTCTTGTTGATTCTAGATGGTTGATGAGTTTTTCCGCTTAACTTTTCATGTATAAGCTTCGTAAATGTATCTGCAAATCTTGTCCATTTTACATAATCCTCATAGAATTGCAGTATGTCTAATCTTGGTAGTCGAACATAGTTTCCAATTAAGCTGCTTTCGATGTCCATCGTGATAACTACGACTATGTTATCAAATTCTGTTTTAATATCGTCGTAATATGCTTCTCTGAAATATTTTATAACGATTCTTCTTCTGATACTTCCATACAGATGTCCTCGTAGTTCTGTAATTTGTTCCATCGTCATCATCTCCATGTGCTTGAGTACTACTTGTAAACCGTGCTTTACAAGTAGCACTCAAGCTTTTAGTGCCGCCATTTCTTTATAGAGTGCTCGCATCTTTATATCTTGTTGTATTCCTAGATTGATGCTTTCTTCGTTTGTCTGTTATTGTATTCTGACACTCTTGTGATCTTCAATCGATAAATGTTTTGTATAGATATCCATTGTAACTTTTTTCATGGCTATTGCTCATTTCTAAGTCTTTTACGAATCAGGCGATTACCCCGGTCACAAAAGCTTACTACACTATGTAATAATGACACCTAGTGGCATTATTTTAAAAAAAATAAGTAAAAAATTAAACGAGATGCCAGCGGCTAAATAAAAACTATAATTTAATCGACACGATGTATCAAGTTAAGTGGTTCACCCAGTATATAAATGTCTATATTCAGAATAAAAAACCCATTTAAGTAGTATATAACAAAAATAACAGAATAATTGATGTTTATCAACGAATTAAGGGTTGTATTTTACTCGTAGATATAAGATTCTACCCGTACCCTTAGGCAACACATTATTTCATTGAAAGTATAATTCATGCGTTAGAATATTCTTAGAAAACATTACGAATTCTAGCAATTTTTATTGATATTCATGATTGTTTTCAATATAACCAATTAGGTTATGTATAGGCTATGCGTATACAATGTAAATTAGTTAAATTTGGTTGGAATTATTCTAAAAAAATTGAAATATCGACCCAATAAAGCTGAATAAACTGGTTTATTGTGGCTATCGTACTATAGTAGCAAAAATGAATCTAATTAATTAAGTAGCATAATAGGTTTGTTCTTGATAATAATGATTGAACGATTTTTACAGGTCAAACAGGCCCATACCGTATTCATGTAACGCTAAAATTAATTTTTCTGTAGATAATTAACAGCCATCTATGTGGAAACGGTCCAGTATTAAAAACAATTGTATTACGGTGCACAGATAATTATACCTGCGGTCAGGATACACGTTGTTACATAAAAAAAAAGACAAAATCACTTAGTTTTACAGTTTTATTATTAAAAGAAAGTTATATATATACGACGTTCATTCAGTAGTATCTACTTCACACTTCTACTACTGGACAGTTAGTTTTTTTTTAAAAGAAAACGAAAGAATAAAATTGGTGTTACCGATGAGAGGAAGTCCATAAAATAATAATAAAATAAAATAAAGAGACATCTATGAACGGGTAGGGTTTTCGTTTTACACTTGTCCATCCTGCTTGAACATTGACCTCACTTTTCATCTTTGGAGACATCATCGTTATCACCGTCGTCTGGCATTATCACCAACCTCATATGGTCTGCAGGAACAACACCTTTGAATCGTCTACGTCCCTCATTACCTCCTAAATCTTCCACTTTGTAGCGGTCACCATACATAATCTAGGTGATTGTGAATGGCCCCCTAAATCGACGCTGAAGTTTTTTACTTTCTCCGGTAGACACAGGCTCGCGATATATTATGACCTTATCGCCTAGACTATATCTCACCGGTAATTTATGCTTCAGCTTAAATCGATGCTTTTGATATTGCTAGTTTATTTTTATCTCGATGCTACGGAGTATGTTGAAAATCATATACGTGGTATTCGTCGAGTAAGGTTACAGTCAGTATATCATCAAAAATCGACCGTGGTTTGAATCCGGATAATAATTCAGCTGATAAATATTTCGTTACTGAATGTTTTCCCGTGTTTAATGACCACTGAGTTACTTTCAAATGATCCTCCCAATGAACTTCGTTGTTGTCCGACATTGTTTGTATAGAATGCAGAATAGTACGGTTGTAGCGCTCGACCTGACCGTTTGCTCTGGGAGTTGATATAGCATTCAGCACGTGCTCCATCAAATTCTCTCGACAAAATCTCCCAAACTCTGCAGATGTGAAGGCCGAACCCCTCTATCAGTGACGCGTTGGCATTCCAAAATATACAGCCAATCCTTTTATGAAATTGACGACATGTCTTGCTGCAGTAGATCGTACAGGTTTCGTTGACATATACTTGGTAAACCCATCAACCATTACAATTATGTGAACATTTCCCCGGGAAATCTTAATGAAAGGACCGAGATGGTTCAAGTGCCAAGTATGAAGCGGTTTCGGTGGTTTATCTATTGGGTAAAGTGAAATTCTGGAGGCGTTAATATTCCCACGATGGAAAAGACATTCTATACAAGAATCTATAGCCTTTATTACACATTGCCTCATTCTAAGCCACCATAGTAAATTATTTAAATTGAATTAAGGGTGTTATCGACCCCAAAATGACCTTTATCATTGTGAAATTTACCAATTATACGATTGCGAATGCCCTTAGATACTACGAATAATAGTTTTCAGGCGAGCGACTCAACGTATCAATGTGTAACATATGTTTACTATCACGATGCTTAACTGTAAAATTATACTTTAATAACCGTATCCACCATCTTGCTATTCTTGGAATAATATTTTGTTTTGTAGATGCAGTTTAAAGCGCACTACAATCAGACACAACTAAAACCTCTTCTCCTAAAATATATGGACGAAATCCATATATGGATTTCGTCCATATATAATGGATTTCGTCCATATAAATCCGAAAGTGATAGTTACGTTCAAGCTCGGATATCTTACGACTGTAATAGGCAACCGGCTTAAGTACGTCATTATCTTTTCTTTGTAAAAGAACACCAGCGAGCCCCATAGAACAAGCGTCTGAGTGAATTTCATGGAACTTTCCGTTGTCATATAGTGTAAGTACATCTCTACTACAAAATTTAATTTTTAATTCAGCGAAAGCTTTCTCTTGATCTTTACCCCATTGAAAGATACAATCTTTCTTTGTTAATCTAGTCAACGATTCGGCAAGAATTGAAAAACGCGGAGCAAGCTTCCGAAAATAGCTCGCAAAACCAACGATTTGTCTTACTTTATGTACGTTTGAAGGTTTTGGGAATAATTCTATGGAAGTAATTTTCGATTTGCCGGGCTGTATTCCTATTTCGAAAATTTCATGACCAAGAAAATCTATTCGTTTTTGTAAAAACCTACATTTACTCAATTTGAGCGTCAATCCATATTCGCGTTGCTTGACTAACATCTTTTCAAACAAATCAATACTTGAACTTGGAACAACAATATCATCAAAATACAAAACTATTTTATTTTCTAATTCAACCGCTAATCGGTTTATAAGCCTCTGGAAGACGGCAGGTGCGTTTGCAAGCCCAAACGGCATATTTTCGAATTGAAACTGTCCATCATGGACGACAAATGATGTTAAATGCTTTAATTCCTCGGCGACTGGAATTTGGTAATACCCCGATGACAAATCCAATACGGTGAAATATTTTTTATTCGATAACTTCTTCATCAAATATTGTATATTCGGTAAACCTCCGAAAATCAATACAATTTCTGTCTTCGCCCGTTTTCTTTTTGACCATTACCACAGGACATGAATAGTCTGATATTGAAGGTTCTACTACACTCGTTTCAATTAGTACCGATATATGTGCCTTAATTATATCATTTCTAGACGAAGAATAGTGATATGGATGACAACTGACAGGAATATCATCAGAAAGTTTAATCTTGATCTGGATTTTACCAGTTTTACCTATTTTATACCCAAAGCAAAACAATCTCTATATTTATTTATCAACACTACAAGATTACGTTTTACATCTCTGTCGATGTCACATTCCATGCAACCATTCAACACAGTTTCTGGTATAACTGAAAATCTACTAAAATTGTTATCAAGACTAGAAGCTAAAACCGCATTTATTGACTTATCAGCATTGCCTCCGAAATCAAAACAACTCAAGAAATTTTTAGAATACTCACTGTCCAAATTACTAGTAGTGACTTCAACTGAATCAAAATTGCCATCTGACGAACCTGTCAATTTAGCAACATCCAATTCACATTTGGGGTCACTGATTATCCTCAATCTAATTTCCACTCGTAACGCCACTCGGAACATGAACGTCTTCAACCTTTTCAATATGCACTATTCTATTTTTTAAGTAAATTTTTTTATTTTGAGAAGTGTTTAATATTCGAAGCACTTCTGGCGATTTGAATATAACAATGCCTGGTCGATCCAACGCACTTTGACCTATCATAATTGAAGTTATCTGATCCTTTTCATTTACAATCAAGGCTGAAACTTGGATTTCTATATCGTCCACAATAAGTATGACATTTTGTATTTCACCTCTCACCCTAACAACACTGTTACCAACACCACGCAAAACCTGATCCGATGGAATAACATTAACTTTCAAAGCATTAGCAAAACTTTGTTTAATTGTAACTACATCACTACCAAGATCTATAAATCCAACCGTATCTATGCCGTTTACTTTAACGTTTTTATAATACTCACTAGTAACCGTTTCAATTCTTCTCACAGATTTTCTCTCACTTTTCTTTTTACCACAATAATAATGCCCAAATTCTTCACAAAATGAACAAATTTTTCTACTAGGGCCCGTAGCATGTGAATTATTTCGAGGGTTTTCAAAATTATTATTATTATTATTTCTAAAATTATTCCTACCATACGAATCGTATCTTGACACTTTTTCAAATGCAGATACCATAGAAATTTACTTATATTATAATATATAGATGATATATTCTTCGATTGATTTACACTGGCCATGCAAAGACCGGACTTCTACAGTCAATTGCATTAATATCTGACAAAATTGTAATATACGAATTATGCCCAAAGTGAGACTGTCGAAGTCGAAGTTTGGCTATAGAGAGAATTACATTCTTTACCGGAGAAAATGGTAGATGACTTTCAAAATGATTACTTTCGTCCAAATCATTTCAAGTACTCTTTTGTATAATAAAATGTGTGATCACGGGTATTAGAGATTAAAAAATAAAATTTTGGACTTTTCACCACAACAAACAATAACGATCCTGTTCGAGTTCGAAGCCAAGAGCATATCGGTTTACAGTTGAAACGAGATTTGAACTTATAAAACCACAATAGCTACCAAAGTACATAACCAACAAAAAATGTATAATTTAAATAAAATAATTTAATAAAATTAAATGAAAAATATGTAAATAATTATTTAGTGAGTAACTGATGATGTGCTGACCGATTATCTTTTACTTCATACTTGTATGACTCATTCATCCTAAAATAAAAAATTTAAATTCAGATAAAACTAAAACACTCATTCGATGTGAACTTACGTTGCGATTTGATATTTCAAACTCTTCGATATAACTATCAAAACTACTCGTCCTAGACATCGTTGATGGTGTACTTAGCGCAGAAGCTAATTTGTTAAACTGATCTTCAAACTTTGCCATAGAACTCGTATTCGAGTCATCATTTTTATTTGCGACCTTCTCTTGTTTTTCGATGCATTGCTCGTTTGTAACTTTACTTGGAATCTCATCAACTTTCACACCACAATCTAGATAAGTAAATTAAATTTATGTACACTATATAGAAAAATATAACACACAAGATGGTAAATTATAGATAAATTATAAAATTCACTAACTTTGAAATCGATCAAAATATTTCAATGAATCTCGTAAGAACTCATCACTCGGCGGACTATTTTCATTATTACAATTTTTAGAATCGTTTTCACTCATTTTTACGTTTTTACACAAATAATCCACACAAAATAACTACGATCCCGATCGCTAAAGAGTATTACTAAAACTGAATTATTTAAAGCAGTACGACCCAAACAACACAGAACATGAAAAATCTTGTTCAAAAATTTTTTTTTTTATCTTATGTATAAGAGAATACACATTTTATTTAGGGGTAAAGTACTTGGAATTTTTTTTTATTATTGACAGTTGCATAATTATTTAACCCTCAAATTATATAAATACTCACGGTAGATTAGAAAAGAGCCATTATTATAATATTATGTAGTATAAAAGTGAGGGTCGATTACTAGGAAAAAAATTGGATACCACCAAAATAGTATTGAGGACCGATGCATGAAACATTTATTACAAAAACCTCACACATGCAACGACTTCTCTACCAATAAGTCGTTATAAACTCCTGCGGTTCAAAATGTTGAGTGATGCTAGTTTATTTCGCTAAAATAACGATATTCTTGACCTATGGAGAGTAACGAGTTGGAGATTTTGGCTACAAAATTTGCCTTCAATGAAAAGCTGAAGTTTACTTTCTATACGGAGCCTCAGCTGATATGTACAGACAGCTGTCTGCATTTTTTCTTAAATCACTCGGTGATGATTTTGGGACACTTTAACCTGTCGAAAATAAAATGGCTAATGATAGTTAGCTAGTTAGTTTTAGGTAGCCGCCCAACAAAAGGACGAGGCATAGATGGTCCGTAGCCTTACCACAGAAATTGCTTCTCTGCACTACCCTACTGTAACCAATTTAAGCTTTTCACGAAGCAGTAGATATCTCTAAAGCTCAATTTACTGAGATCCGTTAGATCGCACAGGAGTTGAGCTCCCAAAAACTTGAGTCTGTTTTGAGACAGACTAGGACAGGTACATAACAAATGCAGTATTGTTCCTTCCTCTTCTTCGTCGTTACAGCTTCGACAGTAATCATGAAAGAAAACACCAAGTCTGCTGGCATGTTTTCCAATAAGTCAGTGTCCAGTAATGACACCCACAACTGTGCTAATATTATGCCGTTGCATAGATATTAGCTGATTAGACCTTTTTAAGTCCAGATTAGGCCAAATCTGCCTAGTAATTACACATGAATTGCAATTTGTCCATCTGTTGTTTGTAATTTTGCGAGCTTCTTCTTTAAGGAGCAATTTGCATGTAGCAAGTGGTACTTCAATGCCCACCTTGCACGGTAAGATGAGGCAAGTTATGCCTTGTCGCGCGAGTTCATCGGCTTTCATATTCCCCGTAATATTGAAATGCCCTGGCACCAATATAAGATGGATATTGAACTGTTCAGTCATCTCGTTAAGTGATGAAAGACAACTCCGGGCATTTTTATGTCTGTCCATAAAAATGCCAATATCTCTTAGAGATATTACATGATACTTCATCCAGTCTACGGCTTCCTTGATTGCTATAAGCTCTGCCTGAAAAATACTGCAATGATCAGGGAAGAGGAAAGAGAGATTAACATTTAGTTATTCGCATAAAACCTCCCCGCCGACATTTCGGAAAAAATTGATAAAGCCTGACTTTAAAACTGTTCCATTCACCCAGTCCTTTCTAGAAGAAATATCAGTTATAAATTGAACTTCGAGGTATGATGTCGAGATGGTGTAGTCGATAGATTTAGGGATTTCTTTGTTCGTTAGAATAGATGAGTGTCCCATAATGTTACAGGACTACAGAAAAATTGATTTAAGCATTACGGCTGTTCGAGCAGCCACTTTCATAGCCAGGATGAAAAAGAATCTCTAGTGCTTGAGGAGTGCTTCTAAGTGCACCATTAATACACAAGGTAGCAGTTCTTTGCAGTTTCATCATCAACTTTTAGTTCGCCGCTGTATTTATGGCGGGCCACCAAACTGTAACTCCATACATTAGAACTGGTATAACTGCAGATGTATCCAATACACCATTAGCATTTGATGCTTAAGCCCCCATCCTTTTCCAATGGCATTTTAACAGGAGTAGAGTGCTATCGTAGCCATTTTTCTCTTTCCAGAATATTTCGCTTCCAGCTTAGTTTACTATCCAAAATGAGACAACAATGTCACTTTGTCTACGATGTTCAAAACAACTCCATTGATAGTTGGTGGGTCAAAGCTTGGAAATTTGTACTTCCTGGAAAAAAGAACCAACTCAGTCTTCAGTGGGTTAACACTAAGACCACAACTTGACATTATTAAAGGCACCCTTAATATCACAAAAGGTCACCAAAGAGAATTCCTTATATTCGAGGGACTTCTCTAAAGGACATAAGAGGGAATGGAGAGAAGAAAAATTCCACCAATTTTTCCTTACTATATGTATGCTGAGACGTAGACAGCTTTGCAGGTTGGATTAAGCCTTTGAAGGCTTTCTAGAATTTTCAAGAAATAAGAAGGTAAGCTAACAGGCCTAAGGTCTTTGGTATTACAATGCGATCGTTTTCCCGCCTTTGGTATACAAATTTTCGATGATCAGAAAAGGAGTGTTTCTCAAACACTTTCCGCAATTAATTAATCTATTCGACAAGAAATTCGAGATAAGGGAAATGTCTAGAACTTCCTGTCTATTTGTTGTTATAAAAGCCTACATTACAGATTGATAGGTTAGTACTTAGAATATAATCCAAAAGTGACTCACCTCTCTCATTTGTATCATTGCTTCCCCAGATCGTATGATGTGAGTTTGCATCACTACCAAGGCTGACTTCAATTTTTCGTTTTTGAGCATCCATAACAACTGCACACATTTGCAGTTGGGAGGTTTACCCGTCGTACGGCAAATACGCTGATATAAGCCAGGGGTTTTCCTTACCGACCTCGATGCTGGCTGCTACTACATCACTGTAACTTGTAAGCAGAAAGATATTTAGTTTGCTTTTTGCAAGAATGCATGATCGAATCTTATCTTATTGCTGTAAAAACATTATTTTGTAATTGAAAGCTCCGAGTCCAAGAACCCGATCCTCATTGACCCATGGTTCTTAAACTAAGACGACATCAACTTCATCTTTTAATATTTGGAGCAACAAAACAGCTGACGCTGCCTTACAGTGATGAAGGTTGATTTTAAACTTAAGTATTAAAAATTAGTTACAACCTCCACCACAGTGGAACCAGATTCTACAGAATCAGAATCCAAACCGAGTCCACAAAGTGAATCCATTGATAAAAACAACTCAGTGTCCAAAGTGGTCCCTTCTGTTTTATCAAGACGTGACTGCGTATCAATTGAGCAACCGGCCTCAGACGACGTTCCGTGCATTGGGAAAGTATCCTCCTCTGGTTCTGGTGCCCCTAACAAAGTAGCACCATTCTTTTTAAAAATTTGAAGGTGACAGCACTAAAACTGTAGCTTACCACACCACCTGTTTTGGCTAGCACCACCAAAGACGGTGTGTTGATGATAATGATAACCGATCTGTTGTCCTCTTTAGCTTCTTCCACCATGGTTCTCCTCCATAATCTTCAGGAATGATGAGGCTAAAGCCTTTTCCACCTTCCTCCAATAAGAGGGAGTGATGCTACCATCTTCCTGAGCTAGATCAACCACCGCTATAACTAGTGGATCTTTTAGCATCTCACTAAAAGACCTAACTGCAATTATCTGCAATTTAGATCTTTTAGTTGCCTTTGGAGATTTATCCTGTGATCTCTGTCTTTTAAACAGAGAGCATTCAGATGAAGCTCCTGGCATTGTTTTGACAATCTTTGTAGTCCACGAAAGTGTGGCTACATATTTATCCGTTCTCACATCCACCGGAATTTCCTCTATCATTCAAGGCTTTCCATGCTTTTCTCCTAGCATTGAATATCATCATGGGTCACATGACACCTTAATCCAGCTCTGGTTTTATAATGCTAGCACTCGCATCTAATATTTAGCCGACCGAAGTCGTTCCCCGGGTAGTACCACTAGGAGGTATATTAAATACAATTGGCGGACTCTACATAGTTACAACAATGGAGAACAAGCCACAACAAGTTACGACCATAAACTATTGCCGACCCTATTGAGACTCACCCACACCATCCCATTACCATCATGGCTAATGATAATGTTCTGCCATTTAGTGGTGATATAATCTTAGGCCTTGAGATAGTCTCAATATGTTCACTCGGACTAAGGTGACTAACCGTAGCAGCAATATCGCAATACTATGATGATCAACATCACTGTACGTCCAAATATTTTAAGGCAAATTTTAATTCTAGTGAGTTTTACAATTTAAAAAAGGAAAACTTGCTTTAAATGAGTTTCTGGACAATATTAATTGGAATCGTAATAAAACGGGTAGATTGGACGCTTAATTGATCAATTTTAAAAAATGCTAAATTGAGAAATTGAATAATTTATTCTGTATGCTCTTTTTAGTGTAAATGTAAATATGAATTATTGGCAGGACAAAATTCACCCCCAATTTCAAGGACCGTATCTTTTTCCTAATAAACAATTCTATATCTCTAAACAGGCATAGATTTTATCCCGGATAACTAGCGGTAACAAATCTTGTTTTGTTCACAAATCACTTCAGCATTAGAGGGTGGTGAAAGTGTTGAAGAAGTGTTTATTGATTTCAGGCAAGCACACAGATAAAATTAGGGAGGGATCCAAAATAAAAAATTCTTGACAAACAAAATTTAAAATGTAAATACGAATTTATAAATACATATCACATAAATTTTAACTAATGTAATCAAAAACATAAAAAATAAAATAAATACTTAAAAAATGCAAATAGCAAATTAGAATTCTAAGACTGTGTCCGAAACTCATAATAAATATTTGTGAATAAAATTTTTGACATTTATTTGAAAAAATATTCCCCTAAATTCCCAAGTTTGTATTACACTGTCCGAAAAGTTTAATGCATAGTTGATTAAAACATTTTCACCGCCCTATTTGTTATAAATAAATTTTTAGTTTACATATAAAAACTATGAAGAAAAATTACATTTAATTGTGTGCATTGTTTATTAAAATTGTCATAGCAACGAAAAACTTCAAATTTTTCTTAAATGGTTTTTGATTTGTACTATGACAAAACCAGCTAGTGCATTTTATGTTTTATTGTATATCAAAGTGTGCTGCGCAGATGAGTTTGTTTTTTACTATAGAAAGTTTTGGCACTTGTCAAAAATTATTATATCATAATTTTGATAATATGGAAGTCATTGTTTTCAAAACTTTGTATTCACAAATATTAATCATGGGTTTCGAACAAAATCTAAATTAAAATATTTGCAGTTGAATTAAATATTAAAAAATTATTTTTACTACGTTTATATATCAAAATCTAATTGCCTTGGATGTAAAGGGAAATCTCAAGAGTTTCTTTAGAAATCTCTTTTCAAAACAAAATAAAAATTTTAATTACATATATATTTAAAAATAAATTACCACCAAGTTTCGGTAGATATAATATATTTCATATAGCAATTTTTTTTAATGGAAAAGTTTAGGAGGTGTCTGGACCCCTCACGGGGGCCAAAACTACATTCAACAAAACTGACATTTCCTACTTGTAAAGAAACTGGAACAGCTCAAGTGTGATGCTTATCCTTTTGAGTTTTTGATTTATGTCGATGAGTTTTAAATATTTTACAAAATTAAAACTAATGGCGATCTGTCCAATTTAGAACAGATATTAAATAATTTCTGTGAATAGTGTAACTTAAATCAATTTTACTCAATGTTATCAAACGTAAAATTATGAAAGTTTCTAGAAGACCGAAATATTTTATTTCCTACGAAAAGACAATATTGACCAATGTATCAACTAGGATAATTCAATGTTGGAGATTTCATTCCGTTTCTATAAAGGTTTGTATGATTTTATAATCTAAAAGCCCTCTTTGTTTCATTTGTCGATTTACACTTGGAATATGCAACCAGAGGCAATTTCTGTTGAAAATTTTGATTTTCAGCCGCAATACAAGAGAAAGAGCATAACAACTTACCTTTTCTTCAAAGGAGTATTTGATAATATTAACAATCCTGTACACTTGCTTCATGTTTGCTTCGGAATTTAAATTCATGGACTGGTATAATCTAACGCTCTTCCAATTCTGGTTTAAGTTCAAATTATTTTTTCCATAAGGTTTGTTATTTTTGAAAGCATGCTTTTTGGTCGATATGATGATATTTGTATTTCATTTTCTTTTTCTGAGGTATATAAACAGTTCACGTATTCTCGTTGAAGTTAAATTTTATTAGTTTTAAGCATTTTTCAGGTAATTTTTTCATCATTTTTACCATAGTTAAAAATTATATCCTAGTGCATTTTTCGGGCTTATTTGATCTTTAATTTATTCTTTACACTTTTTCACTTAAATGATTGGCTTAAAGAACAAATCCGTGTGCTCAGGCAATCAAAATTGATAAGACACTTGATAATGTAAGAACACTTTCTTTTTAGATGACAGTGAAAGTAAAGGCCTCTTCTTGATCGCTTTTTGTACAATTTTCACTTATCAGTCTAATCGGTGGATTTAAATTAACTGACATTTTTAAATGTTCCTTGTCTTCCACATGGAGTAAACGATCCTTTCGATTGTCAAGAATTCACTAAAGTCATTCTTTCTGGTTTTGTTCTTTCTTCATTGCAATTCTTAGAGTCTTAATAGCGCGATTTACTTTCAATAAAGGATATTTGGGTTATATATTGCCTCTTAATTCTTCACTTTTCTTGCAGAAAATCTGGATGTTACGGGGAAGTTTACTAACTTTCTCAGGAATATTGATGGTGAGTGTAGCATTTTTGATATCCTCTCCTAAACATTCTTTAACATTTCTGTAGCCTAATCGCTAAGAGTTGGTGTGCTAAGCAGAATATCTAGAGAAGTACTTGGTTCGACAATCCTCCTATATTGATTCCATTTAGTTCGCTTGTATTTAAGACTTTTTGGTGTTTTTGTATTTAGGAAATTGGTACTCAATATTACTATTATACTTAAATGTTCAGACATTATGTTTAGAATTGTAATTTTTCCTCAAGGAATTTATTATCAAACTGATTAGAATAATCCACAGCCGCTTTAAATTATACTTAACGCCGGTTAAACTATATTTGGTGAAATTTAATCCGCTTTAAGGATAAAATTTACTCTAGACTATAGTGTGGAATTATTCAAATTTTCTTATCCAGATCGAAATTGAGCATATTGTACGCGTAAAGTCTGCTTTAAAATGTTCTTTTGTTTTTCAATGTCATTTTCAAATATACGTAGATTGTTGGGTATAGTTTCTTGCACGTATTACAAGTTACCAAATTGCAACTGTGGAATAGGCACGGCATTCTCGATACATTTAGCAAATCTGCCATATTCATACTATTCAGCACATTGCTGAAACAATTTTGCCATAAATAAAACAAATTGAATTGAGTTCTGAGTAGCTTGTTGCCCAATATAAATAAATCAAAAACTTATTCGATCAAAAAATGTGACAAAATGTTAAAATTATAGCGCATAGAAAAAAATGTCATCATCGCTAATTAAAATTGCGTTCATCGGTAAACGGTAATTTTTTTTATAGATCTTTGCATTTTTTTTACTTTTTGAAAAGGCACTTTTTGTAATTTTTTTACTTACGAGCTCAAAAAGTTGGTTAACTATTCAGATTAATTATTTAGACTTAGTATGTGTGCGAAACGAAATAAAAAATGAGCAAAAAGTTAAAGTTAAAATTTTAACATGTTAAACTTAATTTTCCTTTGACGTCTTGGGCATCAATAAATCATAGATAGAAAAAATTCTAGTCATTTATTTTATCTATTTGTATCTATTTGTATTTCTACCACAGTTAAAATATTTAACTTTTTAATCGATTCGCACACGGCCCTACAAACCAAAATTTAAACAAATTGACATTTGCTATCCTTATGTAGTTACCATAACGTACCTGATTTTATTTCCGACTGGTCAGGAAAGATGAAGCAAAAAAATGATTTAAAATAAAGAGGGCACAAAAATGAGTCCAAGTAAGGGATATTATTCTTATGATTAGTCGACTAGAGAGACGGTTTTAGTTATAAAGCTTTAATGGTATTTATATAAACTCTGCGAGGTTCTAAAAACAAGCAGGTTAAAAAATACATGTAATCTTGCCATCTAGCTTTAAAAACAATTGTGAAAAATATTGAGCTTTATAAAAAGATTTAAAAATGAGGATTGCCACATAAACTTTTATTTTAAAAGACCTTATCTCGGTTAACTCGGTTATTAAAGAATTAATAGTGATCAAATTGAAGTAATTTATTTAAAAACAAAATCCCAAAACCTGAATAATTTTTGCTTATTAATTTGAAAACGAATAGTAATAATATCCCATATTATACCAGCGTTCGATTAATCCAAAAAACAATTTTCACCTATATTTTTTATTTTTTTCTTCTATGATAGGAATACCTATCACCTTATTTATTAGTATAATATTATAGTTTGAAATATTGGCTCTCGAAGTATATTTTTTGCCAACCCCCCCCTTATCTCCACCTTTTCGTAATTTCATTTTTAAAAAACCCCTATTTTCCACCTTTTTTAAAAACAAGAAAAACAAATAAAAATTAATCGTAATGAAAAAAAGTAAAGAAGTAACTTGGTTGCCCACAAACAAGGCTATCTTAAACCGTGACATACATTGTGCTCGCATACTAATGGAGTGCGCCAGGTTCGTGTAAAGCTGAGTGTTCGATTAATCGAACGCTGGTAACTATTTGACATTTTTTTCTATTGTTTTATTAACCGTTCTTTTTCACGATTTATTAAATTCGAACGGTAACTTTTATGTTTTTTTGTTTTAACAAATTATTTTGGGCGTACCTTTTGTAAAACAGTGTATGAGCAGAAATCGTTTCGTACAAATTAAGAAATATTTACACTTCAGCAACAATTATGCTTTGGATAAAAACGACAAATTAGTAAAGGTAATATGCAAAAGCATTTACATTTTTTGTTATTTTTCTTTTACCATTTGGTATTTATCATTACAGTTACGGCCATTATATAACCTTATCAATAAAAAGTTCATGCAATTTGGTATTTGGACCAAAGAGCTATCAGTAGATGAACAGATGGTACCATATTTTGGACGGCATTCATGCAAAATGTATATACGTGGCAAACCGATTCGTTTCGGATACAAATTGTGGTGCCTCTGTTCTGCAGCTGGTTATCTTTATTATTGTACGCCTTATGCCGGTTCATCGGATAATTACGACAAACAACTTGGGTTAGGGTCAGATGTGGTGTTTCGATTATTGGAAAATGTCGAACATCCAACTCATCACATCGTATACTTTGATAACTTTTTTACCTCATATTATCTTATGTGTCTTCTAACGGACAAACAAATATGTGCAACAGGAACTGTATAGTCTAATAGAACATGTGGTGTTGAAATGAAAACTAGCAAACAATTGAAAAGAGGCGACCATGACTTTAAGTTTGACTCAAATAACAAAATTATGTTCTGTCGCTGGCAGGATAGTAGAGAAGTTACAGTTGCTACCAATTTTGATCAAATTGAACAAACCGTTTCAGTTAAAAGGTGGGCAAAGGCAAAGAAAAATAATGAAGGAAAAGTTGTTGAAGCAGGCAAATTTGTTTTTTATCAGCAACCGCTTGTGTTGCATAACTACAATAGAAGTATGGGAAGAGTCGATCTCCATGATAACGCTGCTCAAAATTATTACATAAATATAAGATCGAAAAAATGGTATTGGCCGCTATTTATTGCAGTACTGAACTCATCGATTGTAAATGCTTGGAAACTTAATTGTTTTATTCGTCGTCATATGCAACAACCAATACTCCCATAGAAGGAATTTAGAGTTGAAATCGCACACTTTCTTATAATTACACCAGAATGTACGGATGATTTCACTGGCGATGTAGCTGCACCTATGGAAGATGATTTTTCGCATGCTACTCCAACTGATGACTATCCATCAAATCTTCCTAAATTGATCGGCCAACATTTGGTCGTAAAAATACCAAATAATAAAAAACGAAGATGCCATTACAGCCACTGTCATAAGCCAGCATCATTTATGTGCAAACGATGCAATATTCCATTGCACACACATTGTTTTGAAAAATATCACATTGAAAAAAACATCGAAAAATAATTATTAGTTTTTTTAGTTGTATTTCTTTATATAATATGAGTTTTTAATAATAAATAATACAATAAAATAAATTTGAGTATAAACAAGATTTTTAAATTATTTTACTAAATTTTTAATTAATTTTTTTTTTTTTCAAAAAAATGTCAAATAGTAGCCAGCGTTCGATAAATCGAACAGCATTTTTCAAGAAAACTACCAATCGGAAAATTTTTCTGTCCTCAGATTTGTGATGCTTGGCTCCGATGTATCACAGAAATGCAAAATTTACCGAAAAATTAAAAAAAAAAAAATCTCCGGTAGGATATGGGATATTGACATTTACAAGTCACAAGTAATCTCGTTACTTTTGAAAATCTATATACATAGTTGATAATTTTAATATGACCTTTTGTAACCTCTCAAATAAGCAAATACACTTTGCGAACAAATCATAAATTCTCCAGCCATCTCATAACAATCAGTCATGAACAAATCTTGAGATTTAAGCGAAAAACAAACATATTTAAAAATTATATCGTATATAACATTTTTTTCAACATTCCCGATTTATTGCTAACATTTTTCTCGCTTTTAAGCCTTACAGCAAATATACTGTTACTCATCCCAAAAAAGCTATATGGAGATGGCTATATAGATACAATGCCATAATATTATCTATATTATACATTAATCTTCCGACACATATTTACTCATTTTGCGGAGAGATATAAAAAATAAAATTCTTCGACGGTTGCCATAAATTCAGTGCAAATAACAAAAAATAATTTTATTGTGGTGATAGCATCAAATACCTACATAGATACTGAATTATAAAAATTTAATTTGTTATAATGTATAAAATCGATTCCCGTTATTTATATGCCATTTCTTTTTTTCTTCCCGTAAAAAATACATGTTCTATACTCAATTGTCGCACATTTTAAAAAACAGCATCAAATCTATAACATTCCCGATTCCATGTTTCTCTCCCATGTTCGAGGGTGGTATTCGCAACGGGTTTTCTGACAAAGTATGTATCAACTTTTTTTAATTTTAAAGTAATTTGTATACAGGTGTAGTTAAGTGGCCGCAACTTAACCTAATAACAATCAAAAAAACGAATCTACTCCACACCCCATGTATATAATACAGAATTTAAATTTATTCATTTCAGGATCTTAGCTAATTTTCGAAATGTTTGTTACAAATTTGTTTTTCCTCTATATTGTTAAAAGCAACGTGTGTTTTATAATTAAGGTATAATGATCTAATTGCAAAATCGAAAAGACCATTTAAAAGGTTACACCAAGAATAACTCTAAAATAAGACATTTTATGAGAAGAATAACAGGATACATGATGTCGAACGGGGAGAAAACCAAGTTCCCAATGCCAAACTATATTATGACAAAATCAATTAACTGACGACATAAGATTAACATATACTCATACTAATACAATGACAAATTAAAAGCATAATTATATAATCAATAAATAACGTGTGATATGATCATAGTGTACCCATAAATATTATGACGGTGTTATAAAAAAAAATGCATCCTACATCCTTCAAATATAATCCTTCAGATAATCATAACACAAAACCATCAATTTTCATTATACGGTACCGCAATGGGAAATAACGATGCAGAGGGTAATAATAAGTTTTACAACAATTTCCACTTATTTGCCAACTAATAATATTTTATTTTGTGTTTCCGTTATATAATTTCCTTTTATGAAAACAAATTTGTGAAAATGTAGGAAAATTTCAAAATAAATAAATATATTTCTAGGTTGATTTTCATATTTAGTTATTGATTTTTATTTAAATAAAAATAAAACTTGTGTTTCTAGTTTTCTACAGGGTGTAGCTACTACTGGTTTATGATATCTGCGGAAGCATCATTAGATGCCATAACACCCATTTTTATATCTAACCATATTCCCATTCAAAATATTTCGAGGTCGTTCAAAAGTTATTCCTGCATATTCTAGTTTTAAAATAATAATCGACGTTTTTTTTTATAAAATCCATTATCGATAAAGGTCATTTCTACTTTATTATTACACAGGATACCATGATTATATTAAAGTGAGTAAAACAATTATTTTACTCACAAACCGATCAATTCAGCCGCTTTGGCTAGTGGCCAGATTACTGCTATATCAACATTCCCCAGTAGTGTAGAACTTTACGTTAATGGATTAGTATCGAAATGATTTTGAATAAATTGAGTAGGTCGAACAATATTATTAAGTACGAAAGCAACACTTGACGTCATCAGGTCTTCGGTTATTTAATGACATCATTTAATGCAAATTTTGGCATTTTTGGACTGTCAGTATTTTTAGTAGACATTTTGAGTAAACTCGGTTTTATAAAGTCGAATTCTGAATTTAAGAAAATAAAAGTACCCTAAAAGTAATAATTTCTCCACTCAAAATCAATATACGTTATTTTCATATGCTTTTCGGGCCCTTCAATTACAAGGACTTTTGTTTACTTGCAAAAGATGGATCACCCTGTATAGTTATTGTTTTTCATTACATATAACATAAATGTATGTAATATATGCACTTTATGTCACGTTTAACATTCACATTCACCTTGTTAACAAATAAAAATCCATATCGTTAGTTTTAAAAAATCCTTGGTATAAAATTGTACAATGTGCCGGAAGCAATACAACATATTTCGAGAGCCATGTTTGGTAGCTTAGTTATTCGAAACAAAAATATCAATACCCAATCTACTATCTGGAAACAATCGGATGAATCTAATCCGTATAATGAAAAACTTTTCATGAGGATCTGGATAAAAAACGCCTATCTTGTTCTACATCAACAATAAATGTATAATTTTCGATCATTGGACAATTTGATAATTTATAATTAACCCGGATAGATGGTGCTAGTCATTTTTTCAATGCACATATACAATTGAAATCCTTGTATTTGCATCTAGGTAGCAGTCATGGGGCTTTATGCAACCAATTTGTTAGAATGTAACTGATAGTCAATTAACAATGGAGACTGTTTCTTTTAAAGGAGAAAATGGAAAACAAAATGAAAACACATAACCGTCTATATTTTTGCCGCTTGCCACTGAAACTGGGTGGGGTCAATAAAATCTGTATAGCGGTACAGATATTTAGTGTTTTTAAAAATATGATTTAATAAATCTTGTGGTCACAATCCTTGCGGGGCCCGTCTAGATATAAACTATAGTTCATTGGATAATTCTATTGCATCGATGACCCAATATTGGCTACGATGAATTGTATTCAGAACCCTCTCTACTACAAGCCGTCTTCTACCTTTCGTTGACACAGACAAACAAAACCGATATGAAAATTGCGTGTAGTACTATCAAAATCCATATAAACATAATGTTTTGTTTCTCATATTTTCAGTTTCTATAGTAAGCGAATGTTTCTTTTATTCGAGACGGTTTTTACTTACAACACATTCTTATGTTCATATGATGAGATAGCATTAGTAGGCGATGAATACGGCTTGTAATAAAGAGGACTTTGATCATATTCAAAACCCTCTCTATTATACAAGCCGTCTTATAACTTTCGTTGATACAGTAAACAAGACCTATATACACAATTGAGTGTATTGGTGCTTTAAAAATCCATAACAAAAAATGTTCAATTTTCTCATTCCTACTACCACTATTTAACATTTTTATCTCTAAGTTACGCACACTATTTAATGTGTATGGATAATTGAGAATTTTTCGTCTCTTTGTTTGTTATTTGTGTTTTGTATAGGAAAGAGATAACATCACTTTTGCCTTTTTAATTTATTTTTTACTTTTTTTACTCTATTTTGTTTTTTAGTATGGGAATGTTTATTTTATTTTACACTTTATTCTAAATCATATATCGACACGTTTTTTACTTACAATACATTCTCATGTGTATATGATTAAATAGCATTAGTATCCAATGAATACGGCTTGTATAATAGAGAGGGTTTTGATCGTATTGCATATTATTATTATGTATGTTACAAAGAAACTCAAAAGTAGAGTTAGTAGTCGACATTTGGGAGAATCTTTCCTCAATACATTGTATGGCTTTATCGGAAACAGCAAAATAAAAGCTGACTTTGAATTTGATTTTTTGACCCACAATAGGTTCATCGTCTGCTTCATATTCGAACTGTTTTTCTGCCTTCTGATACGTTGGGTTGGTTCACTTTCAAAATGTGGGGGAGTCTCCAATTTCTCAGCTAGATCTCGTGCATCTACTAATTTTTTATCAAACCCCTTATAAGTTCGAAAGTCAACTAGAACCTTCTTTGTTTCTTCTAGAGACTGAATGGCTTCTTGAATATTAATATTTTTAAATTACAGCTGTTTGTTGATGACATTTACTTCAAAGAGATATACCAGGTAACCTCAGAAACTAAAACCTTAAAATTTCATATGGCCTTTGTATCCTCAGAAATATCAACAAATGCATCATTAATTTTACTTAGATGACAATGCAGAGGTTTAAGGTCATCGATTCAACTTTCCTACCGTGTTTTGCAAAATTCCCTTTTATATTGCTTCCATTACCGTAACCTTGGCCGCGTAAATTGTTAATACCATATCCGCCAATAGCTGAACGACTGTATCAGTCATACCAGAGCCTATAGTATCCATAACTTTTACGAATCCTGAAAAATGTTCTCTTATGGAAACAGGATCACAACAATCGTTTTCCATATTTAAGTGGGCGAAACGAATAATGATCGTCATCTGTTCATTGTGGCTGATCTATGGTGTGCAATCTAGGATAATTGCAAATTGCTTAGCCGAGCAAAACAATTCTAAAAATTTTTTTTTATATTTGTCAAAAAAAAGTTGAATTGATTCATTTGAGGAAATTTTCATTTCCAGACTTCAACAATTTGTCTTTGCTTCCACGAAATGCAATATTTTGCGTAGTAAGAACCTTAAAAGTGCTACCAAATGTTCTAATACTTGATGCCAGTACTTTTCTTCTTCTTTTATAAGGCGCAAATTTTGAAGATTATAAGGCGCAAATTTTGCGAGTAATCGAAAGTTTGAAGTTGGCTCGTTTAAACTTTCGATTACTCGCTGTTTAAAGTACTTACCTATAGTTTCCATGAAAATCTTCATCACTCAATGTTTATTAGTTAATTTATCTATACATAATTAATATCATTCAAATTAAATTAATATATTCTTAATAAAAAAACAATTAATTCTTTTACTAAATTACTATAATTACGACCCTAGTTAATTTATAGTCTTTCTCTTTTACCCTTGTAAATTTCCTCACTTGGCGATTGGTTATTTCTTGTCTAAGTTTTAATGTCTTTGTATTCCACATAACAACCAATTTGACATTACAAATTGAATGAACTTATCAACGATATCTATTAGGTTTTTACATTTACGAGAACAAATATGTTGGGATATTAAATTATTTATTCATACATTCGCCAACACTAGTTAATAGACACGGCGGGACAATACAAAATACAACATTTACTAATTACGTTATGTAATGATACTGGTAATTTGTTTCTTAGAAAGATCTCTTGATATGTTAAAATCAAAATTATCCGAAAACAAATTAAAAATTCTGGAAGTACGGGCCGCTGGATCATCCCTACCATAATTTGTGCGGTGAAAACTAATCTTCAGTATATTTTGTATTGAGCGAAGTACCCTAGCGGGTACATAGAAAGAGTAAATCAGAAGAGTCAATGAATAAAATAAATCAGAAGAGTCAATTTTCGAACATAATACGTCTCGAGTGAACATTGCCTGCATAATATTTCTCCGGGATTTGAGACTCACAATGTCTAATAACATGTGACGTCCATCGTAAGGAGGCAGGATAAAACAATTTGTTAACCGAGGAAGTCGTCTCAGGGCAAATTTCAAGAATTTCTTTTGAATGCTTTCAATACGGTCGCTGTGGCAGCCATAACTGGAACTCTAAATAACCAAAGCGTACTCCAAAACTGGTCTAACAAAAGAATTGTATAATGTTTTAAGAGTGTATGGGTCAGAAAATTCGCTAACAAGCCTCTTAATAAAACGCAGCTTCGATTTAGCCTTGGCCACAATCTTGTCTATGTGCTTAGAAAAATCAAGATTGGATATAAACAGGACACCCAGATCGCTAATCTCACACACTACATCAAGTACAACGTCGTGGAATCTGTACAAAGAAGCCATAGGTATTCTCTTTTTAGAATATGTCATAGATTTACATTTGGAAACATTTAGAGCAAGACGGTTTTCCACAGTCCGATTAAAAAAACAATTTAGATCTCGTTGAACTAAAAGCACATCCTCGATATTACGTACCCCCGCCAAAATTTTAATATCATCTGCATAAAGCAAACATTTGCAGAACCGAAAGCAGTCTTCTACATTATTTACAAATAGAATGTAAAGTAATGGACCCAGATGACTACCCTGAGGTACGCCAGATGAAACCTGCATTTGCCTAGAAAATATATCCCAATACGGACAAATTGAGACCTACGTGACAAATAGGATGATATCCATTTTACTGGAACTTTATTCGTGTTCAGCTTTGTATTTATCAATAAGTAAGTAAAGGTTTATTTTGTCAAACGCCTTGCTAAATTCAGTGTATATTACATCCATTTGAATGCCTTTTTCCAAACAACAAACTGTACCTTTTACAAATAATGCAAGATTTGTTGTAGTTGATCTACCCGCACAGAAACCATGCTATTGAGAAACAATTAAGTTTTTCACGTCAAATATTAAAGAGCATCTTATTAATTTTTTAAAAAGTTTAGGGATCACAGACAAAATTGCTATCCCCTTATAGTTTTCCACCCAATTTTCCAGCCCTGAAAACGCCATGCATAAGGCTATAGTTGAATAGATATGTTAGGTGCCAAGCCAAAGCACTAGAACATTGCTTCAGCAAAATAGAGGGAATATCGTTCGGCCCAGTGTACGTCTTCGAGTTCATAGCAACAATAGCCACCAACTTGATCGACTGAAAATGATAACTCATGGTTAGTATTATAGGATTCAGTGCATTGATCAGGAGCAGTTGATGATAAATCATCTTCAGCCTAAACCACCCTAAAAAATTTAGCAAATAATTCAGTAATCGAGGACAAGTCCTCCGCCACACTATCCTCATAATTCATGGGTAATGGGTAACCACTGGTTTTTCGTTTAGACTCAATATAATGCCAAAAACGCGATGGATTTCCTCTAATATCAGATTCGATTTCTAGTAAATAGTTGCCATGAAGAAACTGATTCAAAAAATTGAATTCCCTCCGAAGCTGCGAGCATAGCACATAGTCACTAGAAGACCCAGTTCTTTTATACTGCTTGTGAGCTTTCGGTTTGCGATTATATAATTTAACTAGCCTTTTATCAAACAATGGTTCCCGATTTACTGAAAGTTTATGTTTCATTTTTGAAATATATAGATCCAGTCCCGCATATAAGACATCATAAAATTGACCCGTCATCATTTCGAAGGTACGGATAGACCTTCATACAAAAAACTCCAACAAACACTATCAAGGTATCTTCCCAGAAGGTCGTATTCACTATTTCTAAAATTAAAAATAACATTATTATTATAATATGGAATATAATCATTACAAGTTTCAAAACTTAGCCGAATTAAAATAGGAGTATGATAAATACTGGAAGAACAGCCCAGGTCTGCACAAGGTTGAACAAATGGCAACAAATCATCGCCCACAAAAACTAAATCCAAAAGTCTTTCCAGTTGGTTGTGTACCTTATTGCACTGACTAAGACCCATTCCAAATAAAGCATAAATAACCATAGATGAAACGTTTGAATTGTTGAAAGGGATAACATCCCATCCTGATGTTCCCAAATAACGTCTGGAAAATTGATATCTCCCACAATATATAGTCTGTCATAATTACCTGGATAATTGGCTGAATTTTATTTTCAAATAAATCAACAAGATTTTGCAAAATCAACGATGACGACTTGCCAGGGACATACACTGCACAGATAAATAGTGTGGCTTTATCGATTGTCACTTTAACAACAATGATTTCAACGTTGCACGATTCGAAGTCCATCTGTTGACAATTATACTGCACATTTACAGCTATTATAATACCACCACCAACATTGGAGTAGTCGGCTGAATTATGATGGTTACGGCGAAAAACAGCAAAATTTGATGGAAAAAATTCTTCCTTTTAAAGGCAGAAACCAACCAAGTTTCATTTACGATGATGACATCATATTTCTCTTCGCAAACAGACATAAAGAATTTATTAGATTTAGTACGCATACCACCCGAGTTGTAATAGTAGATGTTAAATAAATGAGTGCCCATCGGTCTCGATAAGGTCAAAACGTCAGGGCAGTTGTCTAAATTTAAATGCTTTTTGAAGTTCATTCATCATCGGATGAAACACGGTTACGAAGGTTTCGTTGAGAACGTTTATGAGCGTATTTTGGTTTAACATATTCCTTAACCAGTAAACCAGCTGACCACAGGTTAGCATCCAACAAATCATCGAATTTATCTGTCTTATTGATATACTTGACGTACCATCTTCTGTTATGCTCTTCTCAACTTGACCATTACTAATATGTACAGTAGTGAACTGCGTTGATGTATTATCCGACTTATTATCATCACTTGTGATCGATGCAGGAAGAGCACTCTTCGAACGAGTACGTGCTGACGGACCTATCGTATCAATTTTATCCGATTTACTATTCTTACCTTTCACGATTTTTTGTTAGATGACACAGACGATAATGTAGATATTGTGGTTAATGATTGAATAGGCATTAATAGTGTCGTAGAACAATTGTATGAACTTGAAATTTGTAACGTTGCATTAATTTTATCAACATCTGCAGTAAGAGATGCGATTTTTGCATCCAAAACTTGAAATCGATCACTGCATACATTACACGTCCACGATAAATTTGTAATCTTTCGAATTGCATCAAACACATCATCTGAAGCAATTCCAGCACAGTTACTGTGAATAACATACTTACATGCATTTTCACAAACAAAAAATTTCACCTAGAAATTTATGTTCTACGAACGTTAGTCGTGTTTCTTTATTACATTGATTTGCGAATATAAAACAACGTCGTGTTTCTTTATTAAAAAATTAAAAAGGGTTTCATGTACGAAAGTCGTAAAAAATATAAGAAATTCATTGGTTGAACAAAAAAATTACATGTTAAAAAATTTGAAAATTGGAAAAATGGGCGACTCTAAATGTCTGGCGCCCTAGGCCGATGTCTAAGTCGCTTATGCCTTAAACCGGATCTGATTATATGGAATACATTTTTGAAATTATACCTTTTAGGTGATGGAAACTAACACCATCTAATGCGACATTCAATATTTCTCGACACGTTTGACAAAAAAAGAATTTTTGTTTGTTTAGTAAAATTACTGCAGAAATACTCCCACATCGACTTATTTTGCTACAAATGTATTGTTAAGGTACCTCAATCTCTTTTTTGAATTCCCAAAGCACTGTTTTAAAATACTAAATATTTAAATTTAAAACATAAACAAATTCCCAGTGAAGACTTTATACAATCAAAAAATGAAACAACTCGGTCAGTCAACCATGTCCCGTCATACGCTATGATAACAATTGTCTTGAAAATGTAAAATTAGAATTTATGAAAATAAAAATTTTCAACCCTTTTGGTGGAAAAGGGTACAAGACAAAATATTTTCATTTTAAATAAAAATGTATTCTTACTGTCTCAATAACTAATCGAAAAGGATATTTTTTCTTACAACCCACATGTACCATTAGAAAATTTCAAGGATATGGGAAAAACAAATTTATTGTCAATGTCCTAGATCATTTCTTTTATTTTTTGGTTAGAAAACATTGTCTTAATGATATGCTGTTTAAAAATAATGTATTTATTTCGTGAATCATAGGAAGAGTTATATAATATCCTACAGTACGCCTAAATGCCATCTATAACTGAAAGTTTTCTTCAAAAATTCGTATTCGATTTACTACATTTTTTACGAAACTGCGGCGAAATACAAACTATTACAGCAAGATACAGCACTTTCTGCAGCTTATCAATTAAAACTTATACGAGTATGTAATTAAAATGTATGGAAGTTATATGACGAACTTAAGATCTACTCTTTATCAAAAATCTAAGAAAGACCGGAAAACTTTGAGAAGAGGAGCCCCTTATTTTTAAAACAAACTAAATTAACTCTACAGCCCTGGTCGATCGATGATCGTTGAAGAGATCGGAGGTGTTTTTTCCGATCTCCTCAATTTAAAATTTATTTTTATTTCTTTTGTTTTTGTTGTGATACACATGTACATTCATAAATTTTTATATTTTTATATAATATAAAATTAGGTTTTTGAAGTGATTTTAATTTAATTTTATATTCAGTGTGTGCCGTTGCACAAAAAATAATTAATTATTTTAATTAAATTATTCTAGTTTGTAAGTTTTAAATTTTTATTTAGAAGTGTAAAAGGAAACTACTTAGTGAAAATCGTTATTAAACTATTGTGATAGAAGTGCGTGTGTGTATTATGTAATGGATTACATAATAATTATAAATGAAACTCTGTCGCTTTTCCCAGAGTACAGGTAGTATTTGCACTATAGTAATATCCCATTTCTTAGCAGTTAACATTTTATTAAATCAAAAAGCCATCATTTAGGTGCCTATACAAATTATTTATTTTATTCAGTGTATAGTTTTGTTGCCTTCTTGTTGTCTTTGTTTGATCTTTTTTTTGATCGATTTTTTAACGGGAAAAAACGAACAAAATTTACCATGGTGTAAATATTATATACATGCTCTCTATATAGTATGTGTTACATACTATAGAGAGGGAATAAAAATTATTAGTATATACTTTATAACGTATACATCGCGAGTCGAGTCCAACTCAACCACGGTTGAAATATAGAGAAACCAATAGTGTTCTTCTGATTTTTAAATCTTTTCACCATGCAAGTACAACCAATGTATGTCTACTGTGTATACCAAATTCCAATAACATTTCGCCGTGTTTATTGGTAAATTATCATATTAAGGTTGAAATGTAAGAAATAGTTTGGACTTGATATCGTTTCAACTCTATTTATGTGTATAATATGCATACACAAATTGACGATGATTTGAAACTGACTTTGGTACAATCGGACTTGGTACATAATATTTTCATTACAAAGGAGAAAGATGGTAAACGATAGAATTGAAGAAATTTTGTTTTTTATAAATTTCTTTATTTGTTTTCTTGTTGGTTTTCCCCTCCATCATATGATTTATGGTAGGTTTATGTACATGGAGAATATGTGAATGTTGGTTTATATATTATTAGAAATGTAACTAGTTTTGAGTCTGTATATGACTCAATACAAGATTCATTTCATTTTTACCTTAGCTTAGCTAAAATAATGGCAGTGTGTGTGTACTGGGTAGTTGGTTGTGCAATTTGCAATTGATACCATTTATTTTTTCATTTTATTTTTTTCTCATGATCATTAATGATCAAATTAATCTAGTGTGTTTACAATTGGTCTTTTGATATCGGATTCATTCTTCATTCTTTTTACCTTTACCTATAAAACCGGTTTCGACGAAACCGGTTTTGTAGGTGAGGAGGAAGGAGTGAGTGGTGGGTCCGGTATCTGAGACCAAGTGTAAAATGGGTGAATAGGTATAAATATGTATATATATATTTTAATACTCTCACATTAATAAATTTGATTATAGGTTTCATTACTTCCCAACGGTTTGTTGGATATGCACAGTGACGGGGCATTCCGGAACTCCGGCTGGGATTTGGTGGAAGTGTTGTGGCAGGGGTGGCTTTTAGTGTATGGATGTGGGGCGGCGGCAATGCTTCTGGGTTTGCATGATGGAATGAGAGGGTGATTTGTTTTGGGTGGTATGGGATTTGGGTTGTGTGGCTGGCGTTCTGATTGTTTGGTGATTGTCGTGTCTGTCAACGTCGTGGTGGAATGAAGTGGGATTGTGGTCTCATACAGACCTTATTTCGGAGACTATGGTTGCTGGGATGGAGTAGGGCTTTTGGATTCCTCTTGTTGGGAATAGTTTATGGTTTTGATGTGAATCGTGAGGGAGTTGTGTTGATGGTTTTGATGTGAATCGTCTGGGAGTCGGGGTGGTGAGGTGGGGAGCGTGAGGAAGTTCATGGCCACCTCCTGAGTTGACTTTCATTATTTTGAATATATTTTTTTGTTTGTTTTGGTGTGATATCCTTGATGACCGAAATTGGCCGGTTTCCCAGGAATTGTGATTTTGATTTTGTAGCGATTTTTCTTGATAGTGATCTTGCTAGTTTTGCAATTGCTGCTCGTGGTTTTCTGAGGACGATCGCGGGGTGCTGAGGCCGATTTTTCATTGATTCTGTTTCGGAGTGGTATAGGCCGACAGTCGTGTCAGTGAGGTCTGGTTCACTTGTAGGGATGATAGAGTGGGATTGATGCGAGTCTTCCCAGAGCTCGTTGGGGACTTTTAGCGTCCGGCTCAATTGACATTTAATGGCACCGTTAATGGCGCAAGCTTCTGGTCTTTTCCGTTTTTATACGGTCCCAGCTGAAATTTGCTTTTGTTTGAAAAACTATCAATAAGTAATCTATATTCTAATCTATAATTTGGGTTGCTGTGAAGTTTGTGTGTGTTGGAGTGTCTATCGGTGGTTAGTATGGGATGATATGTGGATGTATGTTGTACAGTTGGTGATCATAATACTCAAAATGCCATTGTTTTTAATTTTTTATGTGTTGTTGTGGATTTCTATTTTTACATGCCTATTTTTATACTTTTATATTTTTATTGATGAGAAAATTTTTAATGGTTTATTATAATTTTGTTGTATTGTTATTTTATTGAAAATTAGACAGGAATCGGTCCATTTTTAATTCGGAGATGGTGTTGTTGAAATAGCTTTTGGGGGTGAGGTTGGCTATAGAGTTGGGAGATTGTTGTCAGGAGTGGGATGTTGAGTTTATCGGTGTGGTTTGACCGATTGGAGTTGGTTGCTGTTTCTGGTGTTGTTGGGTAAGGTCAGCGACGAGACAGTGAGGTACTCCGTCTGGGATTTGGGGAGTGTGTTGTAGACGGCTGTAGAGGTGGCTTTTAGTTGTATGGATCTGCAGCGGCAGCGATGTTTCTGGGGTAGCCTAGTGAAGTGGGTGATGGTGGTTTGGGATTGTGTTGTGTGGTTGGTATTCTTATTTTTGGTGGTGGTCGTGTCAGTGAGTGTCGTTTCGGAATGAGGTGGGATTCTGGTCTTAGACAGGATGTATTTCGGAGAGCATGGTTGCTAGGCTAGAGTAGGGCTTTAGGATTCCTCTTTTAGGAAAAGGTGGATGGTTGTATTGTGAACCGTCAGGGAGTCGTGGTGGTGAGGTGTGGGGCGTTGAGCAGTTCATGGCCACCTTCTGAGTTGAAATTGACTACCTTGATTTGGTTTTGGTGTGATGACCTTGATGACCGGAATCCCAGGAATTGTGACTTGGATCTGGTGGAGATGGTTCGTGGTAGTGAACTGGCTAGTTTTTCCAATTGCTGCATGTAGCTTTTCAGGGGACACTCCCGAGTTGCTGTGGCCGATTTTTTCAATTATTATGTTTCAGTGTGGTGTGAGCCGACAGTAGCATATGTGTGGTTTGGTTTACTTGTAAGAGTGATAGAGTGAGTTTTGCCAGATAGTTTTCCCAGATCTCGTTGATGACTGTCAATGTTTGAATACCAGCTTAATTGGCAATTTTGGTCTGGTAGTGGTTGGTGTCGGCAGAGCTCGTATACATTTTTATTTGCTGAAAATGACGGTTGTTTTCGAAAAGGGCGTTCTGGTGGCACCCTTGATGGTGCTCGTTTCTGGTCTTTTCCTATTGGAGCTGGTACCAGATTGACTTTGGTCAATTTTTTACTTGGGTTTGCTTGTCGTTTTACTCTGCCTTTTTTAAATATTCTTAAATCTGTAATTTGGGTTTGTTGTGGAGTTGTTGGGAAGTTTGGTTTCTATCGGTCGTGAGTATGGGATTAATTGTGAATGTGTGTTATACTATTGCTGATGATAGTACTCATAATGCCACTGTCATATTGTTTAATTATTTATAAATAAGTTTAGTATTATATTGTTATATTTCTATATTCTATATTTTTTCTTAAATTCTTACATTTTTGTACTAATCCAATTTATTACAGCCTATGGCTTGCAGGAATTATATTATTGTATAATGATGTTACAATATTAAAAACTAATTAATTTATAATTCCAGATAAAAACTAATTTAATTTATTACAACCTAGAGTAATTAGTTCATTAAAAGATTTGATTTTCAGGGAACCATTGCAGATTACAGATGAATTGCGGCATACTGGAGTTGCTGATAAGAGATGGCAAAATGCAGAGCAGTACAACAAAAATGTGATTGTCTTACACTAACAATAGTTTGAATATTGGCTACCGGGAAATCGGACCAATTATGTCATAACTAACATACTTTTCCTTTCCCTAACCCACAAAAATTTACTAACTATTGGCCGCCAAGGTGTCTGTAACCGGGTCGATCTCAATAATTTAACTAGTATCCTTCCATATCCTTCCAAGTATATGTAAAAACGGGTGTACTGTGGGCCCGGCGCTTTCCGGGATATCCTGCTTAATGCTTGGCAGTACATTCAAAATCAATCAATCAATCAATCAATCAAACTAAATTAACTCTACAGCCCTATTTGACCTAGAATATGTAGAACTGACTGCTAAATTCTCTTTTCTATAAACGATATTTCCTTGTCACCACGCAAATTGCCTTTGAAACTTTCCGAAGCACTGGGACTTTATTGAATCTAGTGTACAACATAGTCAATCTGCTTATTGTTTTTGAAATATCCCCCTCAAATATGTTGTAACTATGTCTATGGATACTTTCTGTTTTGACATAACTAAAAATTACAGACACAAAAATAAGTAATAAATGTAGCATATTAATTTGTACTTCTAATGTTTAGGAAAATGTTGTACACAATCAGACAAAAATAAAAAAAATTTGAAAAGCATAAGATCTCAGGTATGAGACCTCGATATACGTTTCTGTTCCCGATAATAAGACGATAATAAGAGTTTTTTAAATTCTCTATATGATCTTTCCAGTTCAGATTGGAATCTAGATGAATACCCGAATATCTAACTATATCCCGAAATCAGATGCTGATACCGTCCCATTTCTATTTAAAATGTATTTTCCAAAGTATTTGAAGAACTTATTAAGAAACGAATGCTATATTTTATCGATTAAAACAGTATAAATAACAGTGTTATTGGTTTATTTTATCACCTTTTTTTGAAGATAGGTAAAACAATAAATTACAACTTTTAAGCGCTTATAGAATTGTTTTTTATGAAGATTAGACGACAGTTGATCAACACCTTTGGAATTAGAATTTTTAATTCAGAAACAGATTTATTGTATAAGAGAGGATTTGATATTTATTGCACAAAGTTGTGAGATTCGTTTTTCGAAAGGACAAGCTCCTAAGCAATAATCGTAAAAAAACATATTGAAATTATTTGCAATCGCAGTTGGTTCATTCTGTGTGAGACCATATTTATCTTTATCAGACAAAATAACATTTGATCCATTTTTACTTCCTTCGTTAATTTCATCCATAAAACTCCATTTATCTTTAATACAAATAACTTATATTACTATAAGGGAAATCGTGAACATTTCCATAGTAAATGCTAACGACAACATGATTTCGTTCAATTTTGTTTCGGATAAAAATTCTAGATGGCATACCAAACGTTTTTAACGAGAACAATAGATGGCACGTCAACCAATTTTTTTATTTTTTATTTTTTCATAAAATTTCATAACAGCTGTCATTAATGGTACTATTGTTGTTATTTCAAAGTGTAGCGTCTCACGTCTGTGAAGTGAATAATAATAATTTGTTTTGTGAATTAAAAGTGTTGTATATTTTGTTTTATAAAAACCTTTCATAAATTATAAAATAACATAAATAAATAAGTTATTTTAAAATAACATAAATATAAAGTGCTTGTTTTATCAAAATGCCGCTGAAGTGTTTTAATTGTTCAGCGAAGATTGGTTTGCATTCGTAAGTAGTAATTGATGCGAAAGATAGCTAAAACATAATTATTCATCACTTTAGATGCTAATTAACACAATATAAATATGTTGTTTGTTTTAAATTTATTAAAATGTAAAGTTTAACCTATAAAAAAGTGATTTTATACCACCAAGCAATTGGACTATTCGAATTAGTAGCTAATTTTAGATAAATTTTGCATATATTTTCGGTTAAAGGTTTTATTTTTACAATTTATATTGCCTCAAGCGTATACTGAATAAAAGAGCTGATTGTACCCTTTAATTTATAGCGCACCATCATCTGAAGATTACAGGAAAATTTGGCGAGATATTGTTCCAAATGTCAAAGCTAATGAATTGGATTATCCTTCATTTAAACTTTGTTCCAAACATTTCGAGGAAAAATATTTAACCACTGGTAATCATCTTACAAGAAATGCGGTACCTTCGAAATTTGTTTTGGACAATGACATGTGGTAAGTTAAACCAACATTTCTTTTTAATGTAATTATGTTAAAGCTTGTAATAATAAAATTGTTATATTTGCGCCTAGGTATACTATTGAATATGATGAGGATGCGACATTAAATGTTCCTACTGAAATAATTAACTATAAAAAGCCAGAATGTAATAAAATTTCATGTAATGATAACACAACAAACTTAGAAAACGAACCACCAAATTACCCTTCAACGTCAGCCATGAATACGCCACCGAATTATCCTTCAACGTCAATCACGACGTCACCACCAATCAAAAAAGCAAAAAGTGGAAATATTCTACCAACAACACCGCAATCAAGTGATGCCATTAGCCGTCAGTTCAGATATACTGGAGACATTGATGCATCTTACAATTACACACCACGTACTTCAAAGCGAGCTATATCCAAATTGAAAGAGGAAATTGGGAAAACTCGAAAATTAAACAAGGCTCTTGTCACAAAATGTAATCGTTATCAAAAAAAGGTACAAGATTTCGAAAATTTCATGAAGAGGTTAGAGAAAGAAGGGATTATTAGTGGAGGATCGCGTGATACATTAAATGTAAGAAAATTATTTTAATTAAGCGCTTTACCCACAGGAAATCAAAAAGAAAAATTGGATGAAAAATACTTAATACGGTTTTAATTTTTAGTTTTCTTACGGGCAAAGCACTTTAAAATCAAACATTTATTTATTTGATATATTATTGTATATATTTATATACATATATACAATATATTGTATATATTCAAGTATATTAAATATATATTTGATTGTATATACCTTATGTTATTTGCTATATTAATTGTCAATACTAAAATATTTATAATTATTTTTTTAATTTATTAGGACATAAGCCAAGAACAATCATTTATTTATGAATTAAAATCCGGTGTAAAATTTGGCAAATATACACCGAAGTTGCGTCAGTTTGCGATGACCATGTCATTTTTTTCAACTGCTGGTTATGAGCATCTTCGGCAATTTTTTATTAAAAGTATCAAACTACCACATATAAGGACCATAAGACAATGGTACCAGAACTCAACAGGCAGTCCTGGTATTACAATACAAGCCGTGGAACATTTGCGGCAAAAAATCCAAACAGAGAATAAAGATATCTATTTCTCCATAATGATGGACGAAATGTCAATCAAAAAATGTATTGATTGGGACAATAAAAATAAGGAGTTTGTGGGGTTTGTTAATTATGGCGCAGGGTGTTTGGATGATAATGTAGATGATGAACAAACACAGGCATCTAATGTGTTAGTGTTCTTCATTTGTGCTATAAATTTAAAATTTAAAATACCTATTGCATATTTTTTTATTAATTCCTTAAATGCAGCAGACCGAGCACATATAATAAAATTTGTCATATCCCACTTACGCGAGGAGTGTAATGCGAACATTATAACGTTAACATTTGACGGGCTTAAGGCAAATTTTAGTATGGTCAAATTGTTAGGAGCCGAATTACCACAAAAGCCTTATTTTTATGTCGAACCTAGTGATCAAAAAATTTTTATTTATTTGGATAATTGTCACATGATTAAACTTATACGTAATCATTTCAAATTAAAACGTACATTTTATACAAAAAATGACGATAAAATTGAATGGCATTACATTGAAAAACTAAATAATATTCAAACTGAAAGCGGACTTGCACTTGCACCAAGAATTAATGCCACACATATAAAGTTTGAAAATTCTATAATGCGGGTAAAATATGCAGTGCAAGTGTTTAGTCGCAGTGTAGCAAACGCATTAGAATATTTAAGCCAAACCGATCCAATATTTAAGGATTGTATGCCTACTGTTAAATTTTTACTAATTATTAATGATTGTTTTGATATTTTTAATAGTAATAGTTTAATGGCAAAATATTATTTTAAACGACCTCTCTCTAAATCGACACACGAAACTTTTTTTAAAAATTTAGAATATTTAAAACAAACTATCAATGAATTAAAATATGTTAACAAATATCATCAAAAATTAAATGTAATACAAAGTAATTTCAATACAGGATTTTTAGGTTTTTTAATAAATTCCGAAAGTCTAAAAATTATGTACAATGAATTAATTGTAAATGATAAATTAGATTATTTGTTAACATATAAGTTTAGCCAGGATCACTTAGAGTTGTTTTTTGGGTTGATTCGTTATCGAACTGGCCGAAACGACAATCCAACATGCAAACAATTTATAGCATCCTATAAACGGCTAGTTGTTAATAAATCTATAAAAGCGCAAGGTACGGGTAATGTTTCCTTGCCAGAAATATTAACTATTTCATCCAGCCGAAAGACAAATCAATTAAATTTAAATGATGATGTTGTATTAGATTTAATTGAAGTCGAGCTGGATGAATACTCGTGTGATATAATAACGTATTTAGCTGGGTATATTGAAGCCAAACAATTGCCTAAATTTTTAAAATGTAAGGAATGTCTCCAAATTTTAAATAAAAGTGCACGGTTGGAGCTAAATCTAGGTTTATTTAATTTAAAAAAATGGGGTAAATTAATGACCCCATCATTAAATACATACAAAATTTTAGTCGAATGTGAGAAAATTTTTAAAAGTAGTGTTAATATTAATGTAAAATTAGAATATAGTAAGTTAGTTTTACGATCAATACAAAATATTAGTTTAATCGATTTAATTTTTATAGATAATAGCAATCACTTATACTCTAGATTTAATATTAATGATATAGAAAATCATTTTTACGTGTTAATTAAAACTATCATAAATATATATTATAAAATAAGATTTTTTCATTTTGCAAAACAAGAGAATTTAAAAAAAATTGGTGTAAGAAAAAAATTAACGAAGTTAATTCATTTTAATGAAATGAAATAATTAAAAAAAAATAAAATTTGGTTTTATTTATTTATTATTGTATATAAATATAAGCCCATGTACTCCAATCCCGATTATAAAATTTAAAATTTTTTTTTTAGATTTAAAATTTTTGTTTCGTTAATAATTCGTTCAATATAAAAAACTGTAGATAAAAAAATGTAAACATTTCGTTCAACTACTCTAGTGCCATCTACTATTTTTATCCCAACTAATATCATGTTGGCACATAAAATCGACGCGATTTCCCTTATAGTAATATAAGTTATTTGCTTTAATACTATAGATATTTTATTGACTGCATTTAAAATATATTTCTTTTTGTGATAGAACAGATTTTTTTAAGAATTTTCAACTGAGTTTTAAGAGCATCACGATTTGGATGTTATTTTTTATTTTAGGGCCTTTGTGAATGTATTAAAAACACATTAAAAATGAAAATTTTGACAGCTAAAGTTAAATATTTTTTTTATTCACCACAAAAAAATTATAAAAAATTTAACGGCGTAGAGATCGTCTATAAATTTTGACAAGCGATTTTAAAATATCATAACCTCATTTTTGACAAATTCATAATATCAACAGTGGTTAGTGGATAAATAATGAAATTTTAATCAGAGTTGGCGTATATTGTTGACCGATGCAATTTATTTGAATGATTTTCAGCTGTCAACATTTTATTTACACACAGAAAATTTTTGTTATTGGTTGTATAGGAAAATTTTTCGAATAGGATTACGAATTGAAATTCGAATGCCTACATGGCAATGTTTTGATGTACATTATACACCAAATAAATTTGAAAATTGTTGCATCACTTACTATCAAATTATGTCCCAATATCTGAAAATCATATTAAATCGTTAAATTATAGTTTGGCAAAAATTGTTTAACGATGCGATTCATTTTGTAATTTTCTTTGATTTAAAGCTGTCAAAATGTTAACTTCTATTTCATATAGCAAATTTAAATTTTTAGTTAAAAATATTTTACCTCGATTATTTATTTTCACCAATTTTTTTAACAAAACATTTTTAACACATTGACCTCACCCTTAAATCGATGCTATTGCGATATTAAATTTTTTTGGACAATGAATTTGAAATGTAAGGTTAAATTTTTTTACATTTGTTTCTATAGTTGTTTTTTTGCAATGTACATGATGACATTTGACTATTTAGAACAGGCGTCTCCAACCTATTTTAGAAACGGGCATGATACGACGGTTATGAATTTTGGCGGGCCGAACTCATTCTTTAAATATATTTTACATTCAAAATAAAGTAAACAGTGTATTTAATCCAAGAGCAGCAATTCAGTTTTGTTTATTATAATAATTTACATATACAGATTTACAAAACATCAGCTGACACAAGATTAAGTTTTTCAATTGTTTGAATAATATTACTACTGAATCTGTTGAATGATGTCACACCTCCAGAACGATAATTGTAATTTCAGCAAATGTGTAGTTTATATACATCGATTGAATACATAAAGGCTTCAGCGGAAGAAATTTCTGTTAAAAATATTACTATTATTTCACGCGAATCACACGCATTAAAAAACTTGAAACGTCGTATGGCGAACAAATGTGTAATTTTTTTGATGTGAAATTTACGTAAAATGTAAAGGTCCCAACCCAACAGCACAGCATTGGTGGACACTGTACGCGTGTAAATTTTTTATTAATGTAAATAAAAAATAAAGTAATAAATATATTTAAGCGTAGTTATCACATTGCTTTACGGATGTGCTGGCTCAAAGCACTACTTTTTCCTAAATTATTTGTATTGGGATATAATAGGCAGTCATGTTCATACTATTAGAAGGGGAGACGTTTGGCCTGTAAAAGCCGTTTTATTATTATTATCACTTACAGGGCTTCTTTATCCGGTGCGCAATCTTTTGTTTTTTATTTTATACATCGACTCACGACTGATTCAAGCATATCAAAAACCTATCCTCTATTTTCAAGGACTGCCACTGGGCACAATCATTTTTCGGTTTATTATTATTGGTTGCGATTTTATACCATGGTGTTTCTTTTACCTCTTCCCATCTACTTCTATATTGGTGTACAAATCTTATTTTAATCAATTGTACCAAAACCAACACAAATGTATATACAAGCCATGAAGTTGCGATACTTATGCCAAAAAGTGACTACTATACCTAAGTATTAGTGTTGTGACGTAGTATAATTTGTATATACTTTTATTATATGCTTTGATGTAAATAAAAAATGAATACGAATGATGGAACAACAGTATGTTGCACTCTTTATGACAAAGCAAAAAACAAATTTACTATTTAACGAGAGAGAGAAGTATGGTTATTATTATTTACTTCATTATATACTATACTATATACTATGAATTTAGAGCAGAATGGACAGTGCAAAATATAATTTTTGTTTCGTTTTTTTTGTAGAAATGTTATGTACTTTGAATTTAGAGGAGTATGGACAGTGCGAAATATAATTTTTTGTTTCGATTTTTACTGTAGTCAAATTTACTAACATATACACGAAATAGTAGTCATAATATGTTTTACTTAGCCAAGCTTCATGGCTTGTATAATATACAATAGTGTTGGTTTTGATTGTACCATTGCCTATATATATACAGGCCATTTAAACACTTTTATAGCTTATGTAGTAAGTGTGGAATAGAAAAACGAAATTTTAATATAAATTTTTTTTTGTTACTATGGAACGCTGTTTTAAGTTCAATATAACTTTAAAACAAGGACAAAAACGACTATACGTACTTCTAAGGAAACAAAATTTGGTTTTTCGTGGTGAACATTGATAAATTTGTTTGCACATGTTTCATATGATTTTAATTAGAATTCGGCATTTTAAAACATTAAGATTAATTTAAAAATTACCTTAGTATATGTAAAACACAAAACAATTTCTTTGTCTTTTTCATTGTAATTTCGTAATCACTTTCTCACTCATTTATTTTATTTTTTACTTCGTTTAAAAAATTTCGATAGATTCAAATCGTTTTTTGATTTTTTCATACTCGTTTTTGTTTTGTCGAGCTAACAGAAATGTACTATTTGGATTTTTTATCTTTTGTTTTGTTGATTTGGAAAATTTATTTATTTAAATGATCAGTCGAGTCGAAGCGCTCATCTAAGAAGGATGTGGGATATGTGTACAGCGTGCATTCTAATTTTCTAAACATTGTTACGTAAATACTATTTACGTAAAATTCATATATAGATTTTTAGTAATTATTTTAATTTTCATTATATTTTTTTATTAAATAATTTAAATCATATTTAGGGATACAAAATTATATGCGAGCTTATATGAATTTTGTTACGTAAAATGTATGTTAACTTATTAAATACCGCGTTTTGACAATACAAAACCATACGTTTTTTACAGGCCACTGGCCGGAATAAATATTCTGGCTTCTAAATAATTATAATAAGACGGGTTTAAAAGGTGATTGCTGGCCCGTACCGTATCAACATTCTGGCTCCATTAGATTCGATCCCAAGCTTGTTATTCGTATTATTCTAAACAGCTCGAAGAAGACATGCCGTTCTCTACCCCGAACAGCTATCGACTCCTACAGCGTTCTCTGTGCCTGCCAAAACGCGGCTCTTCTCTCAGAGATCGCCATTCGTTTAGGATCGGCCGCAGAACGTGACCGAGCCAGCGTACTCGTTGTCATTTTATTTTATGAACGAGATCAGGAATTTTCATTAAATTTCTGTTCTCGTGGTTGATAAAAAAATTTAAATTTCTGTTCTCGTGGTTGATTCGTTAAATAAGGCGTATGATAAGCCGTATAGTAAGCCGTTTCCAACATTACCCAAGAGGTAGGCTTCAATGCGTCTTTTTTAACGAGGTTCCCCAAAAAAGTAGGCCTAATCCCCGGTTTTAAAATTAGATTTAGACTTCAAATTAAATAAATATCTAATTTTAAAACAATATCACAAAAATTTAATAGCCTTATATATTTTGTAATCAAAGTTAAATTAAAATAAATAAAAATTAACAGCAATTTAATTCACAGCCAAAAAATGAATAATTAAAAAAATAATAAAAAATATAACTTTGAAACAAATTTAGACCATCAAACAAAAAAAAATATAATATATAATTTTAAAAGTAAATAAATAAAATTAATCATAAATAAAAATTCAGCCTTTTCAAAACCCAAACATAAAAAAAAAAATTCAACTTAACAATAAACCAGCCCACCCTATTTATGATCGCTAAAGTTTATGATTGGTAAATATATTTAGCTATTTATTTAAAGTTTTATTTGAATTTTGAAAAGTTTGAAGTTTACGTTTTTTATCGGACTCTACGTTATTGTTCTCTTGTTTTGAAAAATTATTAAGTAAAATATTTGAAAAAATTGACAAAATTGTATAATAAATATTTTTGTGAGTTTTACCGCAAGTGCAAGAGTCATCAAAATCAATTGTTAAATCATCCATCATGAGGGATTGGACGGTTAAAAAAGACAAACATTTTTTATGATTTAAAGCAGAATTTAAAAAAATTAATTTAAATGAATTATTATTACAAATATAATTGAAAACCGCACCCATATGAATTAATATAACTAAAACTATTTCTGTAGGAACGCTTAAGCCACCTTTATTAAGCATATTAAAGTAATCTTCATCAGAAGCGACACCCTTTCCAATTCTAATTAATTTCTGGCACTCTATACATGAAACTTGTTTAGAAATGGAATGGACCGCATATCCACAGATATAAAGTGCCGCGGAACGATCAAATTTCTTCTCATATTCTTCCAAATAATTTGATCTAAATAATTCTGCAAACTGCTTAGTATCAACTGAAAAGAAATTATATTGCTCTGATTTTGACAATTCGTAGTTAATTGTCTCAGACTTTATACAATTTTTCAGCCTTAACTTTATTTCTGATTCGATTACTTCAGTATACGAAACGTGAAAAGTGCACCCGCTTAATCGGCGATACCAAGAAAATCTCCTTTCAAGGTTATCAGTTTGGAATTTACCGAACATTACGTAATCAACATCATTGATATAAGTGTTGGCAATTTCCAGCAGAACACTTACACTTTGATGGATTGCTTTAAAAGTAGTCATGGTTAAACCACTTTGAAAGATGTCAGTAGTCATCCACTTTTTTATCCAGGATAAAAAATTTTTAAGGAACAAAATGCCTGCATCATCTAACGTATAGATAGGCAATCGGTACGGCTCGCGTTTCTTTATACCTTCAACCACCGATTTGCAATTAACAATATTCCACCAACGTTTTATAATTTTAAGAAACTCTACAGTGCCTTCGACTTCTTTAAGATCGCTAGTTGTTTCAAGTGCGACAATTGTAGACTCATGAAAAACATTTGCAACACACTGCACATTCTGCCGTTCAATTATACTGGGAAATACCGATTTTTTATTTAATTTATACGCTTTCCTTACTAGTTGCTGTTCTTCATTTTTATATAGATCGCGAATATCTTTAAAACATGCAATTTTAATAGATTTATCTTCAAAATCCGGATAGTAAAACGATTTTTCGGCGTCTTTTTTATTGATCCAGTTGTTCCGAATGTTTTTAAAAATATGAACTGGATCATACATAAGAAATATAAAACTACTAGGAAAATCAGGGTTAATAAATTTAAATGAGTTCGGCGCGAAAATTGAAAACATATTTTGATTAATCCTATGGTTATCTGTTACGATTGAAATTACTTCTAAATCTAATGATTGTACTAATTTTAAAATATTTAAAGTTAACTTATGAAGATCATCACCGGAAGGGTTACTTACTGGATGTAAGGCAACTATTTCTTTGAAATTACCAAACGCGGAACTAACTAAAAATGCAATTACCGTTTTTGCGACGTTTGAATTATTCTGGGCATAGCCAGTAATTTTTTGAGATTTATAGGTTATTTGCGCCTTTAAATAAATTTCATCTATTTGAATTATGACTTTGCGTTGCATATGCTTTAAATGTTCGGCTTGCTTAAAGAGATAACTCTTATTACCTTCAAAATTTGTAGGGCTTACGTTTAGATGGCCTGATAGTCGCTGTAGAGTACTTTTACTTGGAAGAATTAAAAAGTTTTGATCTCTAATTAGATGGTAAGTTACGGGTGATTGAAGATATATTAAAAACGACTTGACTAGGATATTTTCCGAATACCGTTTTTTACCAATCATAAGGTTAAGCTGATCATTAATCATTTTAAGTGCCCCTATATATTTAAATTCCATTTCACTTGCAACAATTACCAATTCAGCAATTTTCAAACAAATTTCATTCAAAAGTTCCTCTTTTCTAACAGCGGGGGACTTTTCGGACGTTTTATTAAAAAAGAATTGAATCGCGCGTTTAAATTGAGACCAACACTGGTATTGTTGATCAGATTTTTGTATAAATACTGACTCACGATAAAAATGACAAATCTTTATTTACTCGTATATATTGTGAAATGGTAAAGTTTTTTAAGTTAATTTTATAAATAAAAGCTTCTTCAACATTGAGTTTGATTTCAACATCCAAATCGCTTATGTGGCTAGTCAAAAGAGATTTAAAGTTATCGAATGACCCAATTAAATCAGCTTTCATTTTAAAATGATCATCCTTCAATACAGTTTCATGAGATCTAGCCAAAACCTCACGTTCCCTATCTGACGGACATTTTCTGGTATTCGGCTTGGATTTTGAATAGTATGTCGGTAAATCTAGGAAAATATTAGGAACTACATTAGGCAATAACTGCGGACATTTCAAAGGAATTATTAAGCTCCCGTGCTTATTTTCAAATTTAATTTCATTTACGTTAAAATGTTTTATACATACAAATGAGAATTTTGTCGGTACAAAATCTTTACGTGGAATCGCGGTTAACCAAGCCTGTCGTTTGAATTTACACTGCGGAAAACTAAAAAAAGACACGTGCCCTTGTTCGCTTTTAGAAGAATTGGACATGCATCCCGGCACACAACAAGTTTTGGGCATCCTTAAATCTAAACACTAACACACAATAATTATTTACAGAAATTATTTAAAATATATTTGGGCAAATATAATTAATCTTAAGAATTTAATAACCGCGGTGATTTTACTAAAACTGTGAATTTATATTGATGTAATTTTATTTTAATTAATATATATTTATGTATTAATACTTATATTTACCCAAATATATTTTAATTTAATTAATTTAAATTCATGCAACTTACCACATGTATTTACCCGCCTAAATTTTTTATAATACTGTCACAACAAAACATTCCAATTACACGTAAAAACCATACTGAACGTAAATGTACCAACATTGTATTATTAAATCAAAAAACGAACGAATCAAACACCTGATAGCATTGTATAATTGTATATGTAAAACCAACAGTTAAAAAATTTTCTTTATGGAAATTTCAATGCGCAAGAAGAGTTAAGTTATACAAAACGATAATGTACATTTGGTATAGTTTTTTAAAAATTATGAATGAAAAATCAAATTCCTCGATTTTTTTTTTTGAAATGCCAAATACTAATTAATTTAATATGAAACATGTACAAACAAATTTATCAATATTCAAAAACAGTTTTGGCATGTGATTTTCATAGAAGGTCGTAGGGCCGTTACGTTCCTTGTTTTAAAGTTATGTTGAAGTATAATCGAATGTATCCTAAAAATTCATATACAACCAAAATACTACTATGAACGTTTTTGTTTACTATACATTTACTAATACATAGGATCCGCCATTTTTTTCAATTTTATACGGCCTGTACTATAGTGGTATTGATTGTACCCTTCTTCATTGTATTTGTGACTTTAATTTATGTAATTTATCTGTAGTAGTTTTATCTGTATGTAGTATCTTTCGTATTCATTTATTTTTTTATGAATACATGTGTAAAACAAAATTACAATGTATATATATACAATTTAGTAGTTATTTTTTGTATGTGTAAGTATTGAAACTTCACGGCTTGTATAAACATTCGTGTTGGTTTTGAATTTATACAAGATTACTCTTCATTTATTTAGTGTAGCATTAAGACTAAAAAAACGTATACCTATCGTGATCTTCGACAATTGCTCACAATATTTTGCTCTCCTCACAATTCACTCGACTGCTAGTCTCTCATGGCTGATATTGGCTGTGCCATCTGAAACATCAATAAATGGATTTTTTCGTCTTGTATTTTAAAAGCTTTTACTTGGTTGTTTCGTCCTTGATATGGGCAGTGTTTTTTGTTCTTGTTACCAATAGGTTATTGAAGATTTTAGGTGCCAAAATTAAAAAAGAATTTTGAAAATTGGTTGTTGTAAATCTTTGAATTCGAATTATTTTTGAATTCAAACTGTAATTTGAAGTAAGAATTGGTTAAACAACGGTATAATTAAAAAATGATTTTATAATTTTGAACACAAGAAAATGCCTAAGCGAAAAATCTTTAAAACACAAAATAAAGGAAAAGATGCAGATGTTTTTTCGAGCTATAATAAGAGGTAAAATTTTACCAAGATAAGTTCCACCCCAACAAACATATCCATGCGATAATCTCGAATCTACAAGAGAAAAATAAACATTTTTTAAAACTGCAACTGGGCACATATACTAGTCTTAAGATATACATTTTACTAATCACTCGGATATTGATACTCTTCGTAGTTACCATATCAGGTAACTACGAAGAGTATCAATATGATTTTTCCAAAGCATCGAACTATTAATGATTATAGACCGAGATATTTGAAAGGTTGAACGAAATCCATTTTAAAACCCAATGATGCCCGGTTCATAGTGTAAGTGTAGTGTATGATCTGAGATTATAGCTCCAAAATTGGTCTAGTACTATTTTTTATTCATTTTTTTTTTTTGTTATTTTTGTATAATAATAAACAATTTGAGCTTATTCGTTGAAAAATAAATCTATTTTGGAATTTGATGATTGGGTTGGCGTAACCCTAAAAAAGATGACTTGGCTTTATTTTGACACTCTTTCACAAGAACTCCAGCTGACCTAGCAGTTTAAGCCATCAGCTTTGCAAACCCAGCAGCCAAAACTCTAATTTTAAACGAAGAGTAGTCCGTCACTTAATTATTTCATGCTCTTTGGGTAAAACAATGTACCACAGCCTAAGATAAATTGAATTTTTTACGCTGGTCTTCACTTATATTAGATTTACTGACATTTGGATGTAGTGTATACATGAAAATATTCTGACGTGGTACAACTGTACGTAGTACACCGCCAGCGTCATTTCCAGGTTCAGCGAATCGATCGGTGCAAGTTAGAATATAAGAATATAAGCCTATGGAAGGTGGGAGTGGCCCCACGATGTCCAAGCGAATATGATCGAGTCGCCCAAAAGGCGAGTTTGTGTGCCTTTGAACTTTCGATCGTTTGCAGCTTAGACAGGATTGCGCCTATTAGATCATGCCTTTGTTTATGCTGGGTCAAAAATATCGAGGAGTAATCAATTTACGTGTGGCACGGATACCAGGATGGAAAAGGTTATGCTTTGTATAAAACCGTTGCAGCGTAGAAGGTCTGCGATGTATGGGCGATTGGTGCCCGTCGATGTTTTGCAGTATATTTGCATGTCGGAAAGTTTTAAAGCTCCATTTTCGTGGAGGAACGTGACGTCCGGAACTAAAAAATAAATTCTGAAGATCTTGTTTGTAAGGCAAAGTTAATTTGGGCTTCCACAGTTTCCAATTTGGTTGGGTGTGAAAGCGTATCAGCGACAACGTTGTCTTTCCCGTTAACATGCTGAAAGTTCCTAGTAAATTAGTTAATATAATCCAAGTGATGCAATTGTCTTGGATTACGTTTAGTTTTGCATCAGTCGTGATGCTTAACTTCGAGTCGGTAAGCGGATGAGCCAATAACGTAACATTAACCAATTTATATCTTTGCTATGTGCGAAGGCGTGTTCGCATTCTAAAGAGAAATTCTTTAGTGAATTAGCGCGGGTATATCAACGAGTTCTCGTATAAATTGGAGGTAATAGTTGACCATGTCAATAAATTGCTGATATCGTTTGATTGACGTTATTCCTGGGTAAACTCTCTAATAGCGTAAATTTGTTCGTTTGACAGTAAAATACCATTAAGAGGTATTCTGTGGCTTAAGAAATCAAGAGTATTTGCGTCAAAATTGCATTTCGGGCTTTTGATTCGTACATCAAAATGTGCGTTGGAGAAGTTGTTCCAGAAGCAGTTGGTGTTGTTGATCGTATTTCGATGCCACAAGTATGTCGTCGATATATAGACAAAATCTAGTTCTGGGACTGTCTCATTAACAAAGCGCTGAAATGTTTATGCGGCATTGCGTAGTCCAAATGACATTTGGGTGGATTCGAAGAGGCCAAATGGTGTCGTGATTGCAGTCTTATGAACATCTTCAGAAGCTACTGGAACTAAGTGATAAGCTCTGTTGAGATCTACCTTTGTGAAGATAGTGCATCCATTTAGATGTATATAAACAAGTTTTAAATGTAGGGTAACGGATAGCGATCAGGTACTGTGACCGTATTTAATCGTCAGTAGTCCCCACACGGTTTCCAATCTTGTTTTTTTATTCTTTACCATATTTGAAGTGCAAGATAACGGTAATGATGATGATGGATGACAGATTTTTAATTCTCCATGTGCTGAAATTCAGTGAATGCTGCTTTGTGACTCACCAGATCTAGTCGACTGGAAGATGTCCTTTAGTATAAAGATATTATGTTTTACTTGTAAATTGTAATCTGCCTCCGCTGTTATAGAGAAAGGTAGTTCTTTAGTAGCATACTATAACCACTGTCGATCGAAAACTGACAGCTGAGTTGCTGAATCAATCAGCCGTTTACGTTTGAGATCGAAAAGTAGCTTGAACATACTAAGGAAATCAGCACCTATGATTGTTTACATTCGCTATGATGTTCGCTATGATTACATTCGCTTTGAAGTGATCCGGTTGACAGGGAACACCGAAAGATTGGTCCTGTATCAATAAGCAAAATCAGTCAGGTTATTCGTCTTATCAAAAATGAAGAGTTATCGCCTTATGTTTGGCGATGTGATTATCGCCTCTGGGATCTGCATTTCTTTACGGCATCACCTTAAACGTTATGCATACTAGCCTACATCATTTGTATGATTGGCTTCTGATCGTAGTTGAGATCGGTTATTGTTATTGTTTTGATCGTGATCGTGATAGTTTGAACTTGAATGATAGCGGAAACAAGACCGCCCGTTATACTATTGAAATAACTCTGCTCTCTTGAACCACTTTAATCGCGTGATGTTAGGTTGCAGATCATGACCTTGAGTCTTCCTAATCGTTCGTTTATCGTCTCGCTACTATGTTTTTGAAGTATTATGAGTATTTGATTGTAATGCCGCGCTACATCGCCGCCAAGGAAACATTGCGTCGTAAATGATGTTTGTCGTTGATGAAGGTTTTGATGTTTAGCGCATACTCTTTTTTCGGTTGTTTTATTAATTTGCTCCCCATCATTGAAATCACGTTCACTTTACTTAACTTATCACTTAACTACAAACAGTTAGCTACAGAGATGGGTATATATTGTTATTTACCATTTGATTGCAAAAGCCTAATCCTCCAGTTTAATTGCAGCCATTTGTAGCATGACATAAACAGGTCTCGGATTATCTAATAGAGCATAATTTTACCATGACTTTATCGTTGATTTTGACGTGCCATTGGTGCAACAAACGGGACCTATTTCTTCAGTATTATGTTAAAGGCCTTGAATAATATATATTCAAATTTGATTTACGAAATATTACAAAAAATAGATTAAATTAATGCAATGGGAATAATAAAGGACACAATTTAACAATCAGCCGATATCAGTTTTCATTTCTTCAGTCTTATGCATTGCATGTCTTATGAAAAAGTTGAACTGTATCTTCCTGACCAATGCGATCAATAGCTTACTACAGTTTGTTTACAAACAAAGGAAAATAGAAAATGCTAGTACAGTTACAGATAATGTAGTTTAATGCGTAATAAAGCAAAAACACAGGGGTGCTCTAGTATATACTATATTTATAACTAAACATTTTCTATCAAAGGGTATTCATGAATTTTTATTTAAGGTGCCTTTTAAAATATGCAATAGTATAGTTTATGCCATTAACATGAATATCGGTATTCATATGACACACACATATATGCTGGAGTATAATACAAAATATACCCTCAGTCAGCATTCTTTTTATTCATTATGATGTTATATCGTCCTTAGAATCTTTCTTTAAAACCGATTTTCTTTTGTTTTTGTTTTTGTGATTTTGTTTACTCATTTCGAGTGAATAATTTTATATATATATATATATATATATATATATATATATATATATATATATATATATATATATATATATATATACAGGGTGGCTGAGACCAAATGTTACCAACTTCACCCTGCTGTCATTTGTGTAGTTGTCATTTTCGCGTGTTAATTTTTTGACAGATTGAAGTTTGGTTAGTTGTTTACATGTGGTCAACAAATAATTGTTCTAAATTAATATCTTAATAAAAAAATCTTAATGGAATTCAAACGTAATAGTGTAATTGCACTTTGCTTTGGGTGGAAATTCACAAACAGCAGTAGTTCGTCAGCTCCAGCATTTGAATGTGAATAAAATGTTTGTGTATCGAACCATAACTCGATACAACGAAACTGGTAGCATCGCTAAACGCAACAGAGGCGGTCCTAAAAAAATAGCAACATCAAAAGAAATGATACGAAAGGTGAAGAAACGAATCCAACGAAATCCTGGTCAAAGTGCCAATCAGTTAGCCGTACGTCTACATGTTTCACGATACAGAATTCAAACCATATTGAAAAATGAACTACACTTGAAGCCCTACAGGATACAAAAAGTTCAAGATCTTACAGAGGCACAAAACAAAGTTAGGCTTGAAAGAACACGAGCATTGAAGGCCTTGGCCGAACGTGACGAAATTCCAAAAATTGTCTTTTCTGATGAGAAAATTTTCACCATTCAACAGTTTGTGAATAAACAAAATGATTGTGTTTGGTTAGAGCACAAGTCCAACGATAATTTGGACACAAGAGTTGCCATGCGCAAGTTATCACCAGCTTATGTTATGGTTTGGGCTGCAGTTACTGCAGATGGACGCACTTCTCTGGTTTTCATCGAACATGGAGTCAAGGTAAACCAAGAGGTGTACCGCCAAAAAATCCTAAACGATGCTTTGCTACCTTGGGCACGTAAACACTTTGGTACGAACCGTTGGACATTCCAACAGGACTCGGCACCGTCACACAAAGCTCGAGCGACACAACAATTTTTACAAAATTGCGTTCCGCGGCTGATTTCGTCGAAAGGATGGCCACCATATTCACCAGACTTGAATCCCATGGATTTCTCCATATGGTCCATTTTGGAGAGTAAGGTGTGCACTAAAAAATACGAAAGTGTTGATGCATTGAAGTCAGCTCTTGTTCGAGAATGGAATAAAATTCCGCAAGCCCACGTTCGGTCAGCATGCAATGCTTTCTATGGAAGACTGAATCAAATAATCAGAGCCAAAGGAGGTCATATCGAGCAGTAACATGTGTTTCATAAAATGTTATATGTTTTCAACATATTCCACGAAATTTCAATAAAAAATAATCAAAATTAAAAAAATTACAGCGTTTTCATTTGGTAACACTTGGTCTCAGCCACCCTATATATATATATATATATATATATATATATATATATATATATATATATATATATATATATATATATATATATATATATATATATATATATATATATATATATATATATATAAAATATGTATACATATTATATAGTAACATATTATAAAGGGTAAATCACTTAAAATGAGACAATCGAATAACGTTTTCAACGTTCAAATTTAAGTTGTAGAAATTCACTTTAAAATATTGGGATCATTCCATATGGAATCGAACATGAGTTGCAGTCGATGTCTCAAAAATTGTTCAAACTATATTTATTCGATTTATAAGTAAAAAAAAAAATATTGTAGAACAAAATGCACTAGAACAAAAATGTTGAAATACAGGCCTCTGAAACCAAAATTGTATATTCTTCCGTACTGAAACTTATCTGTTTTCGGAATTTTCTAAATGTATAACTTTTGAGACCTATAAAAATCGTATATTTTATTAATATTTTAATATTAAGGTAAATTATGCTAATTAAAATGTTACCTAAAATTAAAATAAAGTGTTATAATAGTGATTTGTGATTAATTTTGTAAATTGGTTTCCATAAATTTTACAAAAATTCCGTTTAAATTATGCTGTAACTCATATATCCTATATATATGTATATATGTAGTCCGCATCGACGTAAGAATCTACAGATTAGTAAAATAACTGAACGTGTTATATCTGCAACCTGCAACAACTGAACACAGCAAATTATATTTGTGGTGCATGTTGCATGCAAATATTGAGAGTAACCGAAGAAGTTTCAGATACAACTAGCAGTCACACCACACCAAAAGAAAGTGAAATGGAATCAGTTGACATGATTCAAATGAAATCATGTCAACTGACATGATTTCATTTGAATGAGGAAAATGAAACTATACTGCAGGCTAACCAAGTTATTGGAGCATATGGATTAAGTCCATTAAATAAAACAAAATTGGGGTGCAAAACATATGAATAGGAAAAAATACAGAAGGTATCTTTAATTTTGAGTCTAGCAATTCAAATTCCAGATCCAAGCATTCAAAGTTCCTCTGGCATCAGTTTTATTAAAAACGAATAGGATTCCTGGATTTTCAATTTAAAAGAAGCATTCAAAAAGGAAACGAAATAAAATCAAAAAATGTACTTGCTAACCACATTGCCAGTTAGTTGGAGTCAAAAGCGTATAGAAGAAGAATTTGGAGTAAGTAGATACACAAGCAGGCAAGTGAAACAGCTAGTTGCTACCAAATGCCGTTATATAGTTATCCAGATTCTATTAAGGGTAATCCAATATCAGACGATGTAAAAGGTAGAATTTTGGAACTTTATTACGACACGAAATAAGCCGAATATTGGTGGGCATGACAGATACAATGAGCGTCCGTAAAGGCGCAATAAAATTGAAAAACACTGAGAGGTTTATGTTGCTTAACCTAAAGGAAGCATACCATAAATACAAACAACAAAATGAAGATGATCGGATTTTCAAAATTTGCAATGGAACGACCAAAAGAACGTGATTTGCCAGGAGCTACAGGGGCAAATTCAGTATGCATTACACATGAAAATGTATGTATGCATTACATATCAAAATTCAAATTTAATGTACTCACCTGTCTCCAATTTAGTTCAACCGAGCGATACCAAAGAAGTTTTAAAATATGTAGTGTGCAATGATGAAAATTATGATTGCTGCACAAATATATGTTCTGTTTGCAATACAAAGCTTAATGATTTCATAGCGGAGATTTTTATTTTTAAATATTTGTATTATAGTTTGCTAAAATGTATTAATGTTTACTAACACAGTTTAATGAAAATTTGAGTAGGAAGAAATATAAACTATTGATTTCAAAGGCCTGTATTTCAACATTTTTGTTCTAGTGCCAAGCTGATTTTTTTACAGAATAAAGTGTTATTATTAACAAGTGATTTAACGGTAATTAAAAAAATTTAAAAAAATACTTTTTTTGTTATTGAGGTAACAAGAAATACAGATTCAAAGAATCACTAAATTTTTAATATTGAAACTTTTTAAAAACTAATAATTTTATTATTTTATATAGTTTTGTAGCTTTAAAAAACCGTTGAGAAACCTAAAATTGGTCATACCGTTCCGAAAATATCATCAAAAATGTAATACATGTACCCAAAACTCCTTGAAAAAGTGAAAACTTTAAGAGAGTGTAACTCGAGAGAGAGAGAGAGAAGGAAAAAAATTTTCTTCTACAATATTTTTTTTTTTTTACTTATAAATCGAATAAATTTAGTTCGAACAATTTTTGAGACATCAACTTCCAAAATCCCATTTTTATGTACGATTTCATATGGAATGATCCATATATATAATATAAGTATATATATATATATTGTAATATTATACAAGGCGCTTATTATTTGAATTTAAATCGTAACTAGAATTTTATTGTATGAATAAGATAATTTTTTTGCATCATCTATGATGAAGAAATAATTTAATAGTATTATTTTAATGAGGATTTTACTTAAGTGATTTAAACTGGAATATGTTTTGTTGATTATATTATGAATGGAAAAAATGGAACAAAACTTAAAAATTTCTAGATATAAATAATAAATAAATACATAGCATATATGTACAAGAATAAAAGAAGAACACATTTATGGAAAAATATGTTTCGAGTCGACTCAATCTGCTATTCTAATGAGTCAATTTACCCCCAAAGCTTTTAAAAATGTACTTAATATTTTTAGTTTTTTATATTTAGGATAATACAATAGTGATATGTACATAGCATATCATAATAATAGGTTTGTTGTATTAACTAGTTTTACCATATTAGAACTATTAGAACAAAATAAAATTGTATGATACTACGTACCTAACATTTATAGCATTGAAGCTGTATTTGAAACGATATGCTTTTAGAATTCTCATTTATGTGAATTTTCATTTATCTGAATAGTTTGCTTCACAAATTATTTATCACCAACAAAGTGGTGGTAAAGGAATATATGACTACCAAGGCAACTTTAAAAAAGCAAACAATCCAGTTGAAAAAATCGAGTAAAAAAATTTCAAAAAAGAATATTAATGAAATTTGTCGATGTACCATGGTACGTCCTACAGTAGATTGACCTTCAACTAGATTTAGTTTCAATTGAAATTGAAATAACTAAACGAGTTCGCATTTTTGGCACCACTTGAAACGGCCTACCGAAGTGAAACCTTTGGCTAGTTATTTACTAAGTCAAAAAGGCATTGTAAAATCGTATCTTGAACATCGCGGATTATGCATCAATAATTCGTGTGTTCGCTTCAGACCAGCTAGCTTTAGTAAGCTTAGCTTAACTAAGTAATTTACAGAAAAGTAAAATTTGAAAAATCACTCAACTATATAAGAACATGTGGACTCAAAATGACCCGGTATTATATCGTAAATATGGCAGCTCAGACATTATTAAACAATTGTTAAACAGTTAAGTATTTCTACTTGTTTTTTATTAAATATCAAGGACGTTCATCAGTAATATAGACAATGATTAATTATCCTAGGTTTTGGCCTGAAAGAAAACGAATATCATATATACAATTTAATTTGCCAACTTTTATAATTTATTGGGCAAATTTCGTCCTAAAAAGAGTTCCGGGTATGACTTAGCATCGAGCTGTTAATGTGAGAGTATGGCCGATTTAAGTTGTATTTTTTCATGGTCAAAGGATTGATGCAATAACTGGTTTATTATAAATGTGTATGCCTGGGTTAAATACTGGGGATGATTATGGTCTTTCCATCCTTTGTCGTTCAATTGGAACCAATACTCTAATTTCGTTCTTCTTATATTCGTGCTGCTTCAAAAGCTTCTTTTTCTGGCTTATTTGAAACATGGTTCGTTGCTGATTTAGGAAATGCAGTGGTAGTCTCATAGCTGCATACGAGTGATCATATATTGGTGAATCAAGCAAACGCCACGTATAGCTTCTGGTGCATCGACGTAACTGGTATTGATTAATTTTGTTGGTTCATCGTGTCTATGTTAAGATTCTCGCCAGTCGTAATGGTCATATTTGCACAGATAAATCTTTTTTAAATATATTTTACAATTGCTGGCGACGTACAAACTTCGGCGTTGATGTGAGCATTCTATTTTAACAACTAATGAGGATTATATAGGACTACTTGACTATTGAACATCATTGTACTATGCGAACATCGGCGATTATCTCTTGTCGTCGCCGTACTGTTGCTATCCATTGATATTGAGAGTCTTCTTAGCACTAAACTGGTTTGGAAAGGCCTTCTTGCGTTTTTTATCCTCCATATAGAGTGCGCAGCGATTCACCATTCCACATGGTCCATGCATCCTGCATCTTATTGCGATTTCATGCAATCGCGTATTTAAATTAGCATCGGGATACTCCGACCTCACAATTCGGTCGATGCGTTAGGTGCTTGTGAATTTATATTCTGCTCGTAACAATATTAAGATATGAAGGTTAGATCATCCACGATATTGGAATTTGACCTTCAGACTGAATACCAGAATCACCACAAGGAGAAGATTCTTCGCAGAAAGCTCGAGACAACGCATTAGATTCTATATTTAACGAAACTTTTCGATACCCAAACTGGAAGTCAGATGCTTGAAACTCTATCATGCTATAATCACCTCGACATATCCTTATGGCTCATCGACCAGCGCAAACTGACATGATCAGTGTAGAGACCACAAGAGATCCATTGAAATACCCTTCTACTTAAGGCCTGCACTTTTACACAATGAGTACCGCGGCGCAGCATTCCAGTTCTGTCACCAAGTATAGTTAAGTTGGACTGCATTGAGTTACTGTAATCGAGATTAAATAGCACGAGAGCAGAAGACAAATCTGGTTTTAAGGTATTAAACACTTGGTCAACGGCTTTTGGTGAATTTACCAGTATATGATCGGTGAGAGGAGCAGCCAAAGAAGCGAAATTAGGGATGAATTGGTGATACAATCCACAAATACCTATAGGAGACTCCAGAATAGCTTTACATTTCTCGGGATGAGCATTTCTAAGTGGCGGATGTTATCAGAATATCATCGAGGCACACAAATATCTTATGGAGCAACTGAGGGTGCATCAGACGGTACACTAGCCGGAAGAGCGTTTATGGAGCATTGCATAAGCCAAAGAGCATAACACTGAACTGATATATAAGGGCCATCCAGGTGCCATGACTGCCGTTTTATCCAGACGACCCAATAATCCACTGTTAATCGGCGAAGGATACGCATCCTTGACAGTAATCTTAAACAGTTCTCTATAGCATTCAAACATAGACGAACTTTACCATTAGGTTTACGCACCAAAGTGACAGGAGGACCAAAGACAACATCCGGTCCAACTCAGTATACATCAGTTACTGAATGGTCAGAGAAACAGAGTAAAATCTTTGTTTTACTGACTTTGCTAAACCCATAGGCCACATCAATACTGTGCGACAACAAAGCGATTTTACCTAAACCCAATTTAAAAATAGAAGGAGAGCTCTGTAATGTCTTCTAAAAAATAGTAATCCTCCTTGGATACGATATAATATTTAGGAGCAGTAGAGTGATCGAGCATATCATCAGCCATATTAAGAGAAGAAACTTTTGAAACGATAGAGAACCGGTTCCAAAAATCGATTCCAAGGTACAGAGGTTGGCCTAACGAGGGCACGATATACAATTTCATATTATGACCAAGACCATTAAAAGCCACAAGAGCATAAATTTACGACAATAATTTTTCAGTACCTCGCGCTAGAAAAGTGATAGCAGCTTTGCTGTCCAAAACACCTGTATAAGAGATGTTTTTTTTCAAACCCTATGATACGATCGAGCATTACCGTTATCGAAGAAATCAGCAAAGAGATGAAGAAGGATCTCATAACTTTGCGTTTTTCCCAATATATGCTTTAGCTCATAATAACTAAATATTTTGATTGCAGGTTGTGGCTTTTGAGACCCGCTATGTGGCCAAGCCATTGAGACAGAACTCTAACCAGCCACCGAAATAGGAATCTCTTCTTTTTCCGTTCATAAATTCATTTTTCATTAAGACCATGATGCACTTGGATTAGTACCACTGTAGAGCGATATCTTTTAAAATGGTGTGTAAGTCCAAAAGCAAGGTATCGAAAAACAAATTAAGAGACGCAATTACTGTTTTCGACTGAACTCTTTTCCTGAAGGCGAACCATTATAGAATTTACAACATCGTGATAAAGGTATACTTGACCACACATCCTGTTCCCATCCACGACGGATGGCTGAGGTAACACTAGAACTGAGGCAGTACTATGATCAGTTTCCGATAATTGCACGTTAGGAGGAGGATTAGTAATAGTCCCCATAGTAAAGAAAGGACCAGGAAAATCGGTTGATGGATCACGACTCACCAATCGACTCTGTAGCTCGTCCTGTCTAGCACTTAGGCTTGTTAGCTGCTGCGATAATGCGCCTATTTGAGTGATTAGCACAGCTAATCACAGCTAATTCCGTTGGGATCTAGGGCACCGAGAGCGTTTGAGGAACCCGGCTCATCAACCACCGGAACAGTATTCTCAAGTGGCTGCAGAAAAACATGTTCAACCTCCACCAACTTTGCTAGCTCAAATTTAGCTGCTCCGCATGAGCTAACAGATCGACATCTGTCAGACTGTCCTTTTGCTGAAAAAGTTTAACCCTGCATTTATCGATTTTCAAGTCTGGCTTTTTACTGAGCATTTTTGTAGGAACGAGAGTAACATCTCTCTGTTCTTCTAAACCTTTAAAACATCCAATGTGTCTGGTGGCACCGAGCATATATCGCGCACCTCAAATTCTACTTCGAGCTCGTCTGTTTTTTTAAAATGATACGCCCATTATAAAAATTTAAAAACAAAAATAAAAAATGTAATCAACAAAACAAAGTATTAAACAAAAACAATACAAATTTAAATATACCCGTTGGTGTGTTTGTAGGGATCTGTTTCCCGTTTTCCTTTTATAAATTTTAATTATTTCATTTTTTCTAATTTTATAGTAACAAGTGTTTACTTGAATGAAATTGTCAAATTATGGAAGAGCGATTTTGGAAAAGATGAAAAACCTAGCATGCCGAAAAAACAAATTTGTTTTTTCGATTTTAAAATTTTTAAGAAACAATATAGAATTTGCTAGACTGCATAGGTTGTTGATTTTTGTCATTTAAAATATATTAGCTATTAAACGTCAATACTATAATATGGATTTTTTTTAAATTTGTGATTGATGATAACCGTTTCGTACAAAAACAAAATTTAGTTGTATAATAAATATTACAAGGATGTCCGACGTCAACAAACGTCGACGTCGACAATGATGTTTGATTTACATATGCGTAAAGCGACATGTGACTTGTGAAGGTTAGTAAAAAAAGTGAAGCTTCCTAAACAACAATTTACATATGTGACAGGTTTAGCCACGCACACTAATTAAATAATTTAAGTTGTTTATTATCGAGTAGTCCGTTTTATTTATAAAAAAAAAAAACAAATAAACATGACGTGGCAAAACGATCAAAAACTATTTCTATGTGTTGTGTGTAACCGAGGCGGGAAAGATACAATTAAACCATCTCTCGACGTGTGGCGTGTGCCGGGTATAGTTTTTCAAAATACTCATTTCTGATTGGCTAATAGCCCCGTCACACGCTACACGTTCCATATGTAAATCAACCTTGATTGTCATCTCGTTTTTGTGGAGTCAACAATAACAAGTTTTGTTGACGTGAATTGTTGACGCGTCAACAATAAAAAATAGGAAAATAGTAGTTTTGTTTATTTCTTTTTATTTATTTTAATTTTGGATATAGGCTCAGTTGGAAAAAAACCCCAAGTTGTCAGAACTTTCTGGAATTTTTAAACGTTTTCTAGCCAAACTAGAAATCTCAGGAGCTTTCATGTGGGCCGAATTCCGAAAAGCATTTAGGTTTTTAATTTTTTTTTTTAATATTTAAGAATGTTTTTATTTTCTCTTAAGTCACTTAACTCAATCGGACCGGCAGTTGTCGACAATAATTGTTGACGTGTCGACGTACATCCTTGAAATAATGGAATTAAAGTTCAATTATTTTATTTATGTATTACATATTTAAGTAATTTATTTATAACATTTGACACAAATCAACAAAATGTCTTTCACTGCGTTTTACAATCACCTCCAGACACCGATGTCTCAAATTTTCATTACACCACATTTTTGCAGTAAACACACCCATTGTTGCTTGATTTTTGCCGAGCTTGACAAGTGAATCGAATAAACAAGTAAAACACCGCAATATTTTAGAGACGCAAAAGGATGGATAAAGAAGGGATTAAGATATATGCAGACTGTACATTGACATCGATCAGGAGTCATTTTGAAATCAACGCTCAACCGCGGAAGCAGTAGTGATCTACGATCCATGTCGACGACAAAACGCATTGCATGGTAATAAAAGGAAGATGGCAAGAAGGAAAACATGTGAGTAGATCGTACTCGACATCAACGTTTAACGGCGGAAGCAGCAGTCGATGCCGAGGACAAACAACCCAATTAAAAAATTGAAAATACTTAACAAGTAGTTTGAGCGATAACTATGGTTTAATGAACTTTAAATTCATATTGTCCAAATTACGTGTTTTCGATTTAACCCTATTACGAGCCTGTTTATATGCCATATGGTGGGGCTAGCTACTGCGAGTTATTTTTCTATAAATGCTACTTACTAATTCTAATGCAAATCGGATCATAAAAGCCTCTGTTTATTTCTGATTATAACAATTTTTTCTTAAACCTGCACTGGAGTCTCTAGTTGAATAAAAGCTCAGTAAAACATCAAATTAGAGTCCTCCTAATAAACGATTATCTAGCAGCACAACCTTTTTATTTTTCTACTAGTAGTGGACGTAGGATTTGGTCATAAACTGTAGTGGTATGTTTTAATGTCCTTTTACATAATACACAGCATCATAAAATAAAATATGTACAACTCATTTAACCTTCTTCTATAGGAAGTGGAAAATGTGTAAATGAGTAAAACGAAATGAAACGGAAATTCCGTTAATGTATTCTTCACCGAACAAATTGCTATAAAAACCCAAATTCTTAATTCGTATAACCGTATAAAAAATTGAGACATCCATCCCTACAAAACTGTAAATTGTGATTACAATTTAATTATTCAAAAGATATTTTTTTTAATGGCAAAACATTTTACCATCTTCTTTTATATTTATAATAAGACCAGGTATCACATTTTAAATGACCCCACTATAGAACGAATAATAAAACTGCACGATTAATTGATTTTATTATAAGGTTGTTGGCAAGGCTATTTAAAAGTCATTTTTATGTTTTAAATTATGGTTATAACAACCTTGAACTAAATAAGAATGAGTTATCCAGGTTTATTGTTCACAATATATCATTCAGATCATTCAGATCGAACAACACGATATATATTGAGTCAAGGTTATTGAGTCACCCTGTTTAAGGGAAATGACTTGTTTTCGCTTTTCAATTTAATTTAAAGTTAAGTAAATGGCTTATATGTAAATGTAGTATATTATATAGTTATATACTCATCATATACTAAAATATATATAATATATTGTTGTTATATTTAATTAGTATTTACAGATAACATTATAGTTGGTCGTAGTAATTCCCATGTCACTACTTTTACAATTTGAATAGAGCAAAATGCAAATTAATTTCCATTATTGAATTATAAATTTTATCCAATGGCAGGAACGATTATATTTCGGGAATAGTTCAGAACCAAAAATGTCATATCAAAATGAATTCTAGCGCTTACCAAATAAAGGTCATAGAAACCTAATAGAGTTTGAAATGTAACCTTTACCTCTACATTCAACGTTTAGCCTTTGGATAAATTATATCCAATTTAATTAGGCTTGATGCAGTACATCAATTGAGTAATCCAGCATTTTCATTGTCTATATATACTACAACTTCGTTGGTTTGGATTTTTCGCTTCTTTGTCTTTTTGCGAGTCTCTCAGATAACTTCGCGCCTATTTCTATAACATGGGAAAAAATATTAATTTTTTGAGAAAGATTCTGTACAAAAAAGTACCATACTAAACTACTACAAAATTGTGTCTTCTTATACCTTCTGATAAAAGATCATGTAAGCCTCTATCTGTCTTTCTAGAATTTTCAAGAAATAAGAAGATAAGCTAATAGGCTTGAAGTCTTTGGGATATCAATGAGAGCGTTTTCCCGCCTTTGGTATAAAAATTACATTTACTTCAGTCCATTTCTTTGGAATGTGACATAGTTCGAGGCTACTAAAATGGCTTCGAATCCGGAATGAATTGACGATTCGAGTGATTTGACTCACAACTGATGGAAACGGCGTTGTAATCAACCGGAAACGAATTTAGGACCGCGGCGTGTAAAGCATCACTATATGACCGATGAATGAAAGGAAAATTAGCATAATCATATTTTCTACCGTCCAGAGTTTTTTAAAAATAATAATACCGAAAGGTGGTATTAAATTAATTAAAGATCGGATAATTTGCGAAAATGTATCTGGGGTGCGATTATGTAAGCATTTCAAGTTTCAACAAGATGCCTGATATTTTAAAAAAAATTGATTATTTGACATGTCGAAATTGCGACAAGTTGTTGTTGTTTTACTCGAATACTTTTTAGATTGCGATAGACATGTCGAAATGAGTAAAATATTTTTTTTCTCTCAAGGTCTTAAAGGCTAACTCTTTTTATAATAAAGTTATAGCAGATACAAAAAAGTTACAAGTGATGGACCGGGGGAGATTCAATTATGTGAGGTAAAAAGGTCTAGTCAAACGTGGTTTAAATGAGAAGACTTATGGAAAGCTGTATGATGGTAAATGACATCGATCGTTTACTGCTAAACTGTTTAAATTTTAGCGAAAGCAAATATGTTCGAGATACTTTTGCAATGCAGTTTTGTTTTGAAATAGTGCTATTAGTAAATAAATTTACTTATTTGTTTGCTTAAAACTTAGTGCAATTAGAATCATTAGGAATTTTGTCACTTTACAACTTTAAAATTAAAAGTAGTAGTTGTGAAAAGTGAAAACCTATAAACTAAATTAATTTATAATGTTTAAGCGCTCTTTTTAATATTTTGTAGCTATCTAGAGCATCTTGGTGTATGATATCTACTTTAACAAAAATAAGTTAAATTTATTTCTATACTTACTATGCTAGAAAAAAGTTTAGTAAAGATATAAAATAGAATAAACGGCTTATGAAAAAATTATTCATTTATAAGAAAAATATTCCGCATTCATAGCGACTTAAAGATTAAAACCCTCTAGTCAAGGTCGTCAAGGTACAACAAAACTACCAATTTATTCTAGATTTTATAGTTAAATTTGTGAAACTTTGTGTCCTATACATCTCGACAGCAACTGTATATGTCAATTCGAATTTAACTGGAACTGTGCCTAGGCCTATTGTTAGTTATACAGCTTCATGTCACATCCACATATCTTGCCACTCTAGAACTTTGTTGTTTATGTTAATTAAAATTATCCTACTTTGGTAAACGTAAGAAAGGAATCTAGCAAGTAAAAAAATTATTAAGATAAAAGACTCGTATAAATAAAGTTTCCTATTTCCTGGAGAGAAAAAAATTTCCTTTGAAATCTTACAAAGGTATACAAGAACTTTTTTATTTCTAATTTATTACACAAGGATATTGGATAAGTTTATCATAAGATTTTTGTGTTGAAAAAAATTTTAAAGGAAAAACATTTCTTGTCACGTTCAATGTGGTAAAATATTCCCTAATGGGAGTAAACAGAAAAGTAAGTATGTACAACAAAAAAGTTTGGTACTTAAGATAACTTAAATTTTTTTTTTTTTTGTTTACTTACATTTATAAAAAAGTAATTAAATGTCAGGTGCATAAAGTAATTTTATGTCGTTTTTGATTGATGCTAATCACAATATGATTTCGATGATTTCGTTTTTCTTTCAATCACATGTTAAAATATTACAGGTAAGCTATCCATAAAGAACACATTTTCAACAGTAACATGTATTTCACAACATCTTAAAAGGACACTTTCTCCATTTCTTGGCTGAGATTGGACCTTCTTCTTCCTAGGTAATCTCTCTTTCTACGAGAATGTTAATTTTACCGAATATCTTTATTGCTATTCTGGCAAGCTAGCTGGAGGAAAACAAAGGGAAGTTGATCAACCTTTTGTACCCATTCCATTAATCTACTATACCTGTCATCCGTGCTGATTTGTTTCATTTCCAAATAACCTGTGAATCACGATTATTTAACTGCGCGGTTTAACTGCTTTACCTATTACCATAGGTCATAATTTTTCTTCAACAGCAGTTATAGGTGCCTTAATAGTAGGTACAAAATTTTAGTTGATAATATTTGAAATGGCTGGCTGGATGGTGTTCGTTATGTTGACTTTAAGGGGATCAATTGTTTGCGGTTTAATATTTATTTAGATTTTAAGATTTATCTCGAGCATGACTAAATGAAGAATATTAGTCCATTCCGTACGATCGTGCTACGCAGTTAACTGAAACTGTTTAAATTCTAACACCAAATACCTTTTTACAATGCTTTGAAGCTCTTCATCATTGCAACCGTATTGCTTCATCATCAATATTTGTTGAAATATTAATTTGACTAACCGAAATGTGTTGAATGTCGATTGTCGACGAAATGGCCGAAGAAATCTATATACCTAAATCGATATGAAGTGGCCTTTACCTAATACTTTTAAGTCTAATTTACTTAATACTTTTAAGTCTAGTTAAATGCATGGATAAGTGGTTTATGATCAAAGAATAATATGACTATATACTATTCCGGTTTGATACCGGAGTATGCTGCCAGGAGTCGCTCTTCTTGAACCATTCGAGCACCTAAACCTGTTACTTCGGAATTATACAAAAACGATAAACAAATGAATGAAAACTAATCTGGTGATAAGCCTGGTCGAAAACATCGAATCTGCTTTATAATATATGTAAGGCGTAAGGGGCTTCGCCATAAACTCCTGCTGCAGATTTACAGATTCGTTGATATTATTACTTAAAACTATATTAGGCTATATTAGGGTGGTATACTTTGCTATACTGGTTCCTGATTGGTTGATCCATGCACAATACATACACAATATTTAAAGAGATCTTGACGGAAGCAGACCAGTATGGCTGTTACCATTGTGGTAAAGATGCTGGGAGAATTTCTGTTAACGCCATCGGGGTGCGGATCCCAAGGGTGACGTCTTAATGACACTTATGGGACTCGCACCTTGATCCGTTACAATCTTTCAAAAACCTTTGTATCTTCTGATGTACATGGGCGCTGATGCAACGACGTTTTGTGCTACAAAATTGCTCGTACAAAGCCGAAAGATCAACAATAGAGGGAAATTGTGGATAAATTAAACCTACACCGAATGAAATACTGGAAAATTATCGATTTCATTAACGTAAGCAAAAATACCGTAAAAACTGCGATGAATTTTTAGTTGCATTGCATCTGATGTCAACCGAATGTAAGTTTGGGGCACATTTAGACACTTCCCTAAGGAATCAATTCGTGTTCGGTATGAAAAATGAACTTATTTCAAATCGTTTATTGGAAAAGCAAGATGTAACGTTAATAAGTGCATTGAGCACTACGAAATCTATGAAAGCATCAGAATGAGGAAGTGCTGAAGTTTACAAATGCAAAGACACGAGTACAGTTAGCATGTTAAAATGCCTACGTAAAAGAAGAAGTCATACGGTAACAAAGGCGGTGCGAAAAAATTGGATTGCACAAATGGTGGAAGAAAATGTTTTCTGTGCGGCAAACTGGATCATTTAGCCAAAAATGTACATACATAAAGGCAAATTACAATTTCTGCAAGCAAAAAGGTCATTTAAAAAAAGTTAGCATAAAAAACAGCAAAGGCGAGGTACATCAATTGGAAGAAGTTCATGATATTTCTTTTATTTTTAAGATAGATACGAGCAGTCCTGTTCCGATTATTAATTTGGATGGTGCACTCCAATATTTTAGTTCATTGATTTTACAACCCAACGATACAGAATTGGAAAGTTACACCGAATCAAGAAGAAGTGCAATCATTTGTCGGTTAAATAAATTACTATGGACGATTTGTGCAAAATTTAATTACAATGCTACATTAATTGTAGAATTTAATCAAAGAGGGTGATCATTTCAATGTTTTATTCATAATTAAATCTTAACTAATGTTATTGAAAAAATATAAATTTGTTAAGGCAATTGTCTGAAACCTCAATCAAATGAATTTAATTATGAATAAAACATTGAAATGAACTATTATTTGAATACATTTTCCTTAGTTTCATGTCTTTCAAATAATTTTCAACTTGTAGTATTCATAATGATGAAAAATCGACAAAATTCATTTTGTCTAGACTTTCTGTCGCAGCTACAATTTGTATCCGTCATCTCCGATTGTGATAACTTTATGTTAAATAGAAATAAAAAATTGCTATAAATATGTACTGCCTTTTAACTTACTAAACTAACTTACAGCGTTGCCACTCAAAATTGAGACGGGCTATTTTTATTTTCAATCTGCCCAATGTATATTGGTTTTTGAACCAGGTCATAATTTAAAAAAACATAACGTCTTAAGTTTAAGACAAGTTTTTACTTGAGTGACTTGAACGACATCAATATCCGAGGTAACTTCATATTGACTATTTTATTCGACGTCTAAGGACTCTTCTTTCTAATCCTTCATTTAAAATTGTTGCATTAAGCACCTGTCATAAAATGGTCATTTAATTAATAATAATAATAATAATAATATTAATATATTAATAATAATAATAATTATGTTTATATATTTTGTAACTTGAGGCGTCAGTCGTCAGAATTATAGATAATGATGGATCGACATGTGCCAAAACTACTTTTTTAACTATATCCCTTTTAATATTTTCAAAACTTGTATATCACTATAAATTACAATTAAATTTTACATATGTTTGTAAAAGCCTATAATTTGGGTACATGTATGTTGCTAAATTTGGTATAAATTTTGCATAATAATTTATGAGACCTGGAAACGGTCGTAAATATTTTTAAACTCTGGTGAAAACTTTATCAAAATTTTTCAAATGATCGTTTGTAGTTTTTCCTGAATTTCACAATCCCTGGATTAGCCTGTACCAACTTTTCAATCTTATGCTGAAATATTCCTGTCGCTCCAACGATTTTACGGGATTCCTCGTCCAATTTGAACTGATTATAAGCAGTCTCCATATCTAATTTAGAACACTTAATTCCTCCTTGCAGGGCAGTATATACTTTATCTATACGTGTTAATGGATGCCTTGTGATCAACTAAAAATATATTTAATGTGACGAATGACAAATGTTCCAATGATGACTCGGAATCAATCTGCATAGGAATTAAGCACGACTTTTAGTGATTAAAAAAAATCCATATAATTTCTTGTAATTTGCTAGAAAAACGTATGTCTAAAAACACTACGAAATAATGTCTTGTACTTTGCTAGAAAAACGTATGTCTAAAAACACTTTTGTTTATTGTTTGTATGCTTCTTTTTGACATTTACTTATGTTGTTGTCAATACAAAAATAATGATTTTTTGGTTTGCTAAAAATTTAAATTTGATATATTTATTTGTCTTTAAATATTAAAAATATACAAAAATAAATATAATATAATAACATCTAAATATTTAAATTTTATTATTCTGTTATTTTATTATTATAATTTAATAATAAAATAACAGAATAATAAAATTATTCTGTTAACTTAATTTAATTAAAACCATAAATTTGTTTTTGTTAAAACCATAAATTTGTTTTTGTAACAGACAATGTGATAGACGATTTACGTTTATCACATAGTCTATTACAAAAAGAAATTTAGTTTTCCGTTGTTTAAATATTGTTCGGCGGTTATGTACAAATTTATTAATCAAATTCATTTTTAGTCGGCAAAGTTCATATACAATAAATAAATGAAAATAAAATAAAACATTGTATGATATGTATTTGTAATTCATAATATCTTTTATTTATTTTAAATATTGCATTTTTGTTATCAATTCTATAATGATTTTTTTTTATTGACTGGTATGGATGTACTCATAAAATAAATTTTGTATAGTGATTTTTTTTGGTATCATGTAAATCCTCCGTGTTTTGAGTTGGTATCATGTAACCTTATTGTAGCAGTTTTAATAATTATTTTTCGATAGTGATTTTTTTTAATCACTAAATGTCGTGCTTAATTCCTATGCTGATTTATTTGCGAAAATCAAGGAGACAAATGCTTCACTGTCAAACAAAAACTTAAAAATTATCCCATTTTAGCGCTTTACTTAAAAGAAAACGAAAAACGTAAAAAATGCAAAATTTATCACTTTTTGTCATTTTTCGTTTTACGTTACCCATTGAAAAACGAAAAATTTCGTTTCGTCTGAAACGTCAACATTTGTTTTGAATATTTTATATTTATGAGCGCCAGCTAAAATAAAATGATTACGAGTTGGAAACCTTGGCAACTAACATTTTTAGCAATATCTATTAAAAATTATAACAGAAATAATAAGTATAACAGAAAATCTTTTTTAAGGAAATCATTTATTTTTAACTATAGTTTTTGAATTAAACAAATTTTGTTTTGTAGTTACGAACCGTTTTTATACGATTTCAGCTATAACATACGAAATATATGTATTAGAGTTAAGATATAAACAGAACCAGAGCGTCCACGACGAGCGCCAACGAATAAATCAAAAATATCGCAGTAATATGGCGATAAAAAAATAACAACAAACAAAAAACTACGTAACTTAAAACATTTTATAAAGTGTCAAAATGAATTCTAATGAACGTTTATTAAAAATCGCGCAAATAATTAAAATTGTGCATATTGTGTTTTTATCAGCATAGGAATTAAGCACGACTTTTAGTGATTAAAAAAAATCACTAATGAAAAATAATTATTAAAACTACTACAATAAGGTTACATGATACCAACTCAAAACACGGAGGATTTACATGATACCAAAAAAAAATCACTACACAAAATTTATTTTATGAGTACATCCATACCAGTCGATAAAAAAACATCATTATAGAATTGATAACAAATATGCAATATTTAAAATAAATAAAAGATATTATGAATTACAAATACATATCATACAATGTTTTATTTTATTTTCATTTATTTATTGTATATAATATATGAACTTTGCCGACTAAAAATGAATTTGATCAATAAATTTGTACATAACCGCCGAACAATATTTAAAAAACGGAAAACTCAATTTCTTTTTGTAATAGACTATGTCATAAACGTAAATCGTCTATCACATAGTCTGTTACAAAAAAATTTATGGTTTTATACAACATAGAGAATAAAATAACAAAATTTAAATATTTAGATGTTATTATATTATATTTATTTTTGTATATTTTTAATATTTAAAGGCAAATAAATATATCAAATTTAAATTTTTAGCAAAGCAAAAAATAATTATTTTTATATTGACAACAACATATGTAAATGTCAAAAAGAAGCATACAAACAATAAACAAAAGTGTTTTTAGACATACGTTTTTCTAGCAAAGTACAAGAAATTATTTCGTAGTGTTTTTAGACATACGTGTTTCTAGCAAATTACAAGAAATTATATGGATTTTTTTTAATCACTAAAAGTCGTGCTTAATTCCTATGCAGTCTAACATTCGACTGATAAAGAAATAATGCCAAAAAGACGTCGGTGGGTTACACCAGTGAACTTAACTTAGAAATGAATTCAATTTTTCAGACGTTGTTTTCTACAAATATAAGACAACGACCCCGAACATTTCCATAAAGCTACGCGAATGAGTGTTGATCATTTTACGGCTTTACTAAATTTATTAAAAGACACTTTAGAAAAACACTCCCAACGAACTCCAATAAACGTAGAAACGCGACTGGCTGTTACACTTATGTAAAAAAATATAGAACATAGATTTATATAAGATATCTACAGGGCATTTATATATAAAGCGCTTAACTATGTTAATATCAAATCTACAAAATAACAACTGTGATTAATATTAAATAAATTAATTTTAAAAATACATACTTAATTCTAATATTGATTTCGGTTGCTTGTTGTCCTCACTTTCCACGGCCCGTCTACTCTGTTGCTTTTCGACGTCTACCCACTATTATTTTTTTGTTTTACATATAAAGGTAATAAATGTCCTACTTTACCACACTTTCTGCAAGTTGACTTAATGTACTTACAAGCACGTTTTCCTTCCTGATTTTTGTTAACTTTTGTAACATTGTAGTCTTTTTTATCACGTTTTTCATTACATTAACCCTACTTTCCACACTTTCCTAGCATAATCTATCAAATATTGTTCCCGACAAACAAGTGACAAAGTTGTCTAAAATATAATTTTCCAATTGATGTTTAAACTCACAGTTAGAAGCCAGCCTTTTTAATTTTACCATAAACTCCGTGGCTGTTACATCGTCTTCCATTATTGCGTCAAAAATTTTAAAGTTTCCTTTTTTTGTGTAATAATTTTTTGTATTTTACACAAATCCTCGTATGTCTTCTTTCAATCGGCGTAGCCAAATCTCACACTAACTTGAATGTTTTTAGATACTGAAATAATAGCCATTCGTAATTTTCACAATTAAATTCAAGAAAATGCATTGATTTTGACATTTATTGATTTTTTTTGTTTATAACCTCCTAAACAAGAGTTTACTTTTGACTTTGATTTTACTAGACCATTTTTTTAATTACAACTGCCTACTGCTTTATTCTTGAATTTGTCTAAAAGTAAACTTACAAGATTTATTTATTTATTTATTATAAAGTATTGAGATCTGTCTCTAATTTTGAACAATATCTCGAACTATAGGCTCTAATTGTATCTTTAATGGTTAAAATACCGAAGTCATCACGTATGTTGGTGTTTTGAATATACCAGATGGCATTCGTCATCCTACAAAGTATTTTTGATTGTTTACGTTGCAAAAATTCTCTATTTGATGCATAACTGAATACCATATGTCCATATGAGCATAAGTATCGCTTTGTATAGTAAAATTTTATTGTCGAGTGGTAATCTTGATTTTCTGCCAATACATCTTAGCTAAATTTTATTTTTATTTGACTACGCTTTGCTTCTATATTTTTCCATGTCAACCTTCTGTTCTAATGTAACCCTAAGTATTTGACATTTGGTTGCTGCGGAATAGTTTCACCGTTCAATTTAACTGGTGGGCAGGTACGTTTGTTAAGTGTGAATGTGTTGTTTTATTTCCATTGACTTTTATTCGCCAAGTCCTTAACCAGTTCTCAATTATATTCAGATGGTTTTACAATTGCTTTGAGGCAGTTTGAGGATTTGTACAAGACACCAAGATGGCTGTATAATCAGCAAATGTTGATAGTATAGCTTCATTGGAAATATGGAAATCGGCTGTAAACAGCAAGTATAAAATTGATCCGAAGACATTTCTTTTTGGAACACCTGCGCTAATATTATTTAAACCAGTAGTTGCTGCATTTGTTTAACCAAGTATTGTCTTTGAAGTTGATAGTTTTCAAGAACTACATGAAACTGCTTCGGCAAAAATTCATTAATTTTGTATATTAATCCTCTATGTGAAACTTAGTCGAAGGCTTGTACAATATCCAAGAAGACAGAAGAATATAATTTTTTTCAAATAGCTTTGATGTTGTGGAAAGCATGCTTATTAGACGATATGACGAGATTCCTGTCTTATCTTTTTCATCTGATCTTTTCTCATCATTACTTCCATAATGATCTTATGTATCAGTGTAATTTGCAATATCTTCCACTTTAGACGAATGTATCCAATTCGCATGGTTGCGTTAAGGATGTACGTTATTAGTTTAATGCATTTGTCTGGTAATTCTTTAATCATTTTACCGGTTATAAGATCATGTTTTGATGCCTTTTCGGACTTATGCTGTTTTTCATTGTGCCCTTAAATTCGAATCATTCACCGGTTGGTTTGGTAGCATGTAGTTGCTAACTTGCTCATGTGGTGAGAATATACGCATTTAGATGAACAGCGAAAGCATTGGCTTTTTCTTCGTCACTTCTTGCCCAATTGCCACTTGGCAGTCTAATAGGCGAACACGAGTGTGCCGACCTCATACAACTTTTAGTTGCTTTCCATAAGGAGTAGTCTGTTCTCTCTGTTGCCAAGAGTTCACGTAAATAGTTTTAAATACCTTCATTTTCTTCCTCCCTCAGAGCTACTTTCAGCGTTTTAATTGCTCGATTTAATTTTCATTTTAATATCGGCGGTCTTTGCTGCTGCCACTGCCATCGAATTTTTCGCTTTTCTTGTATTAATTCTTGGATGTTTTTAGTAAGTTTATTAACTTTTTCAAAAACACTAATGTTAGGTGTTGCTTTTTTTGCTGCTTGTTCCAGTAGATCTCTAAAGGCTTCTGCTGCATCAATATTTGCTTCTGTTCTAAGAGGAATATCCAGTTGGCAATTCTCTTCAATTTGTCTACTGCATTGATCCCATTTAATTTTTTTATTTGTCAGACGTTTCATTGCTTCAGTCTTTAGGGCATCAGTACTCGCTGTTATAATGTTATTGGTGAATGATCGGACGATAAATTGTTACAATCTGTTGCCGTAGGATTTGTACGTGCAATGCCTTCAGTTATACAGAAGACTATTAGATCAAGCATTTTGTTTTTATCTGAAGGCCAATATGTTGGATACCCTGTTGATAGATAATCCAAACACAGTTCCTCCATAGCTTCATATACATTTTTTCCTTCTGGATTCGTCAATCTTGAAACTAATTGAGTATGTTTTGCATTATAATCATCTCCCGCAATGAATTTATTGCCTAAGTGGTTAAACTAATCTAAGAATTGCTACTTTTTTATTGCATGTTTTAGAGGGCAATACACTGATGATATTACACAGTTCCCAGACGACTCCGCCAGGCAGAAATTTGTTGCTTATGGATATGATCTTTGTCATATTTCTCAAGTTCAAAGTGTTTTAGTCTTCTTGTAATCAACACAGCTGTACCACCATGTGCTTTACGATCAGGATGTTTAGTGTCGTATGTTCAGTACTCATTAGTTTTGAAAAAAAAATGTTTGGTGAAGTTTGTTTCTGATATTAACATTATGTCAATATTGTGCTCGATAAGGAATGCTTGCAACTCTGTTGCAATGTTAGGCAAGGCCGTTTGCATTCCATATGGCTATTTTGAGGACAGCCATTTTTGGTTTTTCATGCACAACTAAGTGCATAAATGAATTCATATTTTGCATCATTAGATCCATGATAAAGCTTTGCATCATATCTGTAAGCTTGTTTAACGCAATTGAGATGTTTCCTTGTTTACTAGTTTGAACTTTTGGAGATATGCCTTCAAGTATACTTGCATATGAAAAGTTTTGATGCTCAGCACTATTGACAATCGGCTTTTGGTTTCTATTAGTGTAAACTTCTTCTGGTTGCACTTAAAAATTAGTTGGATGTACCTTGAACATGAATTTAAATCATCATCATATTAATCATTTGACGTTTTTTATGCTTGAGAATGTCACCTAGACTTAGTCTTTAACATGAATTATTCGGCTTCAATGTTTCGGCTTCAATGTTTGTAATATGATATATTAACAAATGTTGACTATATTTGGCTCTTATAGTTCGAAGCGCCGCCCATGGCACTTTACACGCGAATAGCCGAAATTTCAACTTTCAATGCAAAATAATTATTCAAACCTTCACAAATTGAAGATATTAAAATTTAAAACCTAAAAATTCAAAGTCCCCTGGACTTGACTTCGTTACGAATATAATGTTGAAAACTGCCCTCAAAAATTGTTGGCTCCTTTTTGTGCCACAAGAAGCCGTTCTAACCTCTTTATAATTTACCATTGTTAAGGTGCTTAAGCACACCGCGGTCATAAGCAACTATGTGTAATATCGTTTGTTGGGCTGGCCACCTACAACGACCACCAATTGTAAAAATATGGTCTGAAATATCTTGTAAAAGATCTTCGTAAAGAGTCAACTCTTACGAATACTCTTGAAAATGGGGTACATAATATTATAAAATGCTTTTCCAAATGGAAAATACAAATACAACTCAAACTATGTACATCAGCCGACATAGAAAAGAAACCTATTTACCTGCCAAAGAAATTAACATAAAAAATGCAACATAAAAAAAAGTTCCTGATATGCAAAATGTCTAGGAGAACCATCATGCATTTTCTAGATTTGGGAAATTTCGAGTTGTGGCATAAATTTCAAAGTTTTAATGGGATTCACTTCATATGACCATCGTGTGATTTTTGGATTTTAGAAATTTTTGATTTGAGACGTGTTTTTCTGAGTTTGAATAGCGTTTAACAACTATCATGAAAATTTATATGATTGCATGATGGTATAATTTTATCATGAAATTTATTCTCCAACCCAACATTTGTAGCCTTTTTAACAATATATCTGATATGAAGTAAATCCTGTAAAGAACACTCTTTCGCAAGAGTACAAGATTCTTGAATCATTGCCATTATTTTATATATGAATTATCAGCTTTAAAAATCTTAATTTTCTTTTTTCATTTTGTCTTAAGTCTACTGGAAATTTTATTTTGTATAATACTTAAATGTTTGTACTAAATAAGATTATAATATTACAAATATCATAATCTAGATTCGAGACGTTTATAATCTTAGGCGTACGTTAAAGAAGTATGTATAATAATAATGTAGTCTTTACATTTTGATGAAAGATACAAATTTTGATTGCTTAAATGCTCTTTTGTAAAAGAATAAATCTGTCTATTTAATTGTGGTACCTAATCTATCCCTCCTTTTAATTTCTATACGAACGATATGCAACCTATATATTTCAGAGATTCCTCAACTTGTTTCTATAGGGAAGGTGTCAGCTTGGATGACTCTGTAATTATTTGCCTGCTTATCATAATCTATCTCTTACAGAACCATTTGAATAGTCGTAGCACTTACCGTTGGTGATTGCGATGAGGTTTAAAATAATAGACGTGTTCTTTAGTATATGTATATATACGATCTGGCATTTATTATTGCCATATTACATTGCTACTATTGTTCACATGTATATTTCATTACATCCTCCGTTCTTTCTTTTTTTTATATAATATATATATATATATATATATATATATATATATATATATATATATATATATATATATATATATATATATATAGGTTTTTCCGATTAAATAAAACCTTATGCAAATTAAACGAAACTAAGTGAAACTTTTGTAAGAAAAATGGCAATCTAAACATAGTTTATAATGTACTCACATTTAAAATATCTGATTCGGGGACAGAAGTTAATTTGTTGTAGTATCTAAAAAAAGGAAACATCTGTTAAAGTAGGGTTATCCTACCCATGCTGCCACCTTTTATAATTAAAAGGGGGAATATTCACTCGTAACCGACCAAACCACCAAGCCATTGCCTCTTAGAATAAACCAACACTGATTGATTAGTTAGGACAGTGGGTATGAGATTGGCACGGCTGTTCACCCTCATTTTCTAGGCACGTTGATGAATTGCTCAGATATAAGCAAACGGCTTATATCTGAGACGTTATGTGCCGTTAACTAAACGGCACATAACGTCTTCACTTATACTACTCAAATTTATATTTTGAACGCAGATCCCGAGCGTATTTATTAGTTTGTGCTACCCGATGTAAACAGTCATGGAGCAGGGAGAGGGTTTCGAATTGATAAACACAGATGTCTCTTTAACCAATAAAATATATCTTTCAAATTCAAATTCAAATTTACCGTTGTTTACAGTTATTTATTTTCCCCAAATATTGGGGAAAATAAATAATCGAGGGGAAATATTTTTACCTAAAAATTTAATTTTGCCGAGTAAAATTTTAACTATTCAACATTCAATTGTTAAAATTTTGACAGATATACATTGTACAAAAATATGCACAAAATAATCGCATTGATAACAATATATATATATATATATATATATATATGTATGCGGTAACAATATATATGTATCGGTAACAAACATATTATGCGTATTTTATTACATGAACAAGAATTAGAATGAAAATTGTCCCCTTATTTCAATATAAAACCAACAAAAAGTTGGATTGAAATTAATTCATACGGAATGCTATTGCTGTTGTAAAATTCCCAATAAAATATAGTGAATATACGCCAACTATGATTTTAATTTTATTATTTTACAACTAACGACAGTGATTTTGCCAAAATTAGGTTATGATTTTTTAAATTCACTTGTCAAAATTTATAGATGGTCTCTACCTCGTTAAATTTTTTATAGATTTTTTGAGGTGAATAAAAAAAATATTTAACTTTAGCTGTCAAAATCGCATGCCTTCGGCGCAAATGCAGGTTAAACCCGGATCCATCGAAGAATATCAATTTTTCACGGTTTTATATTTTGGTTTTCAAATACTTATATTTTGAAAAAAAAAATAATAATAAAAAAGAAAATTATGGTTAATTACTTGAAATTACTTGCATGGCATATTCTTTCCGCAAGGCTATTGTTCTTCTCGAATTCATAGACTACATTTCCAGAATAGCCAATTTCAATGTAATCCAAAGTTTACTTAGGCCGTTTTGAATGCTTGAGAGGCTCAGTGGTAAGTTTTGTTTTGCAAGCTTTTGTTTGATAATATAGCCAACGTAAAACTAGGGTTAGTTTCAACTATCCGTCCAATTTTTGTTAATACTTCTGCGGTTAGTTTTGTCGGTCGATTTCCTCCTTTCTTTTTTATTAACATTTCGCACTCATTTTGTCTGTAACGACGAAGCACTGTTTTAGAAGAGTTAATATTTAGTCCGGCGATATTTGCCGCATTTTGGACTGTTTCCCTTCCTTCAAACAGTTTTATTAAAAGATTTTTTTTTTCAAGAGAGGTTGAAGATTTTAAAAGTGTTTTATTATTGTAATAAAAATATTTTCACATATTATAGTAGCTGATATTTATATTATGTATAATGTTACATTACCTGATGAACTATTGGATTCAGATGAACTTATTTTAATAACTTTTAATTATGACTGATGAACATGAAACAAATGACAATGAAATTTTTGAATTTTATTATGAATAATGATACGTGTTTCAATGAATACGTGATGAAATGAATAATATGTGAATGTAACATTATAAAATTAAAACAGAAGGTATTTTCTTATCTTTCAGGAAGGAAAATTCTATGGGTTTAGTAAAAAGTTTCACTTAGTTTGCAAATAAATAGCTTCGTTTAATTTGCACAAGGTTGCATTTAATTTGCAAAAGGTTTCATTTAATCTGAAAAAACTATATAAATAAACAGATTGATTTTAATTTGTAGAGTTTAATTTACATGGAATTCTAATTAATTTAATTCGTAATCAACATAATAATGACGACGGTTCTACAAATCTAAGCGTTCTTTTGACTTTATTACGAGACCATATTTTCTTGACCGAATTATAACATGTTCTGATCGACAGTTGATTTCATCGTGCGGACCCTCCATCTGAGTTATTGGATTTCCAGTCTCAGCCGTGCCATTAGTGCTGCATTCACGGATTGATTTTTTTTTTGGATTTTTTTATTTGCTTTTTATATATGTATATCTATGCCATCTATTACGAGGCCGAAGCACACCCAACCCTTTCGTGGTTACTTTTTAACGTCCTGTCTTACGCCGTTGCCATCCAAATCGAGAATCCACGAATACAGGTTCGCTTTGAATGCCATCTGCACATTGCATTGCTCCACCCAGCTAGTACTGGCATGGACGATGGTTCGGCCCATCGATTCTGCACTTCAATAGGGGGTCATAGTTGTGTTCATCGTCATCGCCGATGGAAATCATATGATGAAAAGTCCCTTTTGCAACCCTTCCTTGTTGGGTTTCGAACCCTTTATTTGCATTCTTACTCTATTATTTACCTCGATCTGAGTTGCTTTAGTTCCTTTATCGGCGTAAGCTTTTTGTTTGTCTCTAACCGTTTTTAATTGTTAGCTACGTTATTTTCCATTTTTGGCATTAGTTGGTTTTTTGGTAATGGGAGATTTGATCCTGTAATTCGTCTGATAAGTCTTTGATTTGGGAATCCTAGGTTTCCTGATTTTGGCGTGTTTTTTAGATTCAGCATTGCCAGGTACGAATTCGATCTTTTCGTCTTTTGCACATGTCTTTAGCAACAATTTCACGGTGTTTGTGGTCCTTCGTCCGATTCTACTATCTCGGGAAAACCATGAACAGAAAACCACTTCTGTATAGTTTTTCTATTATAATAGAAATATATTTCAGTTGTATCCTTTGACTTAACTTAGCTGAAACCTATGTACCCTGAATAACTATCTGCAATAACAATATATGTATTGAATTGTATGAGAATAAATCTGTGCCGACTGTTTGGAATGGTAGTTCTGGTATGATTTTCATCGTGATTGGTTCTTTAATTTTATTTCTCTGTGTTTGTTCCCAGACTGCACATTTTTCAATTACGTCTTTGTCCTAGTTTTTCCAATAAAAACTTTGCCTTATTAGTCTAATTGTTGACTGTTATTCTAGATGACCGGCATGAGCTTGAGTAACGATTTTATGTGGTTGGCCTTTTGGAATCACTATCTTTGGTCCCTTAAATATTATGTTATTATAAACTGAAAGTTCATCCTTAAAGTTTGCGACGTGTTTTATCCCGCATATGGAACTAATCGTTCGTCCTCTAGCCAACCGTTATTTATAAATGTTTTCAACGTTTGATCTCGATTTGGTCATCGACATTTTCGTATGGTGGATTATCTACGTCTCTACTTAGTAGATCCGGTATCGGTATCTGTTAACCTTTTTTGTAAACTACTTTGGGATTGTATTGACTTATTTCGAACAATGTTTTTTGTAGTGATGCTGATCCAATTGTTTTTTTAAATATTGTCTCGAGGGGTTTGTGGACTGTTTCCACTTCTAATCCCTTTCCGTATATATATATATATATATATATATATATATATATATATATATATATATATATATATATAATTTTTTGCACCCGACCCGAATTGCTGTGGCTTCTTTTTCTATTTACGGATACTCCATTTCAGCCTTGCTTATAGATTTTGATGTGTAGGCGATTGGTTGTTCATCCTGGAGTAGAACCGCTACCAATGCCGATTTGCTCGCATCTACCGATAGTTTCACATTTTTCTTAGTTCGTATAATTTTAACACTGGTGTATTTTTAACAGTGTTTTTATTTTATCAAAGGCGCTTTGCTGATCAAAGTCCCAATGGAACTCCGTGTTTTTCTCCAATAATTCTCCGATTGGTGCTATTACCTCTGAGCATTGTGTAATAAATTTTGTTACATAATTAACCATGCCCATTAGTCTTTGTACTTGTTTTACGTTTGTCGGGGTCTTAATCTTCGTTATGACTGTTACTTTATCCTCATCAATTTGCAGTCCCGTTTCGAAAATTTGATGCCCTAACAATTTGATTGAGGTTACGTTAAACAAGGATTTTTCCTTATTTAACTTAAAACCCGCTTTCCGTAAGATTTGAATTACTTCCTCGATCTTTGCTTGCCACCCTTGTAGTGTTAAATCATGGAGAATTAGAATGTCATCCATAGATATTTCGACGTTTTTAATTTGTTCGAGAAGATTAGACATTAGCTCCTAGAAAATTTCCAGGAGCAGATGCCATCCTAAACAGCAGTCGACAACAAGTGTATCTACTCTAGGGTGTAGCGAAAGCCAAGTATCTTTCCGTCCACTTGGAAACCGGTATTGGCCAGAATCCTTTAAAGCAGTCAAGCAAACTGAAGCGTTTTTTTTTTTTTTTTAGTTATAAAGTATTGATCAACTAATGAATTTAATGTTCCTAACTTAATTCAATACTTTACTTACATTCACACAAATTCATTCAACCCATTCACACAAGTACAGTATACCACCTGCGTATTGCATAGCTCCATGTCACCCTGTACCACAATGACATGGAAGATGGGTCGGCCCATGAGTTCTGCACACCAATAGGGGGTCATAGTTGTGTTTATCAATATATGATAAATATACCGATCGTAATCTTGTGAGAAAAATTCCCTTATTATATTTGTGACTAATTCGTCAATTGTTTTTACTGGGTAATGACGCCTAAGGAAGTTTTTGTTTAAGTTAGAAGGATCGATACATTTAAAGAAGTTAGATGGTTCTGAAATTTTGTTTATAATTTAAATTTAAAATTTTCTTTCAAACCTCACACACTTTTCTAAAAGCTGGACAACTTTTAGGGCCATCTATTACAAGAAAATGTGTTGGATTTGTCTACGCTATATTTGACATTTTTAACTACGTGTATTGCTTCGTCTTTTTCTACTGTTGTCTATTAACCCAATAAACCAAAAAAATGATGTTGTATTATAGATGTTAGTGTTGCCGCCACACTATCCTTCCCCCAGTGAATACAGTGAACAAAAAAAATTATCGAAAACGAGCCGGTTTATTGATACAGTGGCTCCCTCTCGATTTGGGTTGCTCAGAAAGTTTGGGATGAAATGTTACTCTTGTCTCAAGAGATCTGCCTGCTTCGCCGGTATGTGACGGTGGTGAATGTGTTGTTTCCAGGGTCGAGTTTGGTTTGGTTGGGATTTCGCCCGATGTATTTGTATGATTATCAGGTTGCGGCGCTCTCTATGAAACAAGGTTTAAGCCGGTTTATTGAAACCGTCGATTCGATTTGATCCGTTGAAATATTTTTCATTGCGTTTGATTACCGGAATGAGGTTCTTAAGCCGAGTAGTAGAATCGGTAAAGATTTTGTCCACTGTTTTTCGGCGACACACATTATTGCGCATTTAAAACTACGGTGCCATCGTTCTATTATTCCGTTGCAAGCTGGATTGTAAGCAGTTGTTCGTTTTTGTTAGAATCCAAGTGATTTGGAAAGTTCGTAGAATATACGAATAATATATACGAATATATATAACATGTACACGAATTTTCTGCTGATTTTTTTTGCTGTGACGCGGATCCCGGGGTGAGAGATATTGTGCAATGACTCGTAAATTTGTCGACGAAATGATTTCATAAACGGCCTTTGTGTTCCCGTTGAAACATCGCACACAATTTCTTTATCGGTTCCAAGAATTGTAAATTTTTGGAATTTTAAAGACGTGTTTGATCCAATCAGTTTTATTAGCTCCGGATCATTTATTTGTACTTCAGCTATTGCTTCGTAGTCAATTGCGCTTCCTATTTGAATTTGTTCGATTCGTGAAAGCGTATCCGCGACGACGTTGTTGTTCCCCGAAATGTGGCGAATGTCCGATTTATACCGTGCTATAAAGTCAAAATGCCGACGTTGTCTAGGCGATGCTTTTTCGAGACTTTGACGTAGTGAGAATGTCAGTGGTTTATGGTCAGAGAATAATATGAATTCTCGACCTTCTACGAAATTTTTAAAATGTTTGGTAGCTGAGTAAGAGGGTAAGAGTTCTCTGTCATAACTACTGTAACGGGTCTCGGTATCACTTAGCTTTCGTGAGTAGAAGAACAGTGGTTGCCATCCTTTTTGTGTCTGTTGCTGCAAAGCACGTTTCGAATGCTTTGATAGATCCGGCAGGCCAATTTATTGGTGACTTATCCTTCTTCTTCTTTCGCCCTTTTAGGAATTCGTATAAAATGACCTGGTCGTGTGCTACATTCGGTAAAAAAAATCGGTAATAATTTACCATCCCCAAAAATCAAAGAATCCCGTCTTTTGTAGTTGGTCGTGGAAAATTTTGAATGGCTTTCACATTGTGTTTATCAGGGAACATGCCGCTTACAGTGATGTGAAATCCAAAGAAAAATATTTCGTTCTTCATAAATTCACACTTGTTAAGTATTATAACTAGTCCCGCTTCACTTATGCGATGGAAAACGATACGTAAGTGTTTCAGATGCTCTTAGGAGTTTTGTGAGGCGATTAGATGGTCGTCGATAGACGAAAATACGAATGCCAGATCTCGAAATATTGCGTGAATCAGACGTTGGAACATTTGAGCCACGTTGCGTAATCCAAACGTCATCCGGGTGAACTCAAACAATCCGAACGGAGCGATGATTGCGGGTTTTCCTATGTCTCGTTCTTCAAAAGGGACCTGGTGATACGCACGGATGAGATCGATTTTCGAGAAAATTTTCATCTTATCCACGTTCAACCGACGTAATTTTGCATGGCATGGTTGACCGGATGTTTCGAAACAATGCGTGACGTTGTATTTTTCGATTCGCGAGTTACTGTCTTGAATTCGTGTAGTAGTTTCAGAATTTCGGGAAGTATTGAATTGGACTTTATTGTTGTAACGCCATATGAAGGAATTTGAATTGGCTCCCCTTTGATGTCGAGATTCATGTTGGGGTCGATAAGCTTGTTATTTTTAATGTCGACCAATAAACCGAAATGTGATAGGAAGTTAGCTCCAAGAATGCACCGATCGATTTTTGCTATGATTAACTTCCATGAAAATGGTCTACATAGACCTATGTTGAGTGTGAGGTCTTTACAATCGTATGTATCAATCGTGGTAGAGTTTGCCGTGAACAATTTAAATGTAGATGAATTGGACGTTTCGGGTTTTGTTGGTGGTATTATTAAAACCTCTGCGCCGGTGTCGATCAAGATTTGTAGTTTGTTTTGCGAATCGACTATGATTATGCGGCTGTTTGAGATTTGGCTACCGTCACTTGCCGCGTGAAGTGCGGCACCTACAGGTTTTCCGGTTTCGTTGTCAATTGGTTTGGTTCATTGAAGTAGCATGGTTTTCAACACGTTTGCGCTTGAAAACCGTAGTTGTGATGGTACCAGCAATTCGGGTGTTTAGCCACTTGTTCATTCGATCGTGAACTATTGCAATGACGACTATTGTCATTGGGCCTGCAGCTTTGAGAACGTCCGCGGGATGATTTATTTTTCGTTTTCTTGTAATGACTGAACGAATGGAAGAACTCCATTTGTTGTGTTAGTATATTGATCTGAGCCGTTAAATTATTTAGTTGTGCTCTATCTTCGTCTCATGTCGAGGTTTTCAAGTTGTAAATATTAGACGATTTTTGTACGTCGACTATTTTGTCAGCGGCGTTCGCAAGTTTATGAAGGTTCGAACCGTCCATGCACGACAAAATCTCTTGGGCATGTGTGGAGAGTCACTATAACCACAAATTTCTTAAAACTGGCTCAGTAACCTGATTAACCTGATTTCCATTTCCCTCAGCTGAGATGGGTTTTTATCGTCGAGCTGCAGTCTTGATAGGAATCGATCGAGTTTTATTTTTGCTGATTCGCATAAGCGTTCGATTATGACCAAAGGGGTCATAATCGAACGCTTATGCGAATCAGCAAAAATAAAACTCGATCGATTCCTATCAGGACTGTGTTCGACTGAATGATTCGTATTTTTCAGTCTTTGGCGGTAAGAGAATTTGATCGCACACACATTTCACTGTTTTTGGATCGATAGCTGCGATAAGATGTCCGTATTTAGTCGACTCGGTTGAAATAGTACCGATTTCAATTTGTGCTTCCAATTGCGTAAACCAGATTTCTGGCTCGTCTCGATTGAACGGTGCATATTTTATTGACACTTTGTAGACGTTGGATGTCCCAATTATGTTGGGTTTCGCTGCACCCTGGCATTCGTCGTCGGGAATTTGGGAAACGTAAAAAAATAAATACTTAAATCCGAACTGGTAATAAGCGTGATTATTATTGTTCTGCGAATGATTTTATTGTTTGATCACGTTGGGGTTACCCCAAATGGGGTTTGTTACTACGATTTGTAATGACGGTGTTCCGTCAATTTTTCACTTCACTTTTATTCGTAGGTTATGTTTTTTCTTTTCGCACGTGTTTTTATTAATACCAAAAAATAATTTGTACATGTTATATTTCGTTAGGTTATGATTTAAACAATATTCATGTGTTACTTTTTATTGGATTAATGATTAATATATATTAAAGATTATGAACTAAACCTATCCAACCTAATTTCGATTACTGTACCAGCATTGAATTACTTCTTCCTTTTTTTTATTCTATTAACCCAATAAACCAAAAAAAATGATGTTGTATTATCGATGTTAGTATTGCCGAATCAATATACATTGATTATAGTTTTTTAATGTAAAAGACTTCTTCTACAATAAAACAAAGACAATTACCAAGTGGAATTGGGGTTTGTCAAAGTCATTTGAATAAATCTGTAAAAGAAAAAGATAAACAGCCTTGTTCCAAGCTAGATAGCCTTTTAACGTACCGATCACAGACCACTCTTATGGCATACAAAAATCATCCAAACGTGATGAAGAAATTTAGAACAGTAGCCTAGTAGATGTGGTCTAATATAGAATAACCTATGTCTTTTAAAACGGATTTTGTCGATATTGCGTCAAGTCAATGAGAAGTAAGTATTGCCAGGCGTAAGAATAGCAGGAAACATATATTAGGTTTGCCTGAAAGTTGTGCTTTATATGTTTTCACTGATCTTGATCGATTTTTAAACAACCATATGATAAAACCATATATAGAAATCAATTTTAGTGATTACAGAACATAGGAAGAGCTTAGTTCCTGGAGATAATTGTAACTGTTTATGTTTTTCTAAGGTTTCTCGTTATTTACATTCTATATAGGTAAATTAATTTTTATTTTCTATATTTTTTTCAGAACAGCATAATATCATATGAAATGGATAAAATCGAAGAAGCACAAACTGTACTAATTAAATTAGAAAGAAAATGTGCAAACGACATTGGCTGGTTAAAAACGTTACGAACAAAATTATTCCTTAAATCGAATGAAAATTTAAATAATCTGGCAAATTTACTGGAAAGTTTAGAAAAACAAATTATATTGGCCGATACACAAGTTTGCCTTGGCATTTTAACATTTTTGTCTCAAGAATTTCGCGGATATATGAAAGGTAGCTGGTTGCTTCGAAAATCGTGGAAAATTTATCAAAAAACTTATACGCAACTAAACGATTTGTATAAAAATATATTTGTGCTAAACGATAGCGAACGTGATAATCCGATTTATAATTATAATAAGCATGGAATATACAGGTAAGAATCTACAAGTATTAAAATATAAAAAAAAAAAACTTAAACCATTGCAACCAATTTTCAGTACCACAATGTCATCGTCATCATCGTCAACAACGTCTTGCGAATGGTCAATACCTAATTCAGTAATAACAACGCCAATATATGACGATTTAAATTTAAATTTAACAACGGCCACAACAACAATGGGACCACAACATGATAATTGTAGTTCAATAATTTTTAGCAATCGAAGTAAATCGACTACGAATCTAACCAATATAATACATAAAAAACTTGACGATTTTTTTAAGGACACCAATAATCTAAATAATAATAATAATAATATAAATACAAATCGTAATAAAAATAATATATTCGATCATAATTTAATTAATTTTAATGGAAATCATCTAATTAAATCGAATACGATAAACTTTAATGAAATTAATAATCCGTCCAAATTAGGTTTCAAAAATTTACCAAACATTTATAAAAATGGCAATCATTTAGATTTTAATAGTTCTATTAGGTAAGCTATATGTTAAACTATTTAATCTAACGGGGTCATTAAAAAATTATGAGATTTTTTTATAGATGGGCCAAATTTTTATTTTTGTTAATTCGTGAGAGTAAATTATTTATTATCAAAACGTGTCAAGCTCTATCGGTTTATACAAAGTGTGAACATTTTGGCTATAGACTAAAATGTTAAAGCCGTTAAAGGGTTAGTCCTTAGTCGTCATGGAATTAGAGCACGCAGCTAGGGAGACATCAATTTTTATGTTTGAAAAATTGGATTAGTCAAGAACTTTTGCTTACATAGGCTCTCTACCTGCCATTAATATCAAGTTATACCATTAATATTATAACAGTTTGCTAGTGGAGACTCGCAATTAACATAGGCTCTCCACCTGCCATTAGCATCAAGTTATACCATTAATTTTATAACAGTTTGCTAGAGGAGACTCGCAATTACCATAACATTGCCATATGTCTACCATTAAATTATACCATCTAGGTATAACTTGATGGTAGGCCGATGGTATACAAAATTATGACATTTCGTTATTTTCAAAATAGCGTCATTATGATTTTACGTTGAAACTTTGTATTATGCGTGATATTTTAAACCCAATTTAAAAATAAAAAGCAAAAATACATTAAAATTATTAAATTTCTATAAAAACAATCAGTGTATATCGAGGTTATACCGTAGTCAACTTAGTTATACTCCATAAACTCTCATTGTCCGGAATGATTTCTAAATGTCAGATATATCGTACACGACCCGCTATCTTTAATAATTTAGTCTTACCCTACGTCTCCACCTGACATTACCATTAACGTACCATAAGACTAAATTATTAAAGATGGCGGATCGTGTGGTCAATGTACGATAAATCTGACATTTTGGAATCATTAGTGACAATGAGAATTTATGGAATATATATCCTCGATAAACTCAATAGATACTGATTGTTTTCATAGAAATTTTATAATTTTAATATATTTTTGGTTTTAATTTTTAAATTGGGTTTAAAAAATCACGCATAACACAAAGTTTCAACGTAAAATCATAATGACGCCATTATGAAAATGTCATAATTTTGTATACCATAAGTCTACCATCAAGTTATACCATAATGGTATAACTTGATGGTAGACATATGGCAATGTTATGTTAATTGCGAGTCTCCACTAGCAAACTGTTATAATATTAATGGTATAACTTGATGTTAATGGCAGGTGGAGAGCCTATGTTAGCATTCGAAGCAATATAATTGCGAGTCGATCTAACACATGATGCTTTTAACGGAAATCTATAGAATTAATCTTATCATTAGGCAAATAAGCAAATAAAAATATCTTTTCATTACATATTTTTGATCAATATGGATAAGTCATCACACTAATCGCCAAAAATAGTAACACTAAGTGCCTAAGTTGTTTGGCTTTAGACAGAAATACCAAAGCTTAAGATTAGAAAAAAACTAAGATTAGCCTTTATAGAAGAAGACAATCTAGAGGGCTTCCAAACGTTCTACCAAATCAAACAGTGAACAAGCTGACTGAAAAACATATAAAATTTAAAAGGAAGATGGTTACTAGTGGTACAGTTGAAACATGCCTATAGTTCGAAAACAAGACAAGATACAATTTTACAATCCGTAATATGATAAAAGAATTACCTTACTTGTTTAAAAAATTACAATTAAGAAAACTAAAAGTGGTGTTATAAGATCATAACAGACCGTCAATTTTGGGTTCCGTAATCTGCAAGTGTACATTTAATTTACCTATATTACCACTAATCAGAAGCAACCTTTAGTCCAGGTGGAAGCCTATATATTTGACATTAGTGAGTGACATGGAGAACACATATTACAGCAAAACTCAACCAATTTACAGCAAAACTCAACCAGCCCAACAACGATTTATTTAAATTTGAATTAACGAAAATAAAAATTGGTGACAAAACTGCTTAAAATCACATACTAGAATATTAATTGGCTCCCAATATCAATTATTTATTTATTAATAAATTTCATTTATGTTACAGCGCTACTGAATTAGAAACAATCCAACGTCTAATGGGTGCCGTATGTTTTGGTTACGGTATTTTCCATTTAGCAATTTCACTAGTCCCTCCAAACATATTAAAATTTATAAATATTTTTGGTTTCGATGGCGATCGTAAATTTGGTGTATCCTGCTTAAAATATTGTCGCCTCAGTAACGATGTACGATCACCGCTTGCAACGTAAGTCGATTTTATAACAAGAATTTCGAAATTGTTAACAAACAAAATTTTATTACAGATTAGCTTTACTATGGTACCTTACCGATGGTTCACAACTATTTGGTCTCGAAGATAAATCCAATCATGCCAATGATTTATCGTTTGCATTACAAATAATCGACGAATCGATTGCACAGTATCCCGAATCATCGCTCTTTTTAATATTTAAGGGTCGTATACAGAAATTACAATCGAACATCGTCGAATCGTTACGAACTTATGAAAATGCCTATAATATATCCGTTCAAATTGAAATAAAATTATTGTGTTTACACGAAATAGCGTGGTGCCATTTAATTGAATTAAATTTTAGAAAATCATTAGAAAATTTTTATACCTTAGCGCGTAATAGTAAATTTTCAAAAAGTTTTTATTTTTATATAACCCTTATATTGCACGGTGCGTGTGGTAATTTTTTACATTACAATTTAATTTATGTAAATATTTTAAATATATTGTCGTATTCGAATCAAAAGGATGCTCAAATCGAAAAATTTATTATACGTCGCATCGATAAGCTGCCAAAAACGTACGATGAGTATAATACAAAAGTTTTTAATGAAATCTATTGGAAGATTTTAACGTACGAAATGTTATATTTGTGGAACTCACTGATCAATTGTAATCTAGATAATTTAAATAAAATCATTGATGACTGTTCGAAAGCGATCAACGACAATAATATTGTGGAACCAATGGTGGGACTATCAAAATTGTTACATGGATGCTGTGAGGCATATAAAAATAATTATGAAAATGCCATAAATGCGTATACGGAATGTATCGATATACGAAATAAGTATGATAATGAGAATGTAAATGTCACAGATTTACATATAACAGCATTTGCTCACTACGAACTGGGTGATGTTTTATTTCGAAAAAATGAACAGGTAACTATTACAACCTATTACTTAAATCTCCTACTATACTATTTTACTAAGTAAAAGTACTACATGTTGCCGAACATGCATTATTTGTGATTAAATACGCAGGCTAATATTCGTTTAAGATTGTATGCCTTTGGTTATTCCAATTCTTGATAATTTTTTCCTTATCTGGAGTGATTTTAAAGGCCAATGAATTAGGCATTTCTTACAATCCAACTATTTCGATAACTTTCTTTTAAATATTTCTTAACATTTATACCGTAGTGATTAGGAGCACCATGATTAGTATATTCGAGAGAATCTACTTAAAACAGGAACTCTTCAAGGAGGATTAGCAAATCATTTTGAAAAAATAGTAATGTGAATGGTCCAATTAAATTATCGCCAATTATACTGAAGCGGTGCTGAAAATGATGTTGGTTTTGTCGAATAAAGATTTTCAGCAGCCCGCGTGTGTAGATTGTAAAATACGTTTAAACCTTCGCAAACCTCCTTATGTTAATCAGTGTGTTTACACTTGGTCTCATGATACCGGATTCATTCTTCATTCCTTTCCTCTTTACCTAGAAAATTCGACGAAGCCGCATTTATAGGTAAAGGTAAAAGGAATGAAGAATGAATCTGGCATCATGAGACCAAGTGTAAATTGGGTGATTATTTGGGGATGGATTTACTGTTATATTACTAATTATTTCATCGTCGACCAAATTATTTGGTGAGACTAAATGGGGCTCTTTCCTTATATTTAATATGCTAAGGTAGCTCGCAATCTTCTATGAACATTTGTAAACACTCTTACGCCAGGAATGCAACTCGCGATGCATTACCATCGCAAAATCCGTAAAATAAAATGAATATAAATGTACTCCTCACCTGGGAACTGTGCCATCTTAATACTAATTATCATAATTATTTATAATTTTTGATTCACAACACTGAGTCAATGCAACACTAGTAGACAATTTCTCAAAACTATTGAAAATATTTAATTTTTGTTTTTCATTTAAACAAAGGAGTGTATAATCATAGCTTACTGTTCAAATCAAAAAAATTATACTAATCAAAAAATTTGTTCAACACCTCTTGAACATAGATTGAGAATAAATGGTATTCGTAAAAACTATGGCATGTGGGTACTAATAATGTGTTAGGGGATTGTAGAGAATATTAGGGCGAACTAAAATTAAGCAAAAAAACGTTTTTACTTTAAAGCGTCATAGCTTTTAAACCGATGTAGATATAAGATATCCACTATAAGATCTTAAATAAAGCCCATACCAGTCAAACTAGACTAAATTTCGTGCTCTGCGATAAACATTTTGGAAGTTACAGTTTAATATTTGTGGGTATTTTTTTCTGAACCAAAATTGCTATAACCATATATTTCAAAGGATATATATAAAAAAGTTTTTCTATAAACTGTGATGTATTCAGTAATAGTAAAGTTTAATAATAGATGTCACTATAAGTTATGAAATATGTACAGTTCTTATAACAAACAAAGTTTGGTACACAGCGTTCTGATCGGTGTACAAGAGATGAACAAGACGTGTATCTGTATTGTCATAAAATGAAATAAAATAAAAATGTATTATATAAATCTATAAACATCGCGTGTATTATTATTAATTCCGGCAAAAACACAACATAAACTAATCAAGCCACAGTAAGCCTACCCTATTCCTATTAGCTAGCAGCAAATTGCGATTTATATTTTCTAATATGTACAGCAATCAAAGGTTTTCTTACTATCGGAAACGTAGGTTAAATCCCTTTTGGTATGGCTATATTTAGAAAACCGCCAAACGTGTCTGGTTTTACATTTAATGTAGTCCTGATGGCGCTGGCAACTTTGCAATTAACATTTGAGGTACTTACCTAACGTTCAGTTTTTGAAATGTCTTAGGTTCAAATGTTGCTTTGTTATTAAAGGCATCTGTAAATTACAATCAAAATCATGTGTCAATACATATTTGTTAATAATCAACCATTCCGTGAAGCATACAAAATTAAGCAGCTGTTGCCAAAACCTTTCAGCTCAATCTAAATAAATATTCACCATCAAATCATTTTTAATGTATATTTCGCCAAAGCTTAATTTGACCATTTGTAAATCGAAGAGGTTGATGACAGATTTAGATGTAATTGATCTCCTAAACCCCTATTCCCTTAGTCGTGTCACTTGTCACTTGAGGCGACAGTCAATTATGGTCTTCTTTTAGTTGATTGAACTTATCACTTGACATGATAAAAATGGTTTTTTCTTAGTTGTATAAAAAATGTAACGTCGCATAAAATGACGTTTTTCGTCACTTGATAATTTGAAGTGACAGCCCCAAAAAACATAAAATGGAAGAATGCAAACTGTAAAATCTTTATTTTATAAAATGCATTTTTATAGTAAAATACGTTTGCCCTGTCACGTCACTTCGATTAACTAAATGCGTAGGCGTGAGAAATTTGACTGATATTTCCACGGACGAACAGATTCTAAATTGAAAATAAGTTAACATTGGATCTCATAAAAGAGCCGTAATCAACCTTCTTATGTCTTAATTTAAATACTGATAAATATAACTGGGTCAGACAACCATGTGTCATTCCCAAAAATGTTCTAAACTTCGATTTACAAATGCAAGAAGTGGCGGAATTAACTAGTGAATATCCTTTGCTGACGGTCTCAGCTTCAATAATGATGTTGCCATTATTGCTAATACTTAATCATGTGAAACAGGATTGTCTACGCTCTTCTTCTTATAGATTCTTCTATAAGAATCAAATAATTAATTTAGCTTATGGGGGCGCATATTACATAAAATTGTTTACATAAAACGAGGTCGCTTTGAAAAAATCTGGAATCTACTGGTTTACATTCATAAATTAATGTTTCTTTATGAAAAGAAATAACAAATTTTAGAAAATTTCATTTTCTATATAGAATTCACGGTGCGGATTTTCATTCTAGTTTTGTTGTAGCTCGAAAAGAGTTTAAAACTTTAAATTGGTTTTTGTATAATAATTATATTTTGAAGATAGAAGATGAATTAAGTTCAAATCCAAAAATGTTCTGGAATTTCATAAATGGTAAAAGGAAAGTAGCAGGGTTTCCCACACCTATAACATTTCAGAGTTAATCTGCTAGTCAGTTCTCATATAACTGTAATCTCTTTGCCGATTATGTTCTTTCTGTTTATGAACCTTCTTCACCATCCGCTACATCATTTCCTGTTACCTCTGGTGTTCCACAAGGCAGCCACATTGGTCCATTATTATTTGCCTTATTCATTAATGACCTCATTGAGGAGTTTGCTCAACGTCTTTTTTACGCTGATGATTAAAAAATAATAGGCTCCATTGCTATGTATCAGATTGTTTAAAATTACAAAGTGATTTGAATAAATTCTGTAATTGGTCGATTAATCACAAACTGTTATTAAATGTTGGTAAATGTAAAGTACTTTCTTTTTTTCGAATTCGTTCACCTTTACGGCAGCAATATTTTCTTTATAGCACGGCTGTTAATAGAGTTGAGTTCTCTTATGTTATGTTAGGTTTCATTAAGCGAAACTGTAAAGACTTTTGTGACCCGCTCACTCTAAAATCTTTGTATGTATCCTTTGTCCGATCCATTTTAGAGTACGCTTTTTAGGTTTGGTTTCCATTCTATCAATGTCATTCGGACAGAATTGAAAGTATTCAGAAGCAGGTTGTTTTATATGCGCTTCGGGGATTACCTACTTTTTGGGTAAGTGAATATATTCTCCCACCCTATAAAGATCGTTGTAGTTTATTAAAATTACAACGATTAAATATCCGACGAGAAGTAGCATCTGTTATCTTTATTCGCGTTGTTTTGGTAATGAAATTCTCACACGATTGAATATTTATGCTCCAATACGTTGTTTGCGCCCTCGTGATCGGCTCTTTTACATATTGATTTCGGTAGGACTATAATTATGTAACTTTGTTTAATCAATTGTATTTTTTATTTTTTACCGATTGTATAATAAGTGTAGGTAAATAAAATATAATAGTTCATTATTTGATGAGCGAGTAATGAATGTTATTACTCCTGAGGGATGATGTTGCGAAACGAGCCTAGTTAAACTATTACTCGAAAGTTAAATACGATACTTTTTCCAATACTATTGAATAATTTCAGGTTTTTGAGTAATGAACAACAACAACTCCGAACATGTAAATAGTTTAAATAACAAGATATGAAATTATTGCGATTGAATAAATTAACACTAAATGTCAATTTTCAATAAAAAAAGTGCATAGCCTACTTATCAAACATTAAAAACTCATGATTTCTGTATACCCATGAGTGTTTTTGCATATTACTCATGTGCCGTGAGTAATGAATATTATTTCTAAATAATAAACTAATAGGGTTTTACTTTAAAGTAGTTTGAGACTTTAATTATAACTATCGTTATAGAAAAAATAAAAATGTGTTTTGTTCTCTTTTCGTTATAATAACCTTATCAATATTAAAGAATAAAATCTTTGATGAAATAAATGTCATTTTAATATATGAAAACATTACTCTTGTATACTTCCTCTATGATTGTACCTTCATTGTAAATATAGCCAACGCATATGGAATTATTTCAAACAAATCTAACTGCAATAAATTATTTATCACTTTCTGTATAAATTAATAATATTTAATTATTTATTTAAATTTAATTACAAGTTTTCTTTAGTTATATATATATATATATATATATATATATATATATATATATATATATATATATATATATATATATATATATATATATATATATATTTATTTATATATATATATATATATATATATATATATATATATATATATATATATATATATTTATATATATGTATATATATATATATATATATATATATATATATATATATATATATATATATATATATATATATATATATATATATATATATATATATATATATATTGCAATTTATTTAAATTATAATGTATTATTTTGAAAAATATTACATTTGACAATTACATTTTTTTGTGTATAATTAAATGAGCATATTAAAATATGTATATATTATAACATATATCTATATAATTTTTGTATTGTTTATTTTTAATTTTGTTTATTTTTTAATTTTAATTTAAATTTAAATTCATATCGATCGCAGAATAACTTAAAATACGCATTAAATAATTAGCTGATGTTGTTTTTATTTTTTACGAAATTTAATTTAATTTACAACACAATATAATATTATAGTGTGTACTATTAGTAAAATGACAAATTTTAAAATAATTTATTAAATTTTATTTTAGATAAACCATCACAAAGCAAAAGAACTTCTTCATAAAGCAGATTCAATAAAAAATTATGATTTTGAAAATCGTCTTAGTTTAAGAATACATCAAAGATTAAAAGAAATAAAAATTAAATAATTTTGTTTTTGTCTTTTTTTTTAATATTACTATTTTTATTTATTAACTTTTATTTTAATTTAATAAATTATATGGTATATTTATATTATTAAATGGATCATTTATTATTAATTATTGCAACTCAATAAAATTTATATTATTCTAATTTAGAAATTATTTTTTTTATTAATAAATTATATTTCCTATTTTATTAATATTACCTGTTTATTATATTACATAGTATTTCGTAAAATATCAATTTATTATTGTTTTATTTATGAAATAAATAATTTTAAATATATGTATGTATATTGAATTTGGGCAGTGTAAATTTTGATTATTTAATTTTTAATATAAATCAAATATTAAATTCCAACGGATCAATGAAAAATTAAAACGAATGTTTTTTTTTTTTTTTTGTTTTTTTTTTCGTTTTGACAAAGCACAAAGTATGTAAGTATTATAATTTAGGTAATATTAAAGATTAAATATTTGGTTTATGTACAAATTAGAAAAAAATGTTGTAATAAAATAAAAACTAGTAGATTTTGTATTTTAATTGTATTTCCCGGGTTTTTCGCTTAGTTGTTAATTACATCAGAAAAAAAAATGAAATATTAGAGTTAATAATTTTCCCTAATTAAATACATTTATGTAAATTTATGTATATTTATTATTACTAAAGTGTAATAGCAAATTTTATACGTTCACAATAATTTTTTATTATTTTAGAAGCACCGCTTATTATTTTGTTTGTTTTTATTTTAATTTTTTAAATAATGCATAAATTAAATAATATACATCATATGTGTAAATTTATATATATATATATATATATATATATATATATATATATATATATATATATATATATATATATATATATATATATATATATATATATATATATATATATATATATATATATATATATATATATATATATATATATATATATATCAATTAAATAAGATAATATGTGTATAATCATCACACTAGATAATATTATATATAATCATGTTCAAAATTTAAAGCAGACCGGTGTTTTTAAGATCGAATAATATAAATGGCACATTTTTTGTTATTTTTAATCGCATTTCTTTAAATTATTTAATTTAATTAATAATGCATTATTTGAAATTATTTAAAGTATACATCAATTGAAAGAATTCATAATAGAAAATTAATTATTCAGACAATCTTTATCAAATGGCATTTATGATCAAATTTATAAATCAAATTTTACACTTTTTAAACTAGACGAACGAACCTAAACGTATGATTAAACAGTATTTATTTAATTTTTTTTTGTGTTGAGTAGAAAAAACATATTCTAACAATGAATAATGTCACAGTATAAAGAAGGAAGGAAACCAATAGTGTTAAATACTTGTAACATAATATACAATTTAGCAACGTTCATATATAAAAAACATTAGTTTATGTTTTTTTCACTTAATATATGTCTCTATACCTGATTCTTAATAATTAAAACAAATATACATAATATAATAATAATAATAAATGACATTTTGTATACACAATTAACTAATTATGTGTATATAATTAAAATTAATTAATAACTAAATAAAAATATAATCAACAAATAATAATAATAATAATAAACCATTACAATAATAATCAACATAATATAATATTAACATAACAATATAAATTTAATATAAATGAAAAAAAAAAATTAAAGCCCTTTCGCTTACAAACAATTTTTGGAATTTTGAATTATTATTACATACGCATATATTTAGAAAAAATAAAAGAAAAAAACAGAAAAATCATGCTAAAACGCATAGTTTACGAATATCATTATCACTATCTTCCGACTCTAACAAATTACCATTTGGTATTGTTCGATTTTCAATATTTGGTAAATATGGCCCATAATCAAGACCCTGTCTTTCATAAAATAATAAATATGCTGAACCTGGATCAATATTTGGACGATTTGGTATTTCTCGACACGAACTATCGTTATAACAGTACCATGAACCATTTGGATTTGCTGCATATGATATATAGTGGCCACCATTTAACATACCTGAGTGTGACTGCAAAAAATAAAGAAAAAAACGATGATTTATTAGTTTAAATTTATGCGTTATTCACACATAATTGATTAATTAATTAATTAAAAAATACACCGAACGTATAAAATGTTTATGGACCTATAAATTGTAATTCATTATTAAATTTTCTTATTTTTGGAGTTTATTCCACTTTTTAAAAGTTTTATTAATGTTAAAAATATTTCTCCTATATAACGGAATTAGGTTTTATTTTACTATTTATGTTTCGAAACTTATAGTTTCATCATTCTCTAATTTTAAATTTTTAAAGTTTAGGAAAATTATAAAAATAGTTACTAATATTATATTATTCCTTGATCGAGTCCTTCATCTTTATAAAAACACTTTTAATAATTTCACAAACAGCTGTTCAGTCAGTTAATTGATACTTAATCAATATATTTCTAACTGAATATTTAACCGTTTCGCTCTGAAACGAATCAACAATCCACCTCACGGTGTCGGCCCGAGCTTGCTTTTCGTATTGTACTATAGAACCTAAAGAATATTTAACAAACAATCCTGTTATTCTGAACCATAACTTTGAAAAAATTCTACATTTGAAGTTTAGGGACAAAACTTGACTATAGTTGATAATAATCCCTTAACATGCTCACTATTTATACCTGCACCCGAAATGGGAAACGCACAAAAACATTAAACGCAAAATTCTGCAAAAAACAGCCGCTTGTTGGCTGCAGTAATTTCTAGCAGGTAAAGCAATATTATGATGAAGTTAATAATATAACGGCCAGATTTAATGCATTATTTTTATAGCGTTTAATAATTCCAACATGTGTACATGCTCGATTTTCGGGCGCGCATCTAAATGCATTATTTTCAGACATTCCTTTGTTTTTAATCTTGAAAATACAGATATTTAGAAAAAGTTGGTCTTTGATTTAGTCAATTAAATTAAATACATAGTCCTTGAGGGACCATCATAAAGAAAGGGCCTTTTATGTAAGGATACAGAAACCACTGATTTCATTAATTGATTGAATTTTCTCAACAATAGACTATTAATTATTGATGACACATTACTGCGTAACAATGTTTTAAAAAAAAACTGTCACCTTCTTTTGTGTTGCAAAATTGTCAGATAATACGAGAAGCTTTAATTAGTTACCAACTAAACTGTTATTAGCAGAATACGTTGGGCAATCCTGAAGGATTATTATTTTTAAAAGACGAGGTATTTGTGCAATTAGAGAAAAGATTTAATGGCGAAGTAATAAAAAAAAATCAACAGCATTACAGGCCAAAGTTGACTCTTACTGACATATTTTACAAAATCTTTCAGAACATTTTTTTACAATTGGTGATCGTTGTAGGTGGTCAGTCCAACGAACGATTTTACACACAACTGGTCACGGCGTTGAGGTCAGCGGCGGTGATCGAACTCATAACCACGGTGTGTTTTAGCTAACACCTTAACCAGCACTATACGACCAGTAACAATGGCGAAATAATAATTGTATTAGTAAAGACTACGTCATGGATAAACTGGGGAAAATAAAATATTGCATTGTTTCATCAATCATGCGCCAATTGTTTAGCATTCATGGTAAAGTTGGTTATCAGATTTTTCTTCTAATGTTTTGCACCCATTTTCGGCTGGTGGTCGATTTTTAGACCAGTAACTTTGTAATTTTTTTTTAAATATCTAAAACAATTTTTTGAATTTTTTTTGACTAAAATTAAGTCTAACTATTTGTCAGTAAAAACCTATAAGAAAAATTTTAAAATTATATGCCTTTCATGTCACCCTATCAATTAAAAAATAATGATTTTTTTGGATGTAATTTAAAACGCTCAAAAACACAGAAATAAATTAAAACTGTTGGAAATTTTTGAAAGGATTGAACAATGAAAGTCTATATAAAAGAAAACGAAAAGCCTTAAATTAATCATATAGAAAGGGAAACCACAACTTGAACGCAAATATTGGTGGTCGAAATATCGGCCAACAGCCAGTAATCGACAAAAAAATGTATTTTTTTTCGTTTATTCGTGTAATTTTACATAGTTGGGATGTTAGATTAGAATGCATTGGTCAAGTTTTTATCGAATATATTTTCACTAACTGTTAATAACTTAAACTGTTAATGTTCAAAGAGTATAAAAATATTCAATAATAAGAGTATAAAAATATTCAATATGCAACTGGCTGGGCGCTCGGCGGCATTACCTTAGATTTTGAGGTCATAGGGTAAATTTAAAAGTGACAGCGATGAAGAAATTTGAAAAGTCGTCTGCTGTCTTTTAAGTACGGTAGGTGTAGCTACCGATTAAGAACTAATTAATTACAAAACGAAATACCAACAGAAGCTCCTTGTGGCAAATGGTGGCTGTGGTTATGTTGAAATGGAATATAGTTCAAAAACAGCGAATTTTGCCGCACCAGATGCCGATACTGATTTATCATCTACTGCCCAACCTTATGCTATTCTGTCCGCAGGTTCATGATCGTTTGAAGCTGGCGAAACATTTAAACCCCTTGAGCAGTTTGAAAATCCAGAATGGAAGCAGTTCAAACGTTGCATAATCTACGATAGGGCACCAAATCATGTACTGGTTAAAAAAAAAAAAAAATAGTTGGCCGTAAAGTTGTAACATTTGAGCCCATTTAAATTATTCGAGGAATATTTTGATAGTGAAGTCATTGACCATATATCATATATAGTGAAATGATTAGATATGGAAATAATTCGAATGCCCAGAGCGTGTGGTCAGTTACAGCGCTAAAACTGTTTATGGGATTTTTTTTGATGTCGCAGTACCACACTTTTCATTCCATTGGTGTCTAATAACAACCCATCGTTAAGTCCATCGTTAAGAATTAATAAATTATATTCATTAATTTGAACAACGAAATGCATTTTCTTAAAAACCGTGTTTTTTTTTAAAATTTTGTATATACATTTGGCCAATGGTCGATTTTTCGACCACGGCTTTTCTCGAAAACGGGTAAAGAGTGGGTAAAAAAAATCAACGGTTTCTGGTACTGGCGGGAAATGAGTTAATGAGTTCAATCAATAGATTATTAGAATTTTTCTATGAATTGCATTAAAACCAAAATTTATTATTTATGATTTTGAAAAATCAATTTCGATTGCTGCTAGATGAAACTAATCTTCTGCTATGTTTAAAGGACGTCTATTATATTTGATATGGCCTAATTGTATGAATGAGTATTTAAAAAGCAAGCCTGGCTATATAATATGGCAATAACGAAGATATAACTTACAAATCAGACTGCTGATACCAAACACCGAAATTTTGGTTAAAATTAACATATATATCAGGTGAAGCCTAACAGAAGAGACCAAAATATTTTTAAGCATTTCCAGCGTTGGAAAATTTATAAAAAAAAAATTATTAAAAACTCAGTAGAAGCTTGGCACTGTCGTGTGAAAGTAGTAGTCGATTAAAACAACTCTTGAGAATATAACCTCTAGAAAAATCGTATCGGCTAAAAACTCACTTAGTTAAAATATAAACAAATATAAAGGTTTATGAAGGGAAGCAAATAAATGGCATTGATGGAATACTTGAAATCAATTGTATATCATATCACTTTATGTTAATTTAAAACGAAAATTTTTAAAACTAACCGACTCAAAAAGGGCTTGCAGCTAATTAATCTCGATTAAAGCCAAAAAAACGCACCAATCAGCATGAAATGGAGATCCTAAACATAGCAAAACAACACGAAAATTGTTATTCAATGAACACGCAGGGATACCGGGTACTGAAAAAGTATGCGCGATAGCTTAAACAGCAACGGATCAAACAACATACCCGTACGAAAACATGGTCACACTAGAGGAAGCGATCTACCAGGTTAAAAAAAAATGGTTCAAATAAATTAAAATGGGCAGTTACAGAATAAGGCAAATAACTGGATTAAGAACAGGCCATGCCAGGAACAAAAAGTTCAAAACTATGATAGGAAAAGGGAAGTCCGATTTATAATATAACAGAAAGCTGCAAAAAATATGAACATATAAGAAGTAAATATCAATTGATAAAAAACCACAGACTGATAGACATCATAGAATCAAACAACCTACAACTATATAAACAACTATCCAAGTATATAGAGGAAACGGGGTATAATCTTTAACTCTAACACAGAAGGATTTTGTAGATGGCCACGTCGAAACCGGGAAAAGTGAAACCAAAACAGTCATAAGCCAGTTTTGTAGGGAACCCTTTACAACTATTAAACCATTTGACTGATTATGCACTTTCTCGAAGTATGTCTAATTACAATCAATATTTTTTTAGAAACCTTTATCTCACGAGATATGTTCCACTCGTAAGCCTAAGTAATATTTTTCGAATGTCCTTCATAAAAATTATTTCTATTGGTTATATCTTTGTCTGAATTTAGCAAAATCAAACTACATAGTAAATATTATCTAAAATTTTACATGCCCGCCCCTTTATATGAAATTTATTTTGCCAAATTTATTTGCACTAAATACAACAACCCATTTGTCTTATTAATTGACTATCTTTTTAAAGGCACTTTGGTGGTTTAATTGGACCTTCCCAAAATTCTAAATTCTGATTTCATTTATGATTTATTTTATAATTAGACCTAGGCGTTATTCGTAAATGATTGTTACACCTGAAAAATACAATCGGTGTAACGGAATTTAGTTATGGCAATTCTAATTGTTATTTCTAGGTGAAGTTCCAATTGACAATAAAACAATAAAATTTTGAAAACAAAATACGATGTATACTCGAAGGCCAACAACCTTTGAGCAATGCGCAATAGTCTAAACTGAGTTAAATAATAACAACTATAGTCTACAATTTATTGGAGCAAAATGAGTAATACAGCAAAAAAAACGAGCCTTCTGTGAATCACGACTTTATTTATTACGTACAATATTAACGATAACAATAATATATACAGTAATAATGTAGGTCATATCGCTTCAATAACGTTAATTATAAAAATGTAACAACAAATTTAGAGATAATTAACTGGAATCTTTCTATATAGTAATTTCTACATAGTAAAACCACATAGAGTTTATTTAAGGCAAAAGAAAAACATTTGACGCCTAGTTTCTAAATCGCAAAATATCGAATCGCGATTCGCAATCTTCAGGGGCTTAAAAACTGACATAAAAGTTATTTATCGGTATACTATATCCAATACTTATAACCAAAGTACCAAAGGTTAAAGGAATAGATAAAAGTTCTGAAAGAACCCAAATACAAACAACAAGGCAATTTGACATTTCGAATAAAATAATACTTTACATCTACAAGTTGTAATAAAAAGTCGTCACTTTTATTACTCAAATTGAAATTCAGTTTTATAAATTTAAAACAACAACTCAACCCAACAAATATGAATATTTAACAGAAAATATTGATTAACAATTTAGATACCCTGTTCTTTTTAATTTGTCGTTCCTAGTACTTTTGCTCTTATATCCACCTACTAATGTAGCCAACATCTTAAACTCTATACCTCTTCACCGAAAGTATACAGATTGTTAAATAAGAAAATATTGCAAATATATATATGTAAACTTGGAAGTACAGTTATTCGATAAATCAAAGTCAAATTTCTTTTAAAATAAAAGTTAAAATCTAAAATAATTTTTAGTTTAAAAGCTATAGTTAAAATTTTAAACAGAAAATACCAATTCGTATCCAAACGCTTATCGCAAATAAATATTAAGAAACCCGAAAATATTTAATAGATATACATAATAAAAATTATAAACGACTTACCACAACAGCATATAAATTATACTTCAAATCAAATTTATCATGTCCTGGTTTTAATAAATGATTATGAAAATCTGTAAACTCCCCATCAATAACTGGTGTTTTTGCCAAACTTGTTGAAACTAAACGTTTTCTTCGTTCGAGCGTATGAGCAGTTGGTGGTCGTTTTGCTTTTGATTTAATTTTACTAGCATGAGAATTAAATTCTACTTCATTATTATCACATTCACTCTCAATAATATCTTCACTATCATCATCTTCTTCAACTGTATCAATATCACCATTTGTTATTACACCATAATGATTTTCATCATTAGTATTATTATTATTATTATTATTAATATTGTTATTATTATTTAATTGATTTGATTTAATTAAACCACGATCAAATTCTGTTATTTCCTCTTCACAATCATAATTTATTATTTTACAATTGCTATTGCATTCATTTTTCGTTGTATCCTGGTGTTCTAGAATTTCTTGGTGTCGAAGTATAGTTTCTTGTGGCACTGATGCTAAATATGGTGTAGGATCAAAATTATCAAATGGGAAATTAACTACTTTCTGTGATTTAACCCATTTGTTATTAACAAAATTGAAACGTTTCAAATGTACAATTAGTATTGGCGGAAGTTTCCATATTTGTAATTTCTTTGTTGCCGGTTTTTTTCCTTTACAATGGCTACAATGATACCATTGTTCTAATTTTTCTTCGGATGTAAACGCTCGAAGACAATGATCTAGATCGACGGGTTCTGTTTGTTGTTTTCGACAAATTTCAACCGATCGATGTTCTGTCCAAACCTATATAATTTAATGCAATTTATAATATTTTATTTAAATGTTGTTTTCATTTAGTTAATATTTACCCGTTCTCTTGTACTTTGATATCTCAAATGCAGAGCTGTTGGATCCCAATCGATCGCTATATTGATTACATTTTTATTATTATTTTCGTTACTATTTTCATTATTCCATGACAACAATGAATGATTATTACGTGGTTTTAAATTCGGAGTAGACGTATTACTAGCGGCCGCAGTGTCTGAATCAAATCCACTTAAAATTGGTTTATCGTTACAGGGGATTTCACAACCGCGACAAAATCGCGACCACGGGCAAATTGCACATATTCGACCGCTTTCAGTGACAGCTCTCAATGTAAATGGAAATTCGTAGCCAAGGCTATCATCACAATCGGTGGCATGATTCGATTGATCTGGTGGAGTAGGTGGTAATGGACTCAGTAATCTTGCCACTTGAATCCATACGGCACAATACAAATCCTTATTTGTATCACCCTGATAATACGGAATTAATAGTGGTACACCAAAAAGACTTGACCTTGTTTTATGATGTGACAAAAAATATATATCTTGTCGACTCATTTTTCTATGTACAGCTATTAAATAGCCACTGGTACGATTTTCTAAATTGCTATTTTTAATTGCACTTGGATTTTTATCATCATTATTATCACATACATCATCAATATCATCTGTATTTATTGTATTTAAATTATTTTGAATATTATCGTCTAAACTACTACACGCTGATACGCTATCAGTTGTTAATAGATTTATTGTTGAAATAGTTTTATCATCGTTTGAACTATTTATCGTGTGCACAAATGGGATTCCAACAGGGCTTGTACTTATTTCAGATTGCTACAAAAACAAAGCAAACATATTAATTATAGTTTAATTCAAATGAACATTTTTTAGATCGATTTTTAATATTATTGTATTAGTTTAAAAAATTTATTTATAATTTATATCATTTTCCAATACACAAAATTTTTGTAAACCTTTACCAAAAAAAAAAAATAAAAATTACTTTACCCAAAAAGTACATAAAATTTGACTATAAACCAGATTTATTATTTATGGTAAATAAATAATGTAGAACAAAATAAAATAGCAAAGGTAATCATCAAGCGATCGATATCGTTAAATTTCTCAATTGTAAATAAGTTATGTTTGTACTTAAATTGGTACTAAAATAATTAAAATTTAAAAAATTTAATACTTTAATCGAGTGGCAGATAGCGTTAGTCAAGTATTAAATTAAAAACATTTTGTTATATAGCCTTACTTATTATAAATTAATAGAAATTTTCTTTTAAACTTTCTTACATAAAAACCATGTCGCTGAAATTAAGGAAATTGTTAATTGGCTGCTAGTTTATAAAAAACGACAATATAATTATAATTACTTTAAAAAAAATATTTACATGCACAATTTAATAAAAATAAAAACTACGCGGTGTGCATTTAATAAAACTTTATATAAATATACGATTGAAAAAACTAAATGAAGACTAAATAATGTTTGGATTTATTTATTGTAATTAAATTAAAATTCTAATTTTGTACAATTTAATTTACATAACTACTAAAATAACGCCACCAAGTACAAAAATTCAAATCTACATAATACAAGCAACATAAACTATAAATTAAACTATAAATAAATTCCATAAACAAAAATAAAAATTGTATATACAAAAATTATAATTATACAGCCGTACCTTGAAGCACAAAAGATTCTGGGGCATGCACATGGTGTTTCCAAAGCACCGGCTTACCTTGGATGTTCTTCGGTTATTTTTATCCATATTTAATAAAATTCCCTGTGACGTGTCTTCCGTCGACGATCCAGATGTAGACGATGTTGTAGTTAACTGATGAGCATCGGGTGATAATAGAATGTCTAATATTTTATTGAATTAAATTTAAAAAAAAAAAACATTAATTACTCATTCTAATTCAAAAAAAATATAAAAAATTACTCCGTTGTATATCTTTTAAACCTTTTTCAATATTCACACCATTTTCGGAATTTGATTTTCGTCTTCCGTATCCCCGTGGAATTTCATAAACATGTAACTCACTAGCTCCAGACGATTTAATTTTATGATTATCGTGTAATATTGATTTGATCTGTGAACCCGACAATTCACTAATCAGCATTACATCAGGATTAAGACCACAAATTGTTGATAATTCTGTTTTTAAATCGATATACTTGGATTCAGAATTTAATCGTAATCCATATTTTACAGGAACCGATCCATCAAGTAGTATAACTAGTGATTTCCAATTAAAAAACAAAACGTTATTCAAATAAAATATAACAAAAGTGTTAGACAATTTTGACTTACCAAGAATTTCACAATATGTATAATTTTCAACCGGTAGTGGTAAACTAAGTAAACTGAATGGATCGAAACGAACCGAGTCCCGCCCACAACCGAGACAACTAACTTTTGATTTTAATTGTCCATAAAACAAGTCAATCACAATACTTTGATTTCTTGAATGATGATACGACCAAGCCTCACTAGCTACTAAGGCATCTGCCCGCCCATTAGAATCTTTTAATTCCATATATGGTTTTTCCATAACCCGGTTTAAATCTTCATGTAGTGCATCTAAAAACCATTCTAAAAGTTCCTGAGAATCATGTTGTCCACCTCCAGCAAATTGTGGAGCATGCTTTGTTACACAAAATCTTAGTTTTAACGGTGCCACAGAACGAGCTGATGCTGTCCAAACTTCTTTTAGCAATTCTGAATATTTTAATGCTAATTGGCCTTTTGTTCCCAATTTATTTGTTATATTTAATTCATACATATGCATATTTTGCTTAAAATATTGAGCCAGCGGTTGAGTATTGAATAAAACCTGAAGAGCTGCATTCATAAAACATGTATTTCCCAAATTATGTAGGCCCGTCGCTCCTGGGGCATGAACAGATATAATAGTAGACCGCCTCTCATGATTTATCGTGCTGGTTGATTGAGTTAGTGTTAGTGCCCCCAACTCTTCTGGCCATGTTAAATCCTTATTTCGGATTTCTAATAGAATTTGATCATTATCGTTAATTGACAATTCTTGCAGTGTCATATTATCTTCTTCTAATAGATAAGGAATTTCGTGTGAAGGAACTGACGAAGACGGACTAATGGTATTACCTATTATATGCCACAATCGCACATCTTCAATTTTTAATTTTAATCGTTGGCATAAAAATTCTGCAACTTGTTTAACGGTTGCAAGCCGACTAAAAGCGGCTGTATATGCTAAATATCGTTTTGGTGGTTGTAAAGCTTGCGGAACACTAGACATAGAAGAATAACTTCCCGCAGATGCAAGTGCTCCGTATCCACCTGAAACTGTAGCTCCCCAAGCAGCAGTATTTTGAACAGCTGGTGGATTTTGATGTCGTAGAACTCTTAAATTTAAAGGATATAGTTCTAGTTCAACTTCATCTGAATTCGGAGGTTGAATAACCTGTCTGGGTAATGGTAATGCTCCCCGATACCATTGTGATAAAGCCTTCCATAATGAATCCGGAACCAGTTCGAAATCACGATGTTGCACCAAAGTTAAATCCCGCTTCAATCGACCACCTTCTCCAGTTAAAGTTTGTACATTTTTATTTATTGCTGGAGCAATTAACGATGTATTGTCAATTTGGCCAGGAGGGCTCGATGAATTTCTACCACATGATATACCGCTACTTCCACTTCCCATACTTGAAGAATCACCGGCCCCAAGTAAATCTCCCATCGATTCAATAGAATTCGACGTAAAACTTTCATCGCACACCATGGCTTCGTCTATTCGATTATTTAAATAATTTGATGTTGATTTACAGTACGAACATTGGGCATTTGATGTAGTATGGGTATATTGCAACCAGTTTTGCCACCAGTCCGAACTAACCAAATACCAGAATTGGCCAACTTTATAGCCACGTCGAACTTCTCGTGAAAGCCATCCTTTGACTGTAAACAAAAAAATATTAATAAATTAATTCAATACTAATATAAAAAAATATAAAAATTCTTACCTATATCATGTTCAAGATGTCTACATTGAGGTCGTAGTCCCAAAACGATATGACACATTTCAAATAATAAATCTAAAAACGGTTGCACTAAATTCAGCGTACTTTCAACGGTCCACATAAGAAAATCTTCTTGTGTCATTTGAAATTGTTCGTTTAGTTCCGAAACCACAAGTTCCGTAATTTTGCTTCCATCAATTTCGTTTGACGGAGTTTCTGTTTGTTGGTCCTTCGAATATTTATTATTTAATTCATTTATTATATTATTTGTTGTAATATTTTTAAAATTTTTTGAACTAGGCGATTCTTTTGCGACCATTATTAAAACATCAATCATTTGCTTTATTTCATTAAAATTTAAAATACCATCACGATCAGTATCGAAAATTTTGAAGCAAACTAAAATAAAATTATAATACAATTAGTAAAATGTTAATAACGAATTTACCATATTAAAATAATAAATTTACATTTGCATCTTTCTACACTTGGACCACGGCATGCTGCACTCACGCCACAGCATAATTCCTTAAAATCAATATGGCCATCACGATTTTCATCAAAGGCTAGAAAAACACCTGGTAATGCTAATATAGGAACGGGTGGACTAAAAAATGGTCCCATCGATTCAAGATCTAATTGCCCAGTTTGTGCCGATCCTTTTAACAGCCAGAATACCTTTTCTAGATCTCCAATATCCTAAATACATTTAAATTTCGTTAATTTATAAACTCGAAATCATAAAAAAAAACTACACAAAATATATTCACCTGTTCTTCTAAATGGGTAACACCCGCTAAACTCTGATAGAACGTTGGAGTTTCTAACTCTGAACTTAAATTTACCGTGGTGTCTACTAAAAGCCATCGTGACAATACCGTAGCACCTTTTTGTATTGTTAGCCATGATTTAAATTGATCGAATGTTACACGTTCTGCTTGTCCGAATAAAGATATTAAAATTGTTCGATTCGATTGTTGACTTAATTTATTGGTATTTGTTGATAACAATACATTCGTTGAATGATAAGCTTGCTCCAAGTTAAGCGAATGTATAAAATCTTGCTTTATTATTTGAGTTCCTGAATCGTTGCAATAAAGATTCCAAAGAAATCTATAAATACAAGCAAAAATTAATAGAACATAAAATATAAAAAAAAAAGCAAAACAAATTACAAAACTAATTATAAGATAAAGTTTTTAATTGTTTATTAATTTGATAATATGAATGTTGAATAATGAAAATAGTTACGAGTTGTAACTAGATAGCAATTTATAGTATTTTATACATGCACAGTTTAGCTGATTTTTTTTTTTTTACTTTTTTGGGAGTTTACATTCCAAATTTCTTTTTTGAAATATGATATGTATGTATAAATGATATGTGCTTCGCACTTAAAACTGATTGTATTAGGCGCTAAATAGTTGTTTACAAGAACACGTAAACTACAAACCAAGTTTTGGATCATTGATTCAAGTTACCTTGATTAGTACTCGGATAATTATAAAACTTATATCGTCCGCGTTGTAGCCAAGTTTTTTTGACCACACAATCGGTAAAATTAGATTAATAGATTTTTTTAAAAAAATTATGAAATACTTCAACAAACCGAATTTTAATTACATAAACTTTTTAAACATTTGTAAGTTTTATCAGTTAAGAATTAATTTTAGCTCCAAACCAAAGGACCAAAGCGCATCAAAGTATCTTTTATTAAATTTTTCAATTAATCTTATATTTTTAATTTCAATTAATATATATTTTCTTAAAAAAAAATAATCTTTTCTCCGAATTATGATTTTCCAAAACTGGCAGCCCTATCCGAATTACACAATCAATACTTGTAAAATAATTTCAAGTTTGTTTCAACATTTCATACATGTATATAATATAAAAAATGACACACGTCTGTTCAATAAGTACTGTTCACGTGAAACCGATAAATTAGAAATATAAATTTTATAATTAATTTAACAAAACGTTTTAACGAAATAATTCTAATAATATAACTAGTAAATACAGTCAGTACCCAGAATGTAAAATAATATTTCGCACTAAAACATAGTTCTAAATTAATTAGCTATCATTAGTTCAAATTCTTCGAGTAATTATAAATTTAATTTGGTTAGAAAAAAACTATAAATCATTTTTTATATCATCTTAAAACGTGATATTTAAATGCATGATATCATGTCTGTGGTGTATAGACACATCACAAATAGTTCTGAACTATTAAACTAAACTTGGTCTAAACTATTTAGCCAACACTTTATTTTACAAATTATTGTCTTGCATCACGATTAAAAATTAAGTTATTAAAATTTATGTATTTTCTTTAACATATTCAGATTGGTCCGGAACTATTTCGATTTATCTGTTAGTAAACTAACCATTTTAAAACTCACAAGCTTTAGTCAAAAATCCACTAAAAGCTTAAATAGTGAATAAATGGACCCAAGTCTTATTTATTAAAAACTTTTTTGTATTCCGTTTTATCATATGTTGCACATTTTGATGGGAATTAGGTTATTCCAATTCATCATTCAAAATTGAATCTTAACCAATAATAATTAAATAAAATCTTCTTAACGTTATTTACGTTTTAAAGCTCAAAGTTGAATGACGTCAGAGTTTAATTTAAGAAACCTAAAGCTCCACCATAATTTTTTCATCCTTTCAAATGACCATAATTTTGTTAGTTAGTTAATGCCTCCATCTCATACTTTTTCCCCCTAACCTATTTATTTTGTATGTAGTTTATTAATAAATTACAATAGAAGGGTATGTATCTAGAAGTCGTGACATCATATCTAAAAAAAAATCCAATAGGTGTAGAACGTAGAACACAATATTGTTGAAGAACTGGAAAATTTCATTTGAATTTTTATATAGAAATTTTTAACATAATAAAATCAAATTAATCGATAAAGCTATAGTTTCCATTTAATATCAAATAATTTAATATTTCTCTCTAGCCCATCAGATGTTTAATAAAACCTTTTTAGGGATAATAAAATTAAACCCTCCGATTACACTCAACGTTTTTTGGCGTAATGTTCATAATTTGGGCCTGGGTAGATGCAAGAGTAATGTTAATAAGCATTTAAAATCCGAAGGTATATATATATAAGTAGGTATATATTTTTGTATGTTCTTATTTGAACTCTAAAAGTAGTACTGTTCTTAAATTCACTCAGAATTTAAAATTTGTAAATCGAGTTTTACCTCACATTACTTGCAAATACTTGTTTCAGACCAGTAATAGCTTAGTAGGCTAATTCCATCCACAAACGTTAGTATTTCTTAAGAACTGTCTCACTTTAAACAAGTATTTGATCTAAGTTTTTTTTTTTAAGCTTTTCAGATATTCATCAAAAAGCTATCAAACTGATTTTTAATTATGTATTTCTCTAATCGTTCTCATGCAGTAAAATGTCAATTTAGAAATTGAACTACATGTGTACACCTATTGTAATTCGCTCTTTCCTGGTTCACAAATGACCAGTAATTCACTTAGTGATAAAAATAATTGTTTTAACAAATGAATTAAGAAGGCAAACTCAATGTAGGTTTGGCAATTGGTTTACAAACCCTTGGTCTATTCTGACATGAATTACTACTACTTTAGACAAAAACTCGTCTAGCTAGTTAATATCAACTCAGACCTAATTTTCGGTATCAGCTTTTCGACGAATTCCTCATATTTATATCAGTTACATAAAAATAATGCTGCTAAAAATGTGGGTAATGCCTATTCTTCAACGATACGAATTACTTAAATATTGGCAAAAATAACTCCATCTGAAATATTTGGTTTTATGCCACAATTTAGTTACTTACTAGGGTTAAAAAGCAATTCTACGGCTCAATGAGTGTTTTGGATAGAAAAAAATCATAATATGCTTTTTCAATTTAATATTTTGAAGAAACCAACATTATGAAATTATTATTTCTATTGCAATTAATTTACATCTAACCCTAAATAGATCACATTACCAAAAACAGTTGAAATACCATAAAATCAACTGAGTGCCGTTGAATTAAAACTTAGAAGGACCTATGCCAAAATTTTGGAACCTTTGCATGATATAGGGCTTTATTGCCAATTCGGAAGAACTTAGAAGATAACAGAAAACAGAACTTACTCATCTTAAAAAGCGTAGAACGATATTGAATAGTACTTATAAATTGGATTCGACCATTAATCAGGACTAAAACATAATTTAGTTAAGGACTTAAATATATGAATATACCGAAAACGTTTTAATGCAAAAAAATCTTTTAAGACGTTGTACTTTACAAATGCAGTTTATTAATCCATGGTAAATGAAAAGAAGGCAATTTTTTTTTACCAAAATTTTTTTTGTCAAAAACTCAACATACGTATCACCTTTTAGCTCAGTACATTTAGTACATCCTTTTTCTCTTTTCACTTCATCGTTGGAGCCATTTATCCATTTACCTTCCAGGTCTGGCTCCCAGTGAATATTTCTGAACATGCAAAATGATATTCAGAAATATTTACTGGGAGCCAAACCTGGCGGATGTGTTCTAGAAATTAGACCTAAGTAGCGCTAATAATTTGTAGATAAAACGAGAAGGCACTGGTATTTCTTGTAAAGTACTTATAAACGAGCATGATCTCGTATACGTAAATAAAAACTTTATAAAAATATCAACAATATAAAAATATAATCAGACCTCCGCTCACGTTCAAGGACTCTAGGTTTGGAACTGGCAAATCGAAAGGTGCAGTTGGTAGAAATAGCACTTTTAATGATACTTTATTAGCCATGAAAGCGTACCGTTTGGAACTCGTTGCTCTTTATTGCACTACAATTTGTATAATCAGATAGGCAAAATCAGGTTTTTTGATACCTTGTCAGATTGACTCTGATAATTGTATATGAGGGGTAACATTGAATATGACAGATGATATTTTAGAAAAAATTCGAGCGTCTGATATTTGACCCATATTGATGATATATATTTTGTCGCTAAAGTAAAAGAAAAGTGAGCCTTGTTAATACGGTACGGGACAGTAAAGACCTATAAAAACCGATTACTTATTATTATTATTTATAATGAAGCGGTGAAAACTACTAGCAATGAGCTCTAGCTCAAGTTGGAGTAATAAAATATCAAAGGGAACACCTAAATACTAAACACTAAATGTATTTAATTAAATAAATTTATTAAACTTACTTAATTTTTTCTTCTGTTGTACCCCGTGTCAATAAGACTAATCCACAAACAAGTTCTTTAAAGTGGATACCTTTCGATGTTCCACCACATGCGGCATATAACCAATCGGCCACCACAGATGGTACACTTTCACATAGAACATCTTGATTAAATGCTGTTTTACTTAGAAACGTTCCATTAGCACTTGTTGAACGTTTAAAAGCTTCTTTGATTCTTCTTAATTCAGCATCCGAAACTATAAATAAAAATAAAATGATTTTGCTTTTAATCGAATGATCAAAGATGAATTGTTATGTATTTTATTACACGATTGTCTAGTAGTAGAATTTGTAATATATTAAAATTAATTGAACATTACGTTCCGGTGCAAATATTTATATATCCGACAACATTTTATAAATAGCAGATAGTTACAAGAAATATGTTATTTACTTCCGAATACGGAATACTTGACAATATTATTAACAATTTGTTGGGCTCACGTGAAATTTTTCCATGTTGTTTTTATTGTGTACGGTGGAATCATCGCATCGCGTATTTTTGTAAACGCAAATATTGTTAGTATCGTGAATATCTTTGTGTATATGTTTTAATATGTATATTATAATATATAGATATAATAATATAATATAATGTATGATTTTTGTTTGTTTTAATCTAATTAAATGGCATAGTATTTGCGCTGTTATATGAGTATGTATATATGTAATAGTACCACAATCAAATTTCAACGACATTGATAACAATTAAAATTATTATAATTCTAAAATTATTATTATTTTTTCTTTTTTTTGTAAATATTTACTTTTGAAATGTCGTTATAATATTTTATCTAGAAATATACATACCGTAATTCTTATTAATAATATAGATAAGTAACCAAAATATTATAATAATTAACGAAACGAGAAAGGAAAATTTAGAATATATAGCTATGGTAGGTATAATATATTTATTAATAAAAATGTACGTATGGAATTATTATGTACTTATATATTTTTTTTATATATGTATATCCAATGAAGATTAGTAATGAATTGCATGAATGACCCCATAAAAAATTAAATTGACAATAATTATAATTTGTCAGAGGAATTTCTTTTATAATTTCTATGTACACACACGTACATATAAATTCTCCAATTCAATACATTTGTAAGAATTTTTCATGTTATGCTGAAGAATTTAACTTTTTTTTAAATTAAAAATTATGTAGATACGATTTTTAATTTAATTAAATATACGAACAGTGACAGGGTGATAGAAATAAATAAAATGAATTTCTTATAAATTTATATAAAAACTATACAGAAAAAAAACAATAATAACACAATAGGATAGCACAAATAGAATTTATTACGTTTTTTGTTTTGTTATCAAGAATAATAAAAAAAAAGTTTAATTTTTTTAATTAACTTTACGAACCTCTTTTAACAGCATCATCATAACTAATACAAGACGGTTTCGAATCTTTAGCACCCATTTTACATTTCAGTCAAATATTTTTGAACATTATATTTTAATAAAAACTATAAAATTATTTTATTTAATTTTTATTTTTTTTTTTTATATTAGAATTATTTTTTGCTTTATTATCCAATTGCGAAAATATATTATTTGCATTGCAATGACAACTTCTGACAATTACGAAAAAATAAAAAAAAATAATGACATTCGATTGGGGCTGCCACATTAGAAACATTATTTTTGTTCTAAATTATATTTGTACTAAACTTTTATATGAGCAAATTTAGTGGCGTTTGGTGGACAAAATTTGAACTTAATTTATTCATGTTCAGTTGTCGATAATGTAATTAAAAATTACATTTAAAACTAATTTAGAACATTTAATATAGAAGAAAAATGGATAATTAACCTTAACTTAATAATAATACTAATCAAGTTTTACAGACCGTTGCGTTATCAATAATCTATGCTTCGTATGGTGAAAAACAACCAGAAGAAGCTAAGCCCAGCAAAAAGGTTGGTGACTTCTGCATTTGCAAAATGGCGGCTGTCTTCTCAAAGAAAACTATCCGTTTAGCATCGGGTCATAGAAAGTGACCGAGCCTTCTCTCAAATTATTATTAGCCATCGTTCATTCTTATCTGTCAGGGTCTAATACTAACGGCTAATCAACGCCTTGTATAGTTTAAGGTTATCGGTATTTGCAAGATAATTTGACTTTAGTAATCGACTAGTGGGCGTTGGGTATAAAACTCGGTTGACACGCCATTATCTTGAGTGACAATAGATCCGAAGCATCGGAAATCCGTATTTCCTTCAAATGTATGGCCACCACTACTAGAACCCATTGCATATTGATCCCTTAAACCAGTGATCATATATTTTTTTTTGGATTCATTGATTTTGAGACCAATGAAAGCCGAGAATCGTTTAAATGGATGCAAAAGTTTTTACATCGTTACCGTTCAGTGCGCAATCACACAGATATCATCTGCATATACCAGCTCCTGGTTGAAATGATGATATAAGATGTTGTCTTGAGATGTTTCACTTTTACAAAAGATAAAATCTAACATGAGATTAAAAAATATCGGGGACAAAAGAGTATCACGTTGTCGTACACCACAGATTTACGATAGCTCGTTCACGACTTTAAAACAACATTGTGGCTGCATTACTGTCATTTTACATAAATGCACATATTCAGGTATTCCCGGATATCGCCTGCTATTTCACTATGCTAATGGAGCTTTCTAATCTAGGAACCTAGCGAAAAAACTTGATCAGTGACTTGTTGATTCGAACGAAATGCTTCTTGGAACAAAATTTAAAAATTGTGTTTTATCCTCTTTGTTTATCGGGCCTTCTCAGTACAAAAACTACCATCGTACATTTGCAGTGATCACTTGATGATCATGGCTTAGAAATGTGGTAGTCGACTGGACATGATTTCACATCTTGAAGGACCCAAAATGTTCTCTTAGGAACTTACACATGAACCTCAAGATGACTTGCTCGGGTGTGCCAGTTTCAAGTGGATATTTTCATAAAGAATTAAAGAATGTGCTAGCCAGAATGAGATCGTATGCGGTCCCAAATGAGTATTTGCTCACTAAACTCCGTAAACATAAAACCGATTCGAACGAAAACCTTTTTATCAAACACACCAACAGTTAGTACAAGGGCCTCCGTTAGAATTTTGCGCTCCTAATTAGAATTGAATTCTAATAGTGTTTTGTTAATATTAGATTCATTTAGATGATATGTAATAGGTTTAAGTAAAAACAAAACACGCTAGCTGAAATATGTGTAATATATCGCCACAACGGCAATTATTCGAATTACTAGTGAAAAATATTTTGAATTAGTACTTACTAGTGTAAAATACATGCTTGATCATACATAATACAGTTTTACAGTTTAATTTTGGGAACCTGGGGTGGGATGTTGTAACATCACAATTTTCGATATTCGATAAATTATCACTTTTGGTATGTTGTACCACTTTCGACAAGCGAAAACTTCGATGTTTCATCACTCATCAAAAATCTGAGTGATACATATGTTAAGACTTCAAGGAAAACAAATATTAATACAATTTAATTAAAATTTATTAATAATAATTTTCAAAAATTAAGAATAAGCTTGTTTATTTATTTATAATATTATAAAAACATATAATATTATTATAAAACAAAGTAAAATTCTGATAAGAATTTTGTATATCATATATAGGGTATTAGGTGTCATAAATATTTGTCCCTTAGCATACGACACTCTAAAAATATATTTTGATGTTTTGATGATGACGGAACTTTTTATTAACAAAAAAACAAACAAAATAACTTCACCAATATTGCTTCAATTATTTATCATACTATTTATGAAAAAAATGTTCATTTATTTATTTAATAAGAATAATAATATTAAAATGTCTCAAAAACAGCTGTCATTTCAAGTAAAAAAAAGTGTTGCAATATACAATTATCGATTATCTGTCGAAAATGATACAACATACCGACTTTCATCACTAGTGATGTGATCATCACTTTCGATAGTATCGATAGTGATGTTACAACATCCCACCCCTGTGATTACATTTTTTATAGTTAAAATTTTTGCCATTTTTCCCAATTTGGCGCTTGTTTTACCCTAAGAGACTATTTTGACAACAAAATACTTTTCGTACATGGTATATAGGGCTAAAACTTTTGATGTTATTGAAAAAAACATAAATGAAGTTAACAACGAAAAAAATTCTTACGTGGTGACATGGAAGTATTTATGTAAACTTATACTAAATATTAAATTTCGGTAATAAAATTGTTAATTATTTAAATTAAATTTGATTAATTCAAGTAGTAAAGCTTAGTATGCTTCTATTGAATGCAGCAATTAACATATATATATAATTATTTAATTAAATAGTGTAGTGAAGATAATATTATGACGTCACCTTGACTTTTACTTCTTTGTATTATTACAGTTTTGGATGTATAATTTATGTTTTCAAAAATTAAATCTTAGTTAAAACGCTTAGTCTTATTTACACTGAATCATGTCTAGTGCAGATCCTGGAGGAGGACCTCCAAACATAACAAATTTACAGGAAACTTTTAGCCAGCAGCAAGTAAGTCGATTTTGTAACACGTAGTTTGCGTATAAAATTACATTAGTTTTCATTCCAAGGCTAAAATCACAGCATTAAAAGAGTTAGTTAGAAATGCAGAACATGGGAAAAACACAGCAAATGCTCAGGAAAAAATTAGAAATATTGCTCAAAGATTGACACATATTAAAGCTAAGGCATCCAGATCCAAACAATCAGGTAAATTTGACATTTATTTTCACTTTCCTATCGATAAAAATGTTTCAATTAAAAATGTTTAAATACAGGAAGAAACTATGAATCTGAAGAAACGGACTCAAACTTATCATTTGATAGAAGCTTGGTCTCAAGTTCGGTTAGCACTCCAGCAATACCACAACACACTAGAGCTAAATCGGAAGCGATTGGAAATGAAAAAATCGAAATACTTCGTTCTCAAATGGAAGAAAATCGCAAAAAGATGGCAGAACGAGAAATTGTGAAAAAAGGAATTGCTGACATTGTTACCCAACTAAAGGCGAAGTTCGACATAACTCAAATGAGCTTAGAAAAATCATCAGAATTAGGAAAATCGATTGGTGATCTCTCGTTAATTTCAGGCAAAGGTGGATTAAACCAATCTACATCGGATCTATCGTATTCCTCTAGTAATTTAGATAAAGAACGAATTCGAAATTTACAAATGAAATGTTTGAATTTAGAGCATAAACTAAAAGAAAAGGAAAACTTTACAGATTCTAAATCAGACCAAACCAAGAAGATAAAAGAACTTGAAAATAAAATACTAGACTTAGAAGAAAATCTAAGAGAAAAAGAAAGTGTTATTGAAGCCCGTACGAGCGCTGTTAGTTTAATGTCCGAAAGTTTATCACTCAAAGGTAAAAATGCAGTTGATCTCTTGGAAGAAACAAAACAGGAAATGATTAACATGCAAAATAATTTTATTCATTCCGAAAATGAATTTAAATCCGAAATTGAAGTGCTTAAGATTCAAACTGATGAGAAATCAAGTCAAATACAAAATTTAGAGGAAAAAATTAAAATTTTAGAAAATGTTCGGTACGAGTTGACCGTAAAAAATTCTGAATTGGAGGGTCGTGCCAATGAATCAGAAACTCAAAAGTATGATATTGATATCATTTCCGATGCTGAAATTAAAGAGATTGATAAAGATGATGATGTCGTAAAAATGAGTGCTTTAGAAGATGAAATTGTTAAATTACAGGAAAAATTAAATTTATATGATAATAATTTATTGGAAAAATACGAAGAGCTTGAAACGAGGTATACCAAACTTGAAGCAGAAAATTTGGAATTAGTTGAGAAGAATAATTCGCTCGATGAACTAATTACTGAAAAATCTATAGAATATAATGTACTCCAAGCTAATTTCGCCGTTCTAGAAGAAAAATTAAATTCTTCTGCGCCAAAATCATTATTTTCTAAATCGACTGATGAAGTAGCTGAAGCTGAAATAACAAAATTGAAAGCACAGTTGGATGATGTAAACAAGAGTGGCATAAAAATGAAGTTAAAAATTAAACAGCTGCAAAAACAATTAGATAATTTTAAGAAGGAATCTAATTTAAATAATGAAGTTGTTCGACTAACTGAAGAAACTCAATCACTCCAACAAAAAATTATCGAGCTAGAAGAGGAAAAAGGACAACTTCAATTAAAACTAGTAAATGATGATAACAGTAATCAGTCGTCTGTTGATTCTGAGATCGAAAATAAACTAAAACTATTAGAGCACACTTGTCAAAATCAAACGTCAGCTATTCAATTACTAGAAGAGCAAAAAGTTGATATAACCCAAGAGCTCGTGGCAACAAAACAAGAATTATCAAACTTAAAAGTTCAAATGAATGAGATCGATCAAGAAGAAACAACACGAGTAACTTCGCACTACAACGAAATTGAATACGAAGAAAAATTGGAAAAATTAAAGTTAGAAATTGTACATCTTCAATCTATTGTTGAAAATGTAAGTGCTGAAAATCAACGGCTTGTCGATAAAATTGATCAACTACAATTGGAACGTGGCAGTTCAAACGAATCGATTGAAATTGTCGAAAAGTTGACGCAACAAGAGAAACAGGAAATCGAAGAATATGAAAAATTCCGCGAGAAATCCCAATCGGCTACTGAAGAGTCGAAACCAGCGTTTGTAATCGATAGTGAAAATGTTGCGCTTAGCGATAGTTTAATTAAATTGCGTGAGGAAAGTTCCGAACTTTTACACAAAATCGATTTGTTTACTGTTGAACGTTGTGAAGTGCTTGAAAAAGTCGAAAATTTAAACAGTGAAAATATAAAATTGAAAGAAAAACTTAAAGAATTTGAAGATAAATTGAGCAAACCAGATGATAGTCAGTTTCTGGACGAAACATATGCATCGGATGTCAATCAATTAGAAAACGAAATTAAAAATATCAAGAAAAATAAGGATAAAACGTTGAAAACCAAAACAAAAAAACTATTACAGGAAGCACAAAAAGTTTGTGACCTAACTAAGACTTTAGTAAGTGATCATAAATCAGTGTTAGTCGAATCGAACGAAATCCGTGCCGAGTTGGAAAATATCAAGGCAAAACATAAAGAATTGCAAGATAATAATAATGTTAAAGGGCAAGACGAAATCGATCGATTAAATGTATTACTTGTCGAATCGAAGCGTATCGAAAATGATCGAGAAAATTTAGACGACCAACTAACCGAATCTAAAACTATAATTAGCAAAAACACTTCTACCATAAACAAATTAAATGACGAAATCGAATCATTAAAACGTGACAACAAAAATGTACAAGTTCGTCTTGAAAATATGAAAATCGAAAATGTGGAATACGTAAACAAAGTGGCCATTTTAACGAATGACATTGAAACACTTAAAGGTGACAATGAACGATTAAGAAATGTGATAAAAGAAATTGAGCTTCGAGTCGAGGAATATAAATCGAAGTTTAATTCGTCGACTGAGCAAATTGAAATATTAAAAACTCTTGTTTCGGAACAAAAACAACAACTAATCGATACGTTAACCGAGCATGAACAAGAAATGCAAGAAAACAACGAAACGATTGAGTCTCTCAAAGAAAAACTTGCCCGAAATAATGATAACGAAAATTTGAAATCAATGCTAAATCAGCAAGAGGAAGATTTACACTATAAACAAGAAACAATTGATTCGTTAAATCAACAAATAATCGATTTGTACAAAACCATGGAGGAAACAACAAATCAAATGACAGCCAAACAAAATGAATTACAAGATCACATCGATCGTAATCTAAGTGAAATCGATCAATTAAATAATGAAATCAAACAGCTAACCAAAAAACTAAATGACAATAATAAAATTCAAAGCGACATGACTTTAGAAATTAAGGATTTAAAAAATAAATTGAATGAAAATCAAAAACATGGATCAAATGAAAATCGTGTTCAGGAACTAGAAAAAACTGTAAGCGATTTGGAAAATAAAAATAAAGAGCAATTGGAAAAATTGAAAAAATATGCGGCAAATTTAAAGAAAAGAGTTGGTCAGTGCACCGAGCTAGAAGAAATGTTGGCCAAGGCGAAAGTAAATGGTGAAATAACACATGAGCTCGAGCTAAAAATACAATATGTTGGTACACTTGAGCAAGAAATTGTTTTACTTAAAAGCGAATTAAATAAGACAACCGATAAACTACAGAAGTCACAAAATTCACAAGATGAAATTAAGGAGTTACAAGCCGAAATTAATAAATTACAAATCGAAATTGCAAATCAAAATCAAATTAATTCCGATCAAAATAAATTAATAGACGATTTAAAATTAGATTTGTCGCGACGGGAACGTGGTTTAGATATGTTTGAAGAGGATGTTGAGCGCATGAATAGTCAAATTCAAGAGAAATCAGCACAAATTGATTCATACAAAGCAGAAGTAGACGATTTAAAGAAGGAATATAATACAATTGCCGAAGATCTTGCCAGCAAAAATATAAAAATCGATAAGTGTAAGGCAATAATCAAAGAAAAGAATAAAGAAATTCAAAAGTTGAACAACAGCATTGAGAATTTGAATGTCAAGATTGAACATTTGCTACAGAAAGTTGAAATTTACGAAGATCAAGAAAAAGATCATAGTGAACAAAAAATTATTGAACGGCTTAATGCCAAAGTTCAAGAGAATCTATTGTATATCGAAACGATTGAAATGGAGAATACGCAATTTAAAGAAAAAATTTATAAGTTGGAAGATGGAATTCGTAATATTGAGGATCGTCGATTGAGTCTAGAACGTCATGCCAGTATTTTAGACAATGAATTAAAAGAAAAAACAAACGAATTCTGCGAAAGTGAAGATCTTTTAGTGCAACGACTTACAACCCTATCGCAGCACGATGAAATAATGGAGAAACGTCTTAAAGAAGTTCAAAACGAAAATATCGAAATCGGTGAGCTCCTAAAAGAAAGTAAATTCGAAAAAGAAGAACTCAATCGTAAATTACAAAATCTACAGAATCATGTTAGCTTTTTGGAAGAAACTAAAATACAAGAACTTGAAAAAATAAATAATGATCTGTTACAAGAAGTTGAGGTGCTAAAAGTGGAAATGAAACGTAGTCATTCGGATTTCGAGAAAAAAATGTACGATAGTAAAATCGAAATAGACGAAATGGAGCAAAATTACACAATCACTATAGACGGCATACAAAAGGATAAAAAAGAGATTGAACAGTTCAATGAAAAGCTACGCGATGAAAATAATTATATTCAAAATGAAATATTACAATTGCGCGAGACAAACAATAGTCTAGATCTGCAACGTGAAGAATTAGATAAAGAATTGAGTTACATTAAAATTCAGCATGAAAATAATAAAGTTGAAATTCAAGAGCTTACAGTTAAACTAAACGAAAGTGAAAGCGAAATTGAGCATTTACAACTATATAGCCAAACGCTCGCCCAGAGTTATGAAACTGAGATTAACCGTTTGAGAACACAATTGGCCGAGCTTGATTCGATGAATATACAAGTTGGACAAAATCAAACCGACGATCAAGCAATGTTGCAACAAGAAAATACAAAACTTCGTGAATTATTAGTCGAAAAAGAAAATGAAGTTGAAAGAATTCATCAACAAGCTGGACAATATGTTCAAAATGTGGAATTACAGGAGACAATCGATAATCTAAAAGCAATTATTGATCAAAAAGAAAACGATTTGCAATCAGCTCGACGAAATTTAGTACGACAATCATCGCAGCAAGAAATCGATTCAGTTCTATCAGCGGCTGAAGATTGTGTACAACAAATACAAAATAGTCCGGTATTAAAAAATTTTAATTGGGAAGATTTAACACAAGCTCGCCAAAAATATGAGCATGACGTTAAAAATTATAAAAAAATTATTGAAAATTTAGAAAGCGAGATTGAAAATATGAAAGTATATACGCACGATTTGGAAGAACGATTTAACAATGTTCATGTGATTCGTGAAGAATCATTGCGTAAACTCGTCGAAAAAACGCAACTGTACGAAGAGTTGCGTGAAATAAATAAAAATTTAGAACACCAACTTAATCAACAGCAGCAATTATCGAATATTAATGTTATACAACCACAAGTGGTAGATCAAGTCCCATCATTTGATAGTTCTATATTCTTTGGACAATCGTCATCGGTAACACCATTTGACGAAGAAATACAAGTGAAAAGTGTAAAATCAGTACAAACGGCCGCGGTACCATTCGTCCCCGATACAAATATTTCCGATATCAAATTAAATTTTGAACGTGAAATGAAATATTTGCTGGAGGAGCGCAATAGTTTGCAACAGCAGTTAAATGAAATTCGTCAGTTAAACGAAAAATATTTAAAGCGAATTGACGAGCTGGAAAATACGCAACAGGCGAGTGGCAGTAATCTTACAAAATTTTTTGACTCAACGCCTGCCGATACATCCCATGATATATTTGATAATTTAACTTCATCTTCGGGTGTAGTTAATCAGGCAACTCAAGTAGTCGAAGATTTTATTGTTCCTAAAAAAGCCTACATATGTGGCCCGAGCGAACAAGAATTAATTAAAACTAATAAAATGGATACAGAAAAACCTTTAACTGCATCAATGGAAATATTATTTGATGACCAGAGTTGGGGTTGGGAGGCTGAACCCCAAAGTTTAGAATCTATTCCGATGCAAAATTCAAATTTAGCATATGAAAAAATAATTGACGAAATCAAAAACGAGAATAGAGAACTACAATTCGCTCTGAACGATTGGAAAAAGAAGTATAATGATATGTCCTTACAAAATGTTGAATCAAATTCTAACTTTACTAAATATCACGAAGAAATTTCATATCTTAAATCTCAACTAGAAACGCTTACAGATGAAAATGCAGAAAATTTAGCTCAGCTCGGCCAATGTAATTATCAGTTACAAGAATTGAATCAATTAAATTCAACGTATAGTGAAAAAATTGTAAAGCTAGAATTAGTAATTTCAAATAATTTCGAGAATTTAAATCAACTTGAAACTTATCGGGTACGATGTGATGAGTTGAATGCTCTAAATACGACTAATCAAATTGAAATTAAAAAATTAGAGGATACCATTACGAAATATACGAATGAGAATGCTAATCACTTAAAACAAATTAAACATAACGAGGAGCTATTCGTCGATTATCAAAACCGAATTGGACAATTAGAACAAGCTTTACAAAACTCTAATGACGTACAAACCAAGTACGAAGATGTTTTGAAATCAAATAACGACTATCAAAATCGAGTAAAACAATTGGAAGAAACCGTTCAAAACTATAATCAAATTCAGCATCAACTTTATCAATATCAACAAGAGGTAGAACGATTAAATCAATTGATATGTGAATACCAAAATCGTGTTAAAGAATTAGATGATTTTACACAAGAAAATATAAAAGCTGCACACCAACAATCCATCGAAATTGCCGAATTGCACAATGTGAATTGTGAATATAAAAAAGAAATTGATCGGTTGAATGAGGTTATCAGAGAAAAACAAAACGAAACGGTATCGCCACATCAGGAACAAATCATTGAAATGCAGCCGGACCCGGATAATATACCGTCTTTCAATAGTACAGCATTCTTTAATAAAGATGCGGCTTTTGATTTTTTCAATGTACAAAAAGAGTCGTTACTAGAAAATGAAAAACCAGGTAAATTATTCTCATGACCTCATTTGTTCAAAGTAAATTTTACATTTTTTTTTTTGTGTAATTTCAGATAAACAACCTGTCGTTGAGGAAGTAGTTGTTGCAAAACAAGCTTATGTTTGTGGAACATCTGCCGATGATGATGGATGGGGCTTTGACACAACTAATGAAGTTGTAACCGAACAATTACAAAAATCACAATCACATCCGACACAATCTCTCGTTCCACAAAATGTACAATCTCAAATTGAAATTCAGGAATATCAAGATAAAATTCAGGAATTAGAATTGGAAAAATCACGTATGAGTGAAGAAATTATCCAGCTCAAAGTAAAATCTGGAAAATTAATTAAAAAACTGAAAGAATATAAAAATGAAATGGAAAAACGTGATTTTAGAAAATCATCATCGATTGATTCGACCAGTGATTTAGATTTGGCCATTCAAGAAGAACTAAATAATCAAATAAAAAATTTAGAAGAAAAACTAAAGGAATTTAAAAGTGATGTAACTAAGCATACATTAGAAAAGGAGAACTTAAACAAACGCATTGACGTGCTTACATCGGCCAATGATCGTATGGTGGAAATGAAAGAACGGCAAGATCAAGATATAAAAAATTATCAATATAAAATTAAAGAATTAAATGAAAAATTACATCAGCTCGAGCAATGGGACGACGAAAATTACAATAAAGATACACCGACCAAGTTAGTGGAAACCAATCAAAATGTTGACGTATCCGAATTGGAAAATATGATAAAATTACTTAAAGCCGAAATAAACGATTTAAAAATCGATAATGATGAATTACAAGCGATTTTAGATGAAGAGAAATCGAATCATAAAATTACCGAACTAAAACTAAAACAAATCGAAGTAAATTCTAGTGAGATGATTGATCAAATAAAAATTATAGAAAATCGTTTGAAAGACACGATCGAAGAAAATTCCAATTTGAAAAATGAAATTGAACGTATGAAAACGGCCAGTCTATTTCAAAGTCCTGAATTTTCGACATCGAATGCATCAACACCCCAATTTATCGATAGTAATCGCATTTATGAACTAGAAACCGAAATACAAAATTTAACCGGCCAATTACAGTACAAAGATTCAGAAATTTTGCATTTAAATCAAAAAATTGCCGACATTATAAAAGAGGATCAAACGCAATCGTTGGTTCAAGAAATTTTAACTAAGAACTACGAAATTAATTTACTAAAACAACAGGTACAAACTTTGACACAAGATCGCGAGGAACTCGAAAATAATTTAAGTGTTCAAATAACGCACGAAGAGATGTTAAAACTAAATAAAGAATTACAAACAAAAACGGACGAAATTATTGGATTGAAACAGGAGAAGCATGACATGGAAAATGAGTTAAAAATATTAAACGATCAGGTGATTGCAAGTCTTCAACACGAAGATAAAATAAAATCTGTTGTGCTCGAACTTGATTGCAAAAATATCGAAATTAATGAATTAAAAAATTCACTTGGCCAATTAAGTTCGGGAGGTGAATATATTCAAGCGCAACAACAAAATCAAAATGTCCCGCAAACGATCAGCAAAGAAGCTTTTATGAAAGATGAAGATAAAGATGTTAACGATAAAGATAATATAAATAAAATGCAAGATGCTTTAGAATCACAAGAAATTGAAATTGTTACGTTAAAAGAACAATTGGCAATTCGAAGTGCTGAATATGCTCGTTTAGCTTCACAATTAGATCCCTTTGGGCAATTTTCGTCGTCGTCGATAAAAATCACATCCAATACAACAAAATTGATTGATCAACGAAAAGCTAGCTCTTCAGATGCAAATACAAGTGTTAATAATAATCAAGATATGTTAATGGCCGCCGGTGAAGTAATACCACGCGCTGAACTAGATTTAGCCTTATACATGTTACACCAAAGAGACATGCGGTGTGAAGAATTAACATTAGAATTAGTACATTTATTAGAGGAACGTGATACTTTACAATTAAAATTATCGAATTCATTGCGACAAACTGAAGAAATTCGTAGAAAAGCCGGAATCAGTGAAGGTAATAAAAAAAATATTTAAAATCGACATCATTACAATCAATTACATAATTATTAATTTTAAGTTTCAGATAGTGAATCTAATGTTCTAAATGCATCGCTACAAGATTCGAATGAAATGCAATTAGACGTAACCAAATGTGATACAAATACCAGTTTAGATACTACACAATTAAAATCAAAGTAAGATTTTGTGCACATCCGTTAAAAATCAAAAATGTTTAAATTTATTTTTTCCAGACTAACCGAATTGCACGGAATCGATCATGCACGCGACAAACGACTCCAGGAAGATCGTGAAAATCGACAGAGACAAATGACTCAATTACAAAAAGATATATCTAATATACCGTCAGAAGCAGTAGCGCATTTAGTTGGCGCCGATTATACGCTATGTAAAGATTTATTTATATCGATTGTGAACTATTTAAAATTATAAATTAATTTTTATTTTAGCCCGAACATCTCAAAGTCCATCGTCCGTATTATTTAATTGGTTAATGGGTAAAAGTACACCGAGAGCTCCACCATCAACATAATCGAAAATATAAAATTTACTAATACACGTGTAAATGATTAATTTGTTATAAACTAAAAAAAAACATATTCCATTTTTTAATGTTTTTGTTGTTTTCATTATTTTAATATATAATTTTTTTTAAATTTGTAATATTATGTTGTTGTTCCTGTTCAGATTAATATATTAATATATATAATAAAAAATATAATTTTCAAGCTAAATGCATATTGTGTAAATATTACAATGATAAAATGAATGAAAGAATGAATGAATGTAAAAAAAAAAAATTAAATTGGGAGCGAAAAATTAAATTTGTAAAATGTTATAACAAAAATGAAAAAAAAAAATTAATTTAAAAATATCGTTTTGGTTTTAATTTTAGTTTATTTTTATATTAAATATTACAACTTAAAAACTACTACTATTTAATACTTCAAAATTTCTATAAATAATATTATATCTAATATTTTTTTTTTTTTAATTTACTCAGTACCATGTAAATGCGCTAACACGGCATTAATTGTATCACTCGACGATGGTTTAAGTTTAGTATTCTTATCGACTTTGCTAGAAATCTTATGTGATTGCCTGAAAATATATAAATCCAAAATTAGTAAATCTAATTGCACTTTATAGTTTTATAATTAAGAAAGATGCAACCAAAAACTATAAGAAATTTAGTTTTTAGAAATGTTCAAAAATTTTAGCTAAAATCTACGAAATTAATTTACTAAAACAACCGGTACAAACTTTGAACCAAAGAGATGTTAAAACTAAATAAAGAATTAAAAAACAAAAACGGACAAAACTATACACCAGCTATAATTATGGAATTTGTCGATAAAGGACACAAAGACTGTTTCAAATTAAAGTATTTATAGATTAAAAATTTCAACTTGTGTCATTTAGAAGTTTTTCAAGCCACCACATGCATTTACATTAATGAAAATCTCACGAAACGTAACTATTTAATCCAAAAACAACTTAAACCACTGAAAAAGAATGGAATCCTAAGCCAAATATTTACGAGAAAAGGGTTGGTTCATATAAAAAAACTACTTGAACACCCTTTTGAAATTACGACAGAATGAAATTCTGTTGTATTTCAATAAAACCTGCCGAATTTTATCAAAATTGGGATCAAAGATAAAACGTTGGCTGCTCGCACCACCAAAATAAAAGCTGAAAGATTATGGTTAAGAAAAAGTATTAAGAAACATTACATCAGAATCAACTTTCTAACCATAAAAACTTATAACCTATAGGATCAGTTCCACTATTTAGAATATTGTAGTATAAGAGAATTTGTGGAAAAGAAAGTAGAGTCAAGGTTGAAACAAAGAAGATTGAATATAAAAAGCAAAATCAGAAGACTCCAGCAAAAACCAATTATATCAAACATCACTAAGGTCCCTCTTATAAAACATAAGTTTCATAAGAGAACCATAAATCTAACGGAAATTGATTTTAATGTCAAGGAGATATGTCTACTTGATAAAGGATTAAAAAATAATTTAGCCCCTAAAAGTGACATACGACAACAGAACAGATCTCTATTTAGTTTGGAAAGTTCGTTATAGTGCGCCGCGCTTAAAAAGGACACAATTCTACAAGATAATTTAAGATATCAAACTATGGATGGGATTAGTAAAACTGATGTGATGCACTGTAACCGTTCGAGCTCGGAGGTGAAGGTTACTTCCTGTCTGGCAAAGAAGATTAAAGAACATGGGGCAATCGTCACTAAGCCTGATAAAGACAACGCGACGGTAATCATGGATGCTGAGTTATACAACGGCAAAGTGTTGGACTAGATTAAGGATAATGATATAATTAGACTTAATTGTGACCCAACTGATAAATTATGCACTATTATCAACAAATGTATAAATAAATGTACAGCTTTACTTAGTAAACAAGAAATGAGGTACATGAAAATGATCAAACCGTCGGCGCAAAAATCAAAGGACTTTCTAAGGTTCATAAACTTCACATCCGCTCCCACATACAGGATAGCGAAACGCGTTAATCAGTATCTAATGAATAAAGTTAAACTGGAAAACAACGTTTCGTTGATGAACAACCTAGAACTCATAAACAGAATAGAATCAGTTAAAATTCCGCATGGTGCCAGACTGGCCTCTTTTGATATAACGAACATGTATAGTAATATTCCAATATAAAAGAAACTATTGGAATCACTTACGACCTGCTCGTGAATCAGGGAGAAACGGAATTTGCGGAGGAAATTAGAAAGCTCTTAAAGGTGATTACTAAACAGAATTACTTCGAACAGCAAGTAGGACTACCCATGAGAAGGCCTTTATCGGGCACTTTAGCCAATATTTTCTTAAACCACTTAGAGAATTCGAAAATATTGAGTGAGAGTAACCCTTATAGGAACTGTGTGGTATACTGGCATAGATATGTAGATGATGTACTTACACTATTTAGAGGAACCAATCGGCAATTAAAACAATTTCACGACTATCTTAACAATATACATAACAACATCAAGTTCACTTTGGAAACTGAAGAATATACACTTGTTATTAATTCCCTGGATCTAACGATTTGGAATGAAAATTATGAACACAAGTTTAAAATCTTCAGAAAATTAACACAAACGGACCACACTATCCATAACGACTCACATCATCCACAACAACATAAGATTGCGGCATACCTGCACATGATCAACAGACTCGGACCAAGAAGACTATACAGAGGAACGGAATACTATTAAACAGATCGCTAGGGCCAACGGGTTTCAACCGGCAAGGATGGACCTATTGAACAGAAAACACAATAGCAAGAAACTTAACGAACAGTATACTTCCCTGATAGCGAAAGACGTCAAAGACAACAAATACATTACATTTGACTACGACAGAAATACAGCGAACAGCATCAGGAAAGTACTGGAAAATCATGGTATACAGGCAGCATTCAAAACTAGCAACAAAATAGGACAAAGACTAAACCCACCAAGAGCGTCTTCTCAAGATACGGGAGTTTATAGACTATCATGTGATGACTGTGATGGGTTCTATATAGGCCAAACCAGTAAATCTTTCGCAACTCGGTTTAACCAACATGTGAAAGAAATCGGCAAACCCAAAATAGACTCAAACTACGCACAACACATGACTGACAATAACCACAAATACACATCCATTATCGAAAATCTGAAAGTGTTGCATAAATGTAAAAAAGGTAGCATGATGACAACACTGGAAGATTACGAAATTTACAAAAACAGAAATAACAAGGACATAATAATAATTCAGGTACAGACTAAAATCAACCACCTGTTTAAAAAAATAATGGAAAATAAAAATAGAACAAGGGGGCGGAGCCAAAATCGGGTAAGATGAATTGGAGTTTCAAAGTAGTACAGGCTAATGAAGAGGATAGTAATCCTCGAAATTAATACCTGATTTAAAACAAAAAAGAAAAAATTTTTTCTTTTTAGAAAGAATTTGGATAAAGAATTAATATAAAAATTTTTATTATCACATTAAAGAAAGTTTTACTTCCTTTCTGAAATTTTTATTTTTATTTATAAAACAAGAAGTATTGATTGCTTTATTTTTATTAAAACAAGGTTCCTTATTTCGTTTTATTAAAATGAAAAAAAGAATAATACAAAAAATAAGGTATTTACTGTCTCGGATCTAATGACACCCGTACAATAGTGGGCAACAGTAACGCCACATATTATGATAGTGAAGTATTTGTGTTTACTTTTATTTTTATTCTTTTTAATTTTATTTTTAAATATTAGAAAATGCAATAATTGTTTGACAATTTATTTTGTTATTTATATAGGTATAGGTGTGTGCTTCGTTCTATGTAAGATGTTTAAGCTTGAACTGATGTTGATGTGGTATGTTAAGGATTTGTTTTACGATGAGTTCCATATCTATGAAAACTGCTATCCATTTTGTAGTAATGTAAAAATGGCATATTTTAATTCGCGTAGTTTGAACTTGGATTCTAAATTTGCTGAATTCCTTCACTTGATGATGGAATAAATTTTCACTTCATGGCCATTACATACTTGGCTTAGACCAAGGGTATCTTCCAAGTCAGTAAGTATACTTAGTTTCACATTAATAAGGAATGATATATGACATATATATATATATATATATATATATATATATATATATATATATATATATATATATATATATATATATATATATATATATATATCGTGGTGGTGCTGTGGCTAATTATATAAATAATATGTTGAAATGGAAGATTCTTGACCAATCTATTCATGGCTTGACTCAATTTTTATTTATTAAAGTTTATTAAAGTGTTATTAACAAACTTGACATTGTAGTTGGTATAGTATTCTAATAGCTGATGATTTCAATATAAGCATGCTTCAAAGTAGTACATCAAGAAATCTTTTTAAAACCGTACTTGCTAGCCTTATTCCTAATGATCAACACATTCAAGCTTTTATCAAAGTGAATCGCTACCAGTAGCGATCTAGTTCTTACACTAAATCTGGATAAATTTAAAAGACTAGTGCAGCTCGACGTGTCAATTTTCGACCAAGATTTTATCTATTTATCGTATTCGTTGCACGTGGTAACAGATTCAATTCCCAAATTTCAATATAGATCTTTTTTTTTTTTAGCGTTTATTCCAAGGAATCTATTTTGGGGCCGAAGCACTGTCCCAACTTTTTCGCGGTTAACTTAACGTCCTACTTTACGCCATTACTACCCAACTCGAGGACGCGCGAATACAACTTCGCGTTTTTTTATATATTCATCAGCACATTGCATTGCTCCAGCAAATTTGCTGACCAGAAATTGTCAATATTTAACGCATACCTTCTGTACTTATTTAATAAGCATGTTCTAGTAAAAAAATGTACTCCAACTTAACGAATTACGCCTGTATGGTTCAGTGCAGTGAAAAACGAGTGAAAATTGTGCATACTACATCGCATTCATTTAGCTTCTGTGAAGTTAGCGAAGCTGTTTTGAAGCATATGTTTTTAGTGCTGCTTGACTTTTCCAAGGCTTTTAATACTCTGAATCACGGACATATTGCTTGGAAAGTTATATACATACTATGGGTTGCATTAATATTTGTGCGCATGAAAAAATTATTTTAGTTATGTTTACTAAATTATAAAATTAAATACCTTTATTTAATATGACCTTGTAGCGATCATCGCTACACAAACACAAAACAATTATTCAGTTATTTCGTGCACATTCATATAATTCACTAACGATATATGTTCACTGTACATAAATATGTATAGAGCGTAAAATAGCATTTACACATAGCACTCGGTCGCCATGGCCTGATGAGATGACAATTAATTTTTAACAATTCCTCATCAGATCGAAATTGAGGTTTGCTTTGCACAATATCCAAATGTGATAATGTTTAAATCAGGGCTTTGCGGTGGCCAAATTATTCGTTGTTGGTCCAAACCATTTAAGAACTTGGTCACAACAAATCCTTTATGGGCAGGGGCATTATCGCGTGCTGAAGAATAAAGTCAAGCTCAATCATTTTTGAACCAGTTACCAAGGCTACATCATTTAGCAGTTCCAAATAGCTCATTTGGTTAAGTTTCCCAGACACCATTGCTAATGGTCCCACTCCGAAGTTGGTTATACAACGCCAAACCATAACATTTCATCCACCGCCTTGACGTTGAGTAGTATAAACACGACGTTTGTTTACCTTTTATGGCTCCGAGTAATAAAATTTGCAACCTCAAAATTCGTCTAACGATACCGAAGATTCGTCCGTAAACAGAACGTTTCTCCAAAATCCGGGAGGCTTGTTCACATGCTGCTTTGCGAACAACAGCCGTTTTATTTTATTTTGTTTTGAAATATAAAACTTTTTGGTGCATGTATTGCTTCTTTTAAACGACGAGAAATGGTAGAATGGTATATTTGGAGTTTTCCGTTATCTTTTAAAGTTTTAGCGAGACCTAGTTGACTTAAATGTTCATTTGTAAGCATACATCGAGTGATGTAAACATTTTCTCCATCAGTTGTTATTCTCGATCGTTGGTGTAATCCAATATTTTACACCGTTCCGTAAATATTTTGTTTTCGAACTTGATAGCAAATGTTATTTTTATGGCACTTGTACTTTTTCGCCAGTTCTTTGGCTGAGATTCCCAAATTATATTCTGCTACAATTTCAAATCGGGTTTCAATACTCAGTTCGTGGCTTTTTTGCATATTGTCACGATTTTTAGTGCTCACAACACAATGAAACTTGTAAAATTATTTACAAAAACAAATGCTGAAACAGTTATTTCAAAGCACCGTTTATTGATTTTTTTTTTTAAATTTGCTAACACAAATACTTTTGCAATAGAGTAAATTTATTATTTTATACGTAAATCCTGAGATTTTTTTTATAAATTGTATACCAAATGAAACATTATTTAATACTTAATTGCATAGAAAAAAAAAATTTAAAAAATTTAAAATTTACTTAATTTTATAATTTAATAAACATAACTAAAATAATTTTTTCATGAGCACAAATATTAATGCATAGTATTTTAATTTCTCTCACCATGCAATTAAATTCATTTCTAGTTATTTAAGCGGCGGGTCTCAATATGTTAGCTTTAATGAAGTAAAATCACATCATATTAATGTGCTACGCGGAGTACCACAAGGTTCGATACTTGGGCCTATATTATTCATGTTTTTTATCAATGATGTTTCAGCTGTAATTAAATATTGCAATTATCATATGTAAGCTGATGATGTATAAATTTATACAAGTGTCACACGAGATCATATTGAGGGTACGACTGAGTTTGTCAATGCTGATAATACGGCTATCTCTGAATGGGCATCATTTTTTTATTAATGGAGCTCAAACATAAATTTTATATACATAAATCTTTTTGTAAATTAAAGCTCTTTTTACCTTATATACAAAAACAAATTAAATAGGCAATAAACCTGAGTTCCCATATTTTTAGGGACAGTGGTCATTTTTATTTTATATTATATTTTATGGATGGCTTTCAATAAATCCAACATCCAAAAAAAAAAAAAAAAAATTGTAATTAGTTTATAAGACACAAATATTGTATAAAAATGTTATGAATAAATGGATTTATTTGTTTATAATAAAAAAAAGGAGCTCAAATATGGAATAATTAACCCTAAACCTGAAACGTATTACAAATCCACGTCTGTTCAAAAAAGAATGTCCAAATTATTTTGCTTCTCTCTAAATTAACTTACCAAATATTAGCTTCGGCAAGAACGTTTTGTACACACACCGCCCACCTATTACTATTATTATTATTATTATCGTTTTATGATAATTATTTTTTTGTGAAATAACGTTATACTCGGGATATAACGAGGTAAGTGTCGTTAAAACCCCGACATATTGTCGGCATATCCTAATACCATTAGAAATGCGACCTTTTCAAATATATATGTAGTTCTTATGTAACAACCACAGCAAATTGTCGTGAAACTTAAGATTTTGTTGTAATAATTTGACTAAAGACTAATCCAAAGATGGCGACTTTAATGCAAAATCTTTATAATTTTTTAGAACGTAGCAACCTTTTAAAACGAAATGTGTTAAAATTTCATGACAACCATAACCTACTGAGTTACAGTGATTTAAGTGACGCTACATTTGAAATTTTGAAAACAATTGAATAAAGAGTATCTAGTGTTGATAAAACATTATTAACGGGACAAACCGTTAAACTTTTCAATGGTTGAAAAGTATTATTCGGACACTGTTAAAAAACGTGATGAAAGATTGAAAAGTAAAAGTGTGTGAGATGGCTGAGATCATACATATATCAATTGGGAGTGTGTTCAATATTTTGCATTCAAAATTGTCCAAGAAAAAGTTTTTTTTCCAAATGGATATCGGGTTTGTTCGCAATAGAACGGTATGCGACAATGGATTTATCATTTTACTCCGGAATCAAATCGACAGTCAGCTGAGTGGAGAACAGCTGGTGAAAAGAGTCCGAAGGCGCAATAGTCTGTCAGCAATGATGTGCACGTTATAATACTCATTATCTTCCTTGAAAATTCATCAAAAGCGTATATTACATAGCATTATTAGTTCGTTTAAATGACGGTCGCTGAAAAACAGCCACAAATGAAGAAAAAAAATGAAATTTCACCGACTTTGCAACTTGTTTTGAAAACGATGGCTAAACTACACGAATTAGGCTTTGAAATACTTTCATGCACCGCAATTGCTAGATCTGGCCTTCAGTGATTACTATCAGAAATAGAATTGGGTCTAATGTTGAAGTCATCGCTACAACTCAGGGTTATTTTGAAGCCAAAGATAAATCGTTCTACACACATGGTATAAAGAGTTGGCATCTCGGAACTAAAGTCTGTAAGGAATAGTTTTAATTGCGCTCTCTTCAATGTATAGCTTTGGTGTAAATCATCACACTTCAATAAATTTGTATAGTACAAGCAAAATTAGAACAAAATTACTTTCGATTTTTTTCAGATAATCGGATAAGATCGTAAATTTCGAGAATATAATCCTACCCATGTTTAGTTACTACGAGAAAAATGTGCAAGGTGTACTCAAGAATTAAGATTGTTACTAGATGTAAATAAAAACTTTAAATCCACTTACTTTAATTCTTGTGTTTCTGATTTGCGGAACTCTACAACATCTTTGGCGACAGTGGTTGAACTTCCATTTCGACTGGGTACTGATTTTTTACTTGATTTAGTTGTTATTTTATGTTTTTTGGGGGTTTTGTATTTAAGATGAAACTGAGCCTTCATAATATTTGAAAGACTAGTATTTCTAGTGTTTTCCGGTGACCGTGGCATTATATTTGCTGATAATTTCTCATTTTTAACTATTTTTTCGATCGCCGTACTACTTTGTGTCGGACGATTCATACATTTTATGTCATTTCGACCACTCGATTTCGTGCTTGTATTCGACTCATTATTTTCTTTTCGATTACTTTTTAATTTTGAATGAAATTTTTGGGATTCTGGTGTTTTTGATAAGAGCCCATTATTTTTCGGCCGATTTAAATTTGACTTGCTGCTCGAATGATGTTTACTTGGCGCACATTCGTATATACTCATCAATTCATTCGCTTTTATTTGTATTTTACGACCTTCGATATCTACATTCATTACAGATTTTGAAGACTGCAAATAGCCTTTCATCTCATTCATGTTTTCATTTGCTTTAATTTGAACGGATGACTTTTCATTATATGTGAAATTAATTATATCACTTTGTAAAACTAATTTACATTCCTCATCGTCATCGTCGTCTTCTGACTCTGAAACATTATTTTGATATACATTTTTAAATTCTTTAGCAATATCCATGTCTTCAGATTTTATGCTACCTCGGTCGCTTATTTTACTCATTTGTTTGTTAGGTTTAACGGAAGCAACGGTTAACATCACGCCATTAGAGTCATTCTTTACATGTTTTTTAAGTGATTGAGAGCTTGACGAATGTGATTTATTATTTTTAAGAGGTATCAACTTTTTTGGTGTTGGATTCTTACGAGGTGCTTTAATTTTTTCTTCTGCTTGTACCATAGACGAGGAGGTTGACGGTCTGCTTGAAGGTACCGTTTGTTTCGCAGTTTGCCGCGGATTCATAGATCGTTTAGATTTTAAATTTTTAACTGAATGTTTAGGGTTTTTAGTTTTTATTTCATTCGATTCGGTTAATTTGATTTTATCCCTCATTCGAATACGTTTTTCTTCCAGTTCTTTGAGCACAGTCTGTTGGTCCGATAGTTTTAATGCCGATGTTGACGATTTAAATTCGTCCAGTTTTTTTTCTAACGTTTTAAATTTATTTGGCGTTTTCCAAGCCCGAATCGGATGACGAATTTCACATCTTTCATCAATGGTTTTGTTGGTAGTTAATTCCGTTTTCTGATAAAATGATGCATTTGAGCTGTCCGACGATGAAGAAGACGAGGAAGATGAAGAAGAACATGAACATGACGAAGAACTCGATGTATCATTATCTTTTGGATCAGTTTCTACGATTTCTATATTCTCGTCAAGTTCATTGAATGTATAGAGAGAAATAGTATTTTCTGAATTTATATTTTCACCCAATTTAACCGTCTCTAGGGCAACTGGAACTTCCACTTCGTCTGTCATTTTAGATGTTTCAATTTTTTCTATCTGGCCAATTTTTGTCGATGTGACTTCGTATTCAAATTCATGAACCGATGATTTATTGCGAATCGCAAGAGATTCTATTTTATCATCTGACTCATCAGGGCGGTAGTAAGAACTACCCGATGAATAATCTGTAGGCCGATTAGGATATGATCCACTCTGTGGTGTCATTTTATCTAATGCTTTGGGAGGAGTTAGATTACATCCGGGTGTTATGGCAAAGTTTGGTGTAAAAATGTCATTCTTTAAATCGCTACCCAATTGTTTGTTCAACGATTTTAAAATTTTTGTCATTGGCGTATCTTCAACAGCCAGCGGTGGCAGAAAAAGCGGTGTTACGGGATTGACTAGTTCTACATCAGCTTTAAATGGAGTTTCTAGAAGACACGCCATAGAATGAGTAGATCGTTGTAATGGATTTATGGAACTAACGCCTTTCTTCGTCGATTCCACTATTGGTTTTATATTTTGTTTTACATCGATCAGTGTTTTAGTGACAATTTCTGAAATTGGTTCCTCTATCTTGTTCCCTTCTTTAGACTCTGTAATCGATTTAACTGATTGTTCCGTAGTTTTCGGTTCGATTGTATCGTTTGATTCGGTTTGTACTAATTTCTGTGATTCATTTAAAACTCGGCCTTTTTGTTGCTTTTGTAATCGTGGTGACTTTCGAATTGGCTTTTTGATTCGCTTCAGTGCCATATTATTTTGTCTTCGTTCTTTCATTAATTTTAATTTTTGCAATTTTCTTCTTGCCAGTTGTTCAGTCTTTTCTTTTTTTGCCTTACTTACGTTTTCAACGGCGGACACAAAACGAAGATACGAATCCCATTTGTTGGTTTGCGAAACATTTCGCATTTGTTTCCATTCGTCCATCGGAGAAAGATTTAAGGATAATTTTACATCTCCTGATTTAATACTACCGTCCGCAGGGTCTGTATTTATAATTTGTTCACTGTTCGTCGTTTCGGTATTCTCATTTTCTTTTCCGCAATTTTCGTCGCTCGCCGACCGCGAAAGCACTCGAACACATTTGTGAGCACTTTTTTTAACTTTTGGCGTTGTTGTTATGCCATCATCATTTTTCGTTTCATTGCGTTTTTCGACCTTTTTATGGGATCCTAATCTTTGTAGCTTCATAATTCTTGAACCTTTAATGCTATTTAAATGTATACTACGTTCGATCGTTTTCGGTACTTGTTGCGATACAATACCAGATCTGCCCGGCGTCGTAAAATCCAGTATCCGAACATGCGATTTTCGACGTGGTGTTGAATTACTTTTAACTTTTAAATTTTCAAATGGTTTCATATTTTGCTTTGGAGTTGCCATTTGCATTTTATCAATAGCCAAAACTGTTTTTGTCGCTTCAACTGGTGGTAGCTCTTCATCTGCTATAGGTGCTTTTATTTCGTTTACAGTTGGTTCATCATTAATTGGTAAAACATTGGGCATGTTAATTTCAAATAATTCGTAATTTAAGGCAGTTTCGGGTTCGTTAATATTTGTTGTGTTTTCGGGAATTTCTATTTTCGAATTAAGAATCGTTATAATGGGTTGATCTTCCGAATTATTTTCAATTACAGTAATATCTTTATTTGTTTCTTCTACAGCCGTTACGCTTTGCTCATCTAAAGTAGCTTGTGAGTAAATAACATTGTTAGACGTTGAATTATGTGCAGATGTTACTTGTAGTGTTAATGAGTTAGATGATGACGTAACAACGGAAGAAATCGGATTGATATGATGATGTGTAGTTGTGATAGTATTTGTGTTTATTTCCACTGTTGGTTGATTAATTTGACATTGATTAGGCTGCGTACTGGTTACAGTGGCGTTCTGTTGGGTTGATGCCAATATTTTTCTAGGTCTTCCTTTGCGTAAGGGCGCAGCCGAATATTGTGGTGTTGGTTGTGCCATGAAATTACCAGGGAATTGCGAAGTGGCAATTGGAACACATGGAGAAGAATTCATCAGAAACGGCATTGACACATTCGTCGATTCAGTTAGCATTGACGAGGACATTAAAAATGGAAACTGATTCGTTGTTGTATTATTTAAATTAATTATAGAACTTTGTATACCCGAGTTAAAGTTAGAATCATTAATAAATATTACATTTGATTGGTTATTTTGTTGGTGTGAGAGTGTTGACATCGAATTTGGTGTAATAATCAAATGTGAAGTACTATTGCCTGCATTATGTGAATTAGGCACTATCTCAGCGTGAAACGGTTCGTTCGATATAACGAATGCATTTCTTATTGTGTCATATTTTTCTGTAACAAGTTCTATTTCAGTATTATTGATCTTTGGTTGAAACGTATCATTACCACTATTATGAATGGTAATTGTGTCATCATATTTTAAATTGCATTTTTTTTTCGGTGTAGATTTTCGTAAAAGGCGCATTGACTCGCCATCCAAATTCTCTTGATTTGGGATAGTCTCCTCTGTTTCACCCGAGCTGGTAGCTACAACGGCTAAATTAGTGTCGTACGTAAATTTTTGATGATTTACAACGTCTTGAACGATGTTATCGAAAATTGGATCTTGTTCTACTGTGCAAATAATATTATTAATCGCATCATTAATATCAAATTGAATCTGAACTGGATTTTCATTTGTATTATCTCCACTCGGTTCTTCTGCGTTTTTATCAACTGTTGTAGAATTACAATTTAAGGCTTTATTAATATTTTCGGCTAATTTAGTTTGAAATTCGGTATTTTCTAGTAAAGTCTCTTTAAATGCAGTCATATCATCGGCTAGAGATCTACTAAGATTATCGGTATCGTCACATATTTCTATGTTACTTCTTCGAGGTGTACCATTCGTATTATTATCTTTCGAACTTAATAGAGTATAGCCTATACTCGTCGAATGTAGTTTAAACATTTTGCTATTATTTTTGTTATGGGGAGCCGGTCTCACATAATCATTTATTGTATATTCCGTTTCAGATGATGTCGTTTCAACACTGACCGAACGTTTTCGCTTGACTGTCTTACGTTTAGCACTATAACTATCATCAGCATGACGTACAATTTCACGTTTAGCTTTGGATAAAATGAATTCGACGCGTTTGATTAAATTAGGCTGCGATTGTATATTGTCCGATATTTCATTTGAAAATAAATTTATAAATTGATTGACTTGTGATTTTATTTCACAATATTCCTTGATGATTTCGATTAAATTTGAATTCGACACACTTACGGGCTGATATCCGCGACATAAAAGCTCATATTCATCTTTTAGATATTTACTGGTCTGGCAAAATTTTCGATGAGCTTTCTCTAAATTCTGATCTTTGAGATATCCTTTATGCGAAAAATATAACCAATTAGAAACATATGACTATGGCCCGTAATACAAAATATAGAACTTACCTAGGACAAGTCGGGCGATTTCAGAATTTAGTATAACTTCCATTTTAACGTTTAATTACGATTTAAAACCCACAAACAATATAATATAACAATTTTTAATCAAATCGGAAATTTTTTATTTGTAATCAAAACAATTTTTGGCGCTAAAACTGGGAAAATATTATTTCACATATTTCGTACACTGCACTTTTAAATATAGAACATAAACATTTTTTATATCACTAGAATCACTCTAATATCATTACAGTTTATTAATTTCATTTAATTAAACATTTCACATAATTAAATATAAATATTTGGATATGAGCAAACACGGGTTTTAACAATTTTTTATTTTTTATTATTGACATCTGTCATTTTAATGTAAAACAGCCATATTGAATAACGTTGGGGGTAACTATGATTATTACGATAGATTGAGTTATTACTACGTTTAGGTGTATGAAAATTACGTTATACAAATTGATAAAATTAAATTTAAAAGAGTATTTATATAATTTATATAAGTTTTATATAGTTAAAGTGGAAAAGGACTAGTTTCTACTCGTATTTCATCATCATATGTTGTTAGCTGTAGTAGACATTTTAATACAACAATAGTTGCTTTGCAATCGAACACCGCAAGTGCTTGTTAGTACTGTGGTATGTGTCTTTGCTAAATTTGAACTACTCGTACCTGCTCTACCTATTTTCAATTGTGAAAATTTTCACACCATTTTATCGCTAGGTGGGTATGTGTTGAACCGCTTGACAATTAAACATTTCAAAACGATTAATTTTAAATTATTATCTTAGCAAAGACTAAAACCTAGCTACTAGCGGTTGATCGTTTGGAAAGCAACTAGAATCGATTCCAAGTCAACTCTTCCTTTATTGCAGTTGTAGCCCACCCGTTAGTTGAAAGGGTTTGTCTTTGCTGAGTTAATACATAACTCGTAACTGCGATCTATTCCAAATTTAGCAAAGGCAAAACCCTTTCTACTTGCCTGTTCGCTAGTGGTTGGTCGATGAGGAAGCGATTCCGTTAACGGAATTTACCGTTAAACTCACGCTTTGTGATTTATTTTAAGTTCCGACGTTATTGATTATATTTATTTGTGTTAATTTAATAGTATCATGATGCCCTTAGAATATCACCACAGAATCTTTTGCTTGTCGTAGACAGCAACTAACCGAATGTTGGATCGCTGGACTGACTACCACCTGGATCCTTAAAAAAAAAAACAAAAAAGAAAAACTAGATACCACCGAAATTTACTTGGAAGAAACATTTGTCTGTTATACTCAATGTTCAACATGTGTCAAATGGTAAATGAAAGTTACATAATTAAGGCTTTTGAAAGTAATACTTATATTTCAAAGAGGAATACTCTAAAATGCACAGCATAAAAAATAATACGATCTTACATAATATTGAATCTCTTTGCTGTTGTTTATATTTTTGTGAATACATGTAATCTTTTCTGAGCCGAAGCGGTTAATTTTACACGATTTACTAGACGACATTACTAATTCGAGAACATACGATTACAGGTTCGCTTTAAATTTCCATCTTTAAGAAGTTTCTAGATTTCAGAAAAACAATCTACATGCGTTTATGTCGACCGGCCAGCTTTTAGTAATATTTTAAATTTTTTGTAGTCATATTTTACGGCTCATTGGAACATAATATTTTTGGGTGGTTTGAGTATTAGCTAAAACCGTATTATCGTTTCCCTACCAACAAATTGTTATTGAATGACGTAGCACACGTCAAATCGATGATTTTATAAATTATTGGTAACTCGCAGGCTTAATATATTATATTAATTAAAAGTTGTAGTCGAATTGGTTTATATAACGCGTAAAGGTTTTTATTTTACTAAAATTTTAATTCATAATTTATTTGCCGGCATTTATTACCATTTAATCAAAAATGATCAACACAAGGTGAGTGAACTGTGCAATTTTTATTATATTTATGACAATCGATCTTTAATATTAAAGAGATCAATCCAAAGTTCATTTTTCTTTGCTTCAGTGAAAATAGCGATAACCATATTAATTACATTAATAATTGTCGCGTATAGGTTATAGCAATTTACGATTTATTTGATTTTAAACTACTGTAGGAATTACAAATATGTGTTTATAACTGTACTACTAAATAAATTAAACCGGATTACCTGATTATAAACACAAGAGGCGTGGCCTTGATTATTCGTATTAACCGAACTTTCAAAAAAATACGATACTGTTATGAACTTTGGATTGATAAATATGTACGTAATTCAAGATGATAAACTTAAGATACCAACTCTAATCAGTAATAATTGTACTATTAAATGAATTTAAAAATTTATTTAATAGTCAAGCTTTGCTGGGTTCAGGTTATCCCTACTATTCTACTTTTTTAAATAACTAAATATTTAAATAACATTCGAGATGAGCGGGTCAGTTTCTGTCGATTGGTTTACTAACTTCCACTCATCATCATTTATCTAATCCATATTTCTTTTATCTAATTCGAATAGTAAGCTAGCTGGGAAAACTTTATTCATTACTGGAGCGTCGCGAGGTATTGGTAAGGCGATTGCACTAAAAGCAGCTAAAGATGGAGCTAATATAGTGATTGCGGCCAAAACTGGTGAACCACATCCTAAGCTACCCGGAACAATTTATACTGCAGCTAAAGAGAGTACATAAAACACAGATGAACATGTAAAATACAGTACTAACGTTTAATTTAAATTTCAGTTGAAAATGCTGGTGGCAAAGCACTACCATGTATTGTCGATGTTCGTGACGAAAATCAAATTCGTTCTGCGGTTCAACAGGCGGTCGAAAAATTTGGAGGAATTGACATTTTAATCAATAATGCCAGTGCTATATCGTTAACGCAAACCGAACAGACCGATATGAAACGTTTCGATTTGATGATGTCGGTTAATACGCGTGGCACATTTTTAACATCACAAATATGTTTACCATACTTAAAAAAAAGTAGTCATGCTCACATTTTAAATATTTCACCACCGTTGAATATGACCCCACATTGGTTTGCATTACATGTTGCATATACAATGGCCAAATATGGTATGTCAATGTGTGTGCTTGGTATGGCTGACGAATTCAAACAATTTAATATTGGCGTTAATGCGCTTTGGCCAGCTACGGCCATTCACACGGCCGCTATTGAAATGTTAACTGGGCCTGAAAGTGAATTATTTTCACGTAAACCCGATATTATGGCCGATGCAGCTTACGAGGTGTTGTCGCGTGATCCAAAAACGAACACTGGCAACTTTTACGTCGATGAAGATATACTAAAATCTGTGGGAATAACAGATTTAACACAATACGCTTGTCGCCCCGAAAATGCGGCTAATTTAATGCCCGATTTCTTTTTAAATGTTGCACCAGATAAAATAACAAAATTTGCATCAAAGGGTAGCCAATCGGCTGAGGCGTATAAAGAAAAAAATGCTGATGCATCGGCATCTAGCGAAAAAGAATATATACCCGAATTATTTAAAAAAATCGAAACGTTTATAACGCCCGAAGTTATGAAAAAAACGAATGCTGTTTTTGAATTTGAAGTAACTGGTGCCGAAGCGGGTTACTGGTTCTTAGATTTGAAAAACGATAATGGTAAATGTGGTAAAGGAAAATCACCTGTACCAGCCGATGCTGTACTAAAGATGGACTCACGTAATTTTATCGATATGTTTGGCGGCAAATTGAAACCCGCATCCGCCTTTATGATGGGAAAATTGAAAATATCCGGTGACATGCAAAAAGCCATGAAGCTCGAAAAGTTAATGTCGGCTTTAAAATCAAAGTTGTAATATATATGCGTACATATATTTTTGCATTTTTTTTTTATATTTTTTCCATACTCTAAATAAATCACAAAACTATTTTGAATAGACCAATAACTTTTTATTTTATTTAATTCAATTACAAAATTCAGTTTTAAAATATATAAAACGTAATATTATTTCATTGCGTTAAAAATTATAAAAAGAAAAATAACTATACATTTGTTAAAAAATTAATTAAGTGTAGGAATTTTTTTTCGATTAACGTTTGGTATACAAGAATCTCACATTTATTATCCTTGTATAGCTCGACAATGGGGGTTGGTGAAATTCGTTTAATTATTTTCACATAGAACGTTTTTCCCAATAATAAGGTCGACAATTCATTAATTATATCAGTCTCTCTCAGTCTTCGATTTGGTTTAACCCTATTAAAGGTAACTCTTAAATATAGCAATGGATAATTCTGACAACCCGATGGGGTTATTTTAATTTGACTTGATTCTACTTTGATCAAGTGCATTTTATCAACCAATAATACGGTAAATAATGCTTCAGTTTGATTATAACCTTTTATTAAACCGCGGTGCCATAAATTATCAGTTTCATTCCAAGCAATACAACTTAGACCTATATAAATATTTTGTACAGGCTGACAAGTTAGAGCTTTGTACTGAATTGTATCCATCATTTGTTTGTATTTCGAATTTAATTTTTCAAATTTTGTTGAAATAATAATATCGGTAGATGATATAATTTTAATAACCGTACCATTGAAACCGTGCACGTCCGATTGAATTTCGGCCATTTTAAATGGCGAAAACTCGTACATTTGTAAATATTGGGTGGATGTTTCAAAATTACTATCATCGAACGATGTGGTTTCTTCATTATCACTTTCATTTGAATCGTCACTAGTCTTATTGACTATGATTACATCAGGCGATATCGACGACGTTTCATGGAACATTGACGCCATATTATTATAGTTAATAGATTGTTCTTTACGTTTTACACTATCAATACTTGGACCAAAATATTCCTTATCTTGAAAACGATGTGAATGAAACCGTTCAAAAACTGAAGATGACTTATTATTTTCGTTTTTAAATTTTGCAAATTTCTGAGACACCAAGAATTGAGATAAATCAATTGAGTTGATCGTTATTTGACATGGCACCACGTCTAGCTCCTCATATTCATGAGCTTGCCAATTGACACGGATTGTGCACATTTGGAGCACAACCTTTGCATGTATTATATCTACTATATCTGTGGTCCATATTGGTGTAATTGGTTCAATATCTTTTAAACAATATTTGTGTGCTTGAATTGGTATATTACCTAAAATGACATTTCGTCTTAGATCACTTGGACTACATTCTTCTATATTTCCATAGTCAACAAATTCAATTTGATATAGTTTCTCGTTTATCTTTTCTAATATTTTTGCACGATAATACATTTTATCGGCATGATACTTGGCAATACACGATTGGCCGATTTCCCATGTAGAATTTGATATTGAATCTGGTTGTGAATTTTCGTATACCTTTTTTATCACTTGTTTTATTCGACCTAATTTTACTTTGGCATCGTGTTCGTGGAGATAGATAACAGCATCATTATCTACGTAAGTCGGAATTGCTACGAATTGAGATTTTTTAATTGGCTCACACTTTAGCCAGTTTTCAATAGGCGTAAACGCATTGGAAAATTCATCATCACTAGTAGTTTGACAATTCTCATCGTTTTCATTGTTAATATTTAAATTTGTTGCTAAAGCACCCGTTAGTACAGATAGGTGCATATCAAAATTTTTTAAATATTCATTTATATCATTTGTAATATTTTCTGTTTCTAGTGCGACCTGTTTTTCGATTTCGGAAAATTTTTGTGTTAAATGACATAGACCATTGTCAGCCAAAATCATATTTAAATTATTCCACTGCATTTCAGCGGGTGACAATGCATCTTCACATTCAATTGAAAGCCCCCACAAAATAACTCTGTAACATTTTCTTATACCACTTTCTAATTTTTCGCCGTATAATGTTACGGCATGTTCTTCGTATGTATTAACCAATTCTCGAAATTCGTCTAAAAAATAAATGGAAATATTATCAGATTTAAATTTAAATAAGTAATATTATATTTTGTAATAAATTATATTTTTGGAACATACTACGACTACTGTTTGGATCTACTAACTTAAGATTGTACAAGTTTATATTTTGTGGAGCACTACCCCAGATAAAATAGTTAAATCCTAAAATAGACCGGTTCAATCAAAGAAATGAAATTTACAATTATTACTAATACAAATTAAATTATTGTTTCTGAATCAAATAATACACATACACTCTCGCATTTTAAGTTTTGCTCAGACTACCTTTACTGTGAAATATTGACTAATCAAATTACTCAAACATCTAACCATTCAAAGAGTGTTAAGGAAATCTTTGAAATATTTACATTTTCAAGACATGAGGGGATAATTTTCGTTATTTTATTCCAAGTGGATTTGTTGAACGATTGGTGTCTGTTGCAAAATATCAGTGGATTGATCTAATGTGCGTTGGAAAGAGATCAAATTGGGCCAAGTAACCATTTTACCCTGATCTGTTTGACTATTTCAATAATTTAGCTTACCTCTGTCTCAATGGGACGTTACCAAGTTTATCCAAAATTGTAACTATCAACTAGTAAAGTTTCTTGAAGTTTAGTTCATGTTTGACTATTGGCAAATTACCGTAAAGCAATAAACATAATTCTTTGGATAATTTTTGGACGTTTCCAATTTTGCATTTTTATCGTATACATTTTAAGCGACATTCCGTTTTCGTAACCATTAGGACTAATTTCTTTCTATACAACATTTAAAATTAATTACAAAAATATTCTTTCTAAAATCTCATCACATTCTTGCTGTAGTCTCGTAAACTAATCATGAAATTGCTAACCCTGTGAGCCGTAAGGATTCTGGTAAGAGCCAAACATTGCATGACAAAAGTGAAGCTAGCTGATATTGTGATCCGCTGAAAGAGCCTTACATGCTACTTTTTGATCGAAGAAATTGAATATTTGAAGCGAGAATATGAAAAAAAAATTCCAGCAAAGAAATAATAGAAGATTTACCAAATAAAGGCCATAAAATACTAGCTGCTGTGAATATTGTTACGAAAGACCTCAAAACTTTAGTAAAAGGGGAATTTATGCGGATAACAAAGAGGTTGCTCAAAATATCTATGGTATAAAAAAAAAGGTTCAAATTGAACCAATGAGGAGGAGCACCATATACCACAATACAAAAAATGTCAAACGATTTAATCACACCGACAGGTATTGTGGTCGGGATCTGAGATGAGTAAAATGTCCAAGCAAACATATGACTTAGGTATGTACAATAGAGAGAGATGTGCCGGATAAATGTTTAAATTGTAAAGGATACTCAGACTAATAATCGAGGCTGTGAGGTTGCTAAACAATACTACAAAAACTAAGAAAATAAAACACAAAATCATCCGCAAAATTACGAAAATCGAAACACAAAAACATCAAAGCAGATGGAACAAATCCTCAACCAAGCAACGCAGATTGAATAAAAACGTTGTCAGGTTGTAAAAGGTTCGGGTTTAATAAAACCTATGGACACTGGAAATAACAGAACTATGGAAAACACCATGAAAATATAAAACACCATGTAGAAACAAAAATCAAAGAATAAATAGTGCAAGTAATTAGGCAGTTTACTGTTTATATAATACATCGACTCTACGGCTTAATATTAAAACGGAGGACTACATTAAACTATGTATTTAAATCGCTAGGACATGATTTTATAATTGGAGGTGACTTTATTGCGAAAAAAACTCAATGGTGATCTGGACTTACGACGTCAAAGGATAGAGAATTTTGACGTTTTTCGGATCATCTCGATGAAACCTTTCAACCACTACCAAGGCAAACTAAAAACGAAACTAAAATAATAATTTATAAGCTTTATAACCCTAATAAACCACCTAACGATAAAAAATCATAGTCCTATTTTCTTGCTGCCACTAAACTTTTCCTCCATATCAACTGGGATTCAGAGAAAAGCATTCTTCTATAGAAGAGGTGCATATAACCTCTAACATATCTAATGCAAAAATGTATACACATATATCTTCCTGAATGTCGCTCAAACATTCGATAAAGATTGGCACAGGCCGCTAGAATACATGATTCATAGACATCTAGCGAGGCAATTTTATGATATACTAAAATCATGTATCCAATAGATATTTACGAGTAAAATATGTTAATGATACTCCGAATTAATCAATGTCTACCGTTGTGCCGCAGGGCAGAATCGTGGAAGCAATCCTCTATTTATTATATACAAAGAACTATTACTAAGCGCAAATAAAGGGTCAAAGGCTAACCAGCTACCACTAGAAATCAACTCATGGCAGGTAGCATCTGCAAACACAGCTTAATCCTTTGGCTTGTATATCGATGCCATATTCGAGTAGTTAAAGCATGTAAAAAAGAAAAAGTATAACTTAACATTCAGTTCAGAAAAATGTATTAGTTCTTAGATAGATGCTCTGAGCCTACAATCCACAGCAAGCTGTTGCTATAACTGCAAATTCCGAAGACGATATGGACCTACAATACCAACTTTGAGCATGTCCTAACCAAACAAACGCGAAAATAATTCAGACCTTCCAAAACAAAGTTATTCGTAGCATTATCAATTATCCGTCGTACACAATCAGGACTTCACATGTCGTTGAAAGAAAAATCCAAAGACCGAATTCACTTGACCAAATTTATAAATTGGTTAAATTAATTATGGGATCATAACCATTGGGTTACACTCCAACAAAAGCGAATTTTATTAGAAATGTTGTATAAATAATTCAGAAATGTAAAAATGTAGTCTAAGTAAACAAATCATTAAATAGCTAAAAAACGAGAAAACTCTATCTAATTCTAAAAACTATCTACATACTTATGAATAAACGGAACAAACAATTTCGGTAAGGATTTAAAGGTACTTATTAGTATATTTATTAAATTACTTACCTATCACAAATGACGGCCACGTAATATTATTACCCGTGGGTCGAACGCAGGACAATTCACATTTTATTGAGCCACATCCAATATTTCCAAGCACATCGTTAGTTTCCGTAATATAATTATAATGTTCGGTTACATAACATCCTTTATCACGAAGCAAAATTCGAAACATGTTTTTATCATTTTTATCAACAGACTGAATAATTCCTCGGTACCATTGTTTTCTTAAATTTTTCTCTAATTTTGTATTAACAAAACATTTTTCATTTTCATTCCACACCGGTTTAGTTTTTATATTATTTTTATCGGTTTCCATAAATTTTTGAATATTTATATGAAGCTTCCTTAGGCCTGGCAGAAATGTATCAATGCAAACATAAATTTCACTTGGTGAACAAACGTTTAGTACAGAAACTTTTGTTCGCTTGATACCTTGGGTATTGGTATCTGGAATCATTGGTTTTGAGGTAGACGCAACATTCATATCAAAATTAATTGTCGGCATGTCACTGTACCTTGCACAATCAATTTGGTAATTAGTATTATTGTTTAGCAAATCGTTCACACAAATTTCTTGATTCGACTGTATTATATGTAAATTCACTTCAATTTTACCATTAACAATTTTATTTACATTCAAATGTAAATTGGAACTTAATGATAAATCTTTAAACTTTTCTATAATATCTTCTGGAAATGTATAATTGTCTTCTTTTTGAGGTTGTACATCGCTTAACTGGCATTTTATTACACCTTCACTAATCGAACAGAAACTTTGATCAAGATACATTAATTTTTGTCGAGATACTATTTCTTTTAGTCCCAAATCAATTAGTTTAACTTCAACTAAATTAGTTGGTAAAATTTTTGTTATTAAACCACGGTTCCATAAACCATTAGATCCATGCACAGCACAATTGGTCAACAGTTGTGGATAGTAAATAAAATTTGGTGTTTTTACACAAAATTCATTTAACTTGTGATTCATTTCATTGATTAATTCGACATGGTCGGCTTTCATTGCATAAAATTCAGCCGGCGAAACGATATGTTTCATACAAATTTTAAAATATTCCCCAACTTTGAAAATATTATTTAAAACTTTTCGCGTCGTTTTCGAATAAATAAATTCTCTTTTATATTCTTCAAGACTGTTTATTTTTTCTGTGGATATTATGTCGTTTGTGATATTTTTTGTGATAACGTCACAAAATAATAACGCGTCACGTAATGATATTTTATTTGCGTTATTATTAAATAAATCAACATAATTTACGCCATCCTTTTCATAAAGTATAACCATTGTCATTTGTTGGCTGGAAAGTTAAACAAAATATTTAAAAAAAAACATTTAAAAATATTTTCGTGAATTTTAATTACTTACTCTCTTATAATATCCGACATAAGTTGCACTTGTTTCGGTACCTGTGATTTTGTAAACTTAATGTTATAAATCGAACAGAGCCTGGCCGCATGAGGTTGTCCAATTAGGTAGGGAGAGGCAATCCGGAATCTAAATATTAAATAATATAAGTATTTTAAGATTTAAAACATAAATTGAAGTAAAATTGTATATAACCGTTTTGTTTTAACATTTTTCTCAGTACTTCCATAGTCAATAAAGAAAACTGTAAACTGCGTTTTGTTAAATGTGTCATCTTGTACAATACCTCGATAATATAAATTTTGTTGTTGTTGTTGAATTAAATAAACTACATTTGATTCAATACAAGCCGGTACCAATGCCGATTTTCCTTCTGAAATACACATTTCCTTAAAATCTTCGGATTTCCTTAAAAATACTTGATTTTGAACATAAAAACATCCAGCATTTTTGATATGTGACACATGAACTAGTTCGGTTGGTACTTTTAATTTTCGCTTTCCCGAACAACTAGGAATATTTGCATTTACTCCAGGTTTTTGTTTTTTAAAATGTTGATTTAAAATATTTGTAGTTCGATTAGTTTCGGATTTATCTTTTGATATCGTTAGGTTTGGTTCTACTTCACTAATATTAGTGTTATTATGCTTTGAGTCACTCATTATTTCACTTGTTGCCCCAAGAATGTTTTTAGAAAATTTATTAAATGTATCTAATTTGATGTCGAGTTGAAAAAATGATTTTATTTCATCGTTCAATGATTTCAATTCTTTAAAATTAATTGGACTTGTCGATGGATTATCGAAATTTACCGAAACGGGTAAACTACAAATAGATAGTTCAATTTTTTGTAACTCCGACAGTATATATTCGTGTTTTGGAATTTCGATTTTATAGGAATGTAATTTATTTGAATTTTTTGTAAATGTTAAATCATTCACTGATAATGTTGTTTCGATCACTTTTATTTCATCTAGTATCTGTTTATATGAATCTTTAATTTCATTAATATATTCAAGTTCAATATTTTGTAGGACACCGTGTAAATATATAAAATTGTTAGTGATTTTTTCAATAGATTCCGTTAAATGTTTATTATGGCAGTTGTAGAAATCTTCCAGTTTCTAAAAATAAAAAAAAAAAGATTATCGTAATATTTTCATTATTGCTAGACTTTAGTTGAATGATTAATAAATTGGCCTACTAGTATATTTAAAACAAGTAGCAAAAAATCAAACATAAAATTAAATTATTTATTATTTATTTATTTATTTGTATTTAGAATTTAGATTTAAGAGGAAAAGCACATATGGAAGCAAATATAAAAACATCAAAACCGACATTTGCTTCCAATTAGGCATAAACACCTCTTAAATTTTTTCAAAACAAATTCACCCTATACAGCATACCTCATTTTGAGCTAGAGCGCATTTATAATGAAATGCGCTACGCGAGATGAAATAATCATTGGCGTGGCTGATTGCCAATCAGCCACGCCAATTTAAAAATGTTGACTTAAATAGTTTGGACGAACCTAGTCTTTTAATTACAAGTGGAATTGAATTCCAGAGAAATTCCCCTAACGAAAAAGGATTTGTTTAACGATCTACACAAATTTTTTGGTGGAAGTAACCGTAAGTTAGCCGAATGAAACCTACTAAATAACAACTTCCTATACAAATAAATTGGCTGCTTAGTTTTAAGAAGTTTGAAAATAAAAAGACAAACGCGAAGTTCAAAAAAGGTAGATAAACTACATCCTAAAACAACATTAGAATAAGGAGAAATATGATCGAATTTCCTAATACCAAAAATAAACCTAGTACAAGCATTGAAACATCTTTGGAGAATACTCATATTCTCCTGAAGTAATCCAAACAAAACTACCTCACCATAAATAAACTGAGGGAGAATATAAGACATACACATTCTTTTCTTAAAATGACTATCCGTAAACCCTACCACTTTGTACAAACAACTAAGCATGCCAAACACCCTTCTACTAATATTAACTAAGTGGTCACCCCATGTAAGAGATTTATTGAAAACTAACCCTAAATCTTTATTAGTATTTGAAAACGGAATAAGAGAATCGCTTAGATAAATTCCAGGAAAGGACGCAGTATCAAGAGGTTTCTTATAAATTATAATTGACTGAGATTTACTCGCATTCAGTCTAAGCCCATTCAATACCGACCAATTAACTATACTACATAAATCATCATTTATCAGAGAAATATTGTTAACTACAGAGTCTTGATCTATGCAACTGTTTCTATATATTTGGACATCATCAGCAAAAATATGTAGAGCAATGGTGAATAGAGGATTCTATGTCATTAATATACATAGAAAACAATAAGGGACCCAACACTGAACCCTGAGGTACGCCGGAAGTAACTGGAAGAAAATCAGATAATCTATCACCGAAATAAACTGCCTGAGAACGATTAGAAAGGTAATTGAGAACTAATTTGTGGACGGAAAACGAAAATCTAAATTGAGAAATAAGCTTATTGAATAAAATACCGTGGTTAATAGAATCGAAAGCCTTGGAAAAATCGAACAAAGTTAAAGAGGTCAACTCCCTATTACTCATATTACACCTAATATCGTCACATACGTTTAATAATGCAGTGGTAGTACTATGCTATTTTCTAAACCCAGATTGAACACAGCTAACTAAACTATTGCTATTAAGGTGTACCTGAATTTGATTCTTAACAACTGTCTCAAAGGCTTTAGAAAGGGAACTTAACATACTTATTGGTCGAAAATGAGAAGGATTGCTAATCTTTGGGATAGGAATAATTTTACTAAGCTTTCCCTGGTCAGGAAAGGAAGAGGACGAACGGATAAAATTAAAAATATGTAACAAGTACTTTGAAACGAAAGGGAAAACTCGTTTTACGAATTTTAAACTGATATTATCCAAACCAGAGGATTCCGACTTAACCGTCTAAATAGCGAAGTGTAACTCATCGAGCGAAATATTTGAGAACGAAAATGAATTAATGGACTCGTCAGATAGTAATTCGGCTGTATTACTACCAGAGTTCAGATTGGGGCTAAAAAAAACTATTTAATTCATTTGGCTTGAAAACCTCATGAATGATACTCCTTCATCTACAAAGTCCTAAATTACGAACATTACGCCAAAAGACTTTGAGAGGGAGAGAGGGATCTATCTTATCTTTAAAAAACGTATATTTAGATAACCTAATTAACTCTACAACCCTATTACGCGCCTGCTTATAATCAAAGTGGGACTGGAAATTAGGGTACTTTTTCCATAAACGATATTTGCTAATCCTAACACAAATAGCATTAGAAATTTCCTGACACCACCAAGATTTTAGAGTAATGATTTTGGTTTTAGAGTAATGGTTCTCAATACAAGAATACAAGACTCAAAAACGAAACCAAGATAAGCGTTGAAAATTTCGATTTGCCTAGTAGAAGAACAAACAGAAAAGACATCCTCCCAAGGAACCGAGGTACAAGCTAAATAAAGACAGGAATCATCTAAACTAGAATAATCCCTAAACCTAAAGCTTCTAGACTTTGGCGGAGAATAACAATTAACAGAAACAACTAAAAGATCATGATGGAAGCCTATACCGAGGGACAACTGATTGAAAAAACTAATAGGGCTATTACTAAAGGAAACAATATGGTTAACAAGAGAATAAGAAATACCACTAGCGGTTGGACAACAAAAAGTTGGTGCAACAGTGTAAAAACGGATAAATTAAGACTATTTAAAAGATTCAAATAATCTCTAGAAAATAAGGAATTTTGGAGGATATCGAAATTAAAATCACCCGCTATATATATTTCATCGAACCTACAAGATAAATAACTAAACAAACTTTCTATATCTACAAGGGTTTTTTTAAATTGAGCATACGACCTCTTACTAGTTTTTGGAGGGTTATAGACCGTACCGAATAAGATTTTACGACCGTTTACGAAAATATTAACAAAAATAAACTCTAAATCGGAGACCAACGAATCTAAAATAGAAGAAGGTACTGTAGCGACCATCGCTACACACACAATTCAAATTATACAGATATTTCGTGCAATTCCATATAATTCGCTAACGCTACATGTACACTGTACATAAATATATATAGAGCGTAAAAGTAGCTATTACACATAGCACTCGGTCGCCATGGCCTGATGAGATGACAAATAATTTTTAACAAAATTATTTACGATTCCTCATCGGATCGAAACTGAGCTTTGCTTCGCATAACATCCAATTCTGAATAAGTAAAATAACGACACGTCAACCGCCGTCGTTATAGTACACTCACTAATCTAGCCTTAATATGCTTACCTACATACATACAAACGCCGCCGTAATTAAGGGGAGATACCGTCCTATCCTTTCTGAAAATATTAAAACCCTCAAAATTATTATTCTATAATTAATGTATGTAATTTTCGAGTAGTATCAGAGAAAAAGGACATTAAAGCTTTAGATAAAATTAAATTTGTAATTTTTGGTTACATTTTTAAGACCAAAAGTTGAAACAATTAACAGTTGATATGTGGTACAATCCCATTAAGTAAAATTGTAACCTAATAAAGGATTATGAAAGTTACTTCGAATAAGCAAAATAGTATCTTAAACTGAAATATTTACCACGGTAATGGAAGGTCGTAGATCAAAACCAAGCAACGACCAAAAATTGTACTGGTCGGAACATTGACTTCCAACAATTTCTATTAAATTCAAGTTAATGCTTAAGCGTCACCATTACGTAGTAGAAAAAATGTCCCTCCAATTCTGTTTTCAATTTTTTTTTTTTTTTTTTTAATTTTACTGCCAATGGCTTTATTTTCGAATCTTTCTGTTAAAGAAACTAACGAAAAGTACGCATATCTTACAAACTAATTTACATTTTTTAAGTCTTAACCTATGTTAATACTTATTATTAATGGGCTCAATTATTTAATTTATATAACAGTCTATATTATACACCAACTTTTTTTTATAATATATTCATTAAATCAAGTGGATCTGTTCTTTGTATTCGTCTATACTTCGGCTGTTTTAAAATATCCCTAGCCAATTCATTAGGATGTGATTCTAGTTTCGAAAAATACTTCGTGCTGTACTCCCTGATGATCTCGTTCACAGTTTTAACACCAAGGTCTCTTTGTATGTTCGCATTTCGAATATACCAAGGAGCATTTGTGATATTCCTTAGTATTTTGGATTGAGATCTTTGCAGGATATCCTTATTTGATGCACTAGTAGAACCCCACAGTTGAATGCCATATGTCCATATTGGCATAATAATTGATTTATATAGGAGAACTTTATTTTCTAGAGATAATTTTGAATTTCTGCCTAATAGCCAATACATTTTGGAGAATGTTATCTTTATTTGATGGCGCTTCGTTTCTATATGCTCTTTCCATGTCAGCCTCCTATCTAGATGTAAACCTAAGTATTTAACTTTAGTTCGCTGCGGTATAATGACACCATTTAATTCCACCGTAGGACAGTTGCACTTGTTCAGCGTAAATGTAACGTGGGTTGATTTTTCTTCATTTACTTTTATTCGCCATGTACGTAGCCAATCTTCAATTTTGCATAAATGGTTTTGCAATTTCCTAGAGGCCGTTTCAGGATCTTTGTTTGATACCAAAATAGCCGTATCATCAGCGAATGTTGATATCAATACTTGGTTTGTAGTTGGCAAATCGGCTGTATACAGTAAGTATAGGACAGGTCCGAGAACGCTGCCTTGAGGAACTCCTGCGCGTATGGGTTTTAAAGTAGTGACTGCATCATTGTACTTAACTAGGTATTGCCTTTGGAGCAAGTAGTTTTCTAGAATTAGGTGTAAATTTTTTGGTAACATCTCTTTTATTTTATAAATAAGGCCATCGTGCCAGACTTTATCAAACGCCTGGGCAACATCCAAAAAAAAAGCAGAGCAATATTTTTTCTCCTCGAAGGTAGCTTTGATCGCATTTACAATTCTATGTACTTGTTCTATGGTGCCATGTTGATTCCGGAATCCAAATTGATGGTTTGGTATAATCTGTTTTTCTTCTAGAACTGGTTTTAGTTTTGTAAGTAACATTTTTTCAAACAGCTTTGAAATTGTGGGTAGCATACTAATTAGCCGGTATGACGAGATATGAGTTTCTTGTTTTCCAGGCTTGTGTATCATTGTGATCTGAGAAATCTTCCATTCTTGAGGAATATAACAAATTCGCAGGATTGCATTAAATATGTATGTTATTAGTTTTATACATATGTCTGGTAACTCTCTTAACATTTTTCCAGTTATAAGATCATACCCTGGTGCTTTTTTGTAGTTAATGCAATTGTTAATGGTGCTCTTGACCCCCTTCCACTTAAACTTTATCGGTTTATTGGTGGAATCATTTTCATTTTGTTCTGGTAGCCTGAAATTATTCATTGGATCATGTGGAGAGAACACTTTCTCCAAATGGGACGCAAAAGTATTGGCTTTTTCTACATCGCTTCTTGCCCAATCCCCATTTGGTAATCTTATGGGTGAATTTAGGTTTGCCGGCCTCTTTAAATGTTTCGTTGCCTTCCACAATGAATATTCTGTTTTATTTGTTGCGGACAGCTCACTTAAATAATTCTGTGTCTGTTTGTTGTTTTCCTCTTTTAAAGCGAATTTTAGAGTCTTTATTGCACGGTTTAATTTCCATTTTAATATCGGTGATCTTATTTGTTGCCACTGCCGACGTATGTTTCGTTTGTCCCGAATGAGTTCCTGGATATTAAATGAAATTTTATTAAGTTTTTCGGAATTTTTCATAATAGGCGTGGTCTTCTCTGCGGCTAATTTCATTATATCTTTTAGATGTTCAGCTGCTACATCAATATCTGCTTGGGTGTGAAGTGGGATGTCCAGTCGACAATTTTTTTCTACTAATCTTTTATATTGATTCCAATTGGTCCGTGTGTTCGTTAGACGTTTGGGTGCTTCCGACTCTAAGGCATCGGTGCTAACTGTTACTATTATAGGTGAGTGGTCAGAAGACAGATCACAGCAATCTGTGGCTTTTGCATTTGAGCGTGCTATGCCTTTAGTTATACAGAAGTCCAATAAGTCAGGAATCTTTTTTCTATCCGTGGGCCAGTATGTTGGATGTCCAGCTGATAAATAATCCAAACTTTGTTCTTCCATGGCCTCATATAGCTGTTTGCCTTTCGGCGATGTTAGTCTTGAACCCCAGTGAACATGTTTACAGTTGTAATCGCCTCCCGCAAGAAATTTTTTACCCAGCTGTTTGAAATAATTCACGAACTGGTCTTTTTTTATGGCATGTTTTGGTGGACAGTATACTGCGGATATTATAAATTTTCCCGACCACTCTTCTAAACAAATACTGGTCGATTGGATATGTTGTTCCTCATATTTTGTATGTTCGTGGTGTTTTAATCGCCTCTTGATTAATATTGCTGTACCACCATGCGCCTTACCATCTGGATGCTTAGTATCATATACTGAGTACCCGTTAATTTTAAAATAGTTTTTTTTAGTGAAACGTGTTTCTGATATTAACATTATGTCAATATTGTGCTCAATGAGAAATGCTTGAACTTCTGCTCTGTGTTGTGCTAAGCCGTTTGCATTCCAAACTGCTATTTTTAGAACGGTCATGTTTATTTTTTAACAACTATCTGCATTAACACGTTCATATTTTGCATCATCAAGTCCATCGTTCTCTCCATCATCGTCATGAAGCTTTGCATCATGTCTGTTAGCTTGTTTAAGGCTGTGGTAACATTTCCTTCCTGAGTTACTTGAGCTTTTGGAGCGTTGCCTTTAAGAATACTGGCGTACGAAACACCTTGATGCATGCTGCTGTTAACGGTTGCGTTATGGGTTATATTTGGAAAGTTGGTGAATGAAACTTCTGGTCGTACTTCAGGTTTAACTGCTGGATGTAAATTAAGCATGCGTTGCTCTGCTCGTTGTTTTGGGTTAATTCTTCGTTTTAATTCCATATAAATGGGACAACCTCTATAGTTTGCAGTATGATTGCCATTACAGTTGCTGCATCGTAATACGGAGGCATCAGTTTTCCTTTTATTGCACTGTTTTGAATTATGAAGTTCGCCACAGATAACACAAACGTCATTTAGTGTGCAATATGCTTTTGAGTGCCCGTATTCTTGGCACTTGATACATTGTATTGGCCCAATTCTTTTCTTAGGTTCCTCAACGGTTACCCTTCTGTGCATTAAATATTTTATGTTATAAATTGAATGTTTGCCTTTCATAGGTTTATTGTCTGGCTCTAATTCCAGGCGAAATAGTGGTTGTGGTATCTTCTCCCGGTTAATAATATTTGTAATCGATTTTGCATTAAAACCTTCGGCAGTGAGAGCATCATGTATTTCGTTTGGTTCTACAAAGCTCTCTATTCCTTTAATAATAACGACCAAACCTTTTTGGCTCTTTAGTTGGTAAGTGTAGTAACGTTTACCAACCTGGTCAAAATATTTTATTAATGCACGGTACGCGTCTATGTTAATTGGTTGTATCTTGGTTTCTTTGATATTACCTCTTTTAAGAGCAGAAATATAATATTTTCCCTCTGTTAAGGTGTCAATAGCTTTTACAAGCTCTTTATTTGATTCTTCTCTCAAATAAATGGGCGGCGGTTTTTCAATTTTAGGTTTGTCCGCAGATGTGGTATCTTCGATACACTCTGTTTCTACCAGGCTAGAGAAACGATTGCCATGAGCAAGTTCAACACTAGCGAGCCTTGTAAATTTGTTGATGCTAGTGTTTAGCGCAGCTCTTGGGCTTCTCTTTCTTTTCGGCTGCACTGTAATATACCGGTCGATACCCCGTTGTACTAACTGTGTAGAACACTGACCTACATCATTATTAGTATTATTGTTTTTTAACAACACGGCACTTTTTATTTTATTTTTATTCATTGCACTTTTGTCATTATCATCACAAAAATTTTTATTTTGAAGCAAACAATTTGTTTTCAATTTTGGCTTAGAAATATCATTCCTCTGTAGAACAAGTGAACATAATTAAGAGGTGCTTGAAAATCAGAAAAACTGGTGTTGTTAATTAGTACCTAGAAGTCCAAGTTCTTGAGATGCCTGATGACATTCGAGTCAAGTGTCTTGAGTATGAAGATTGAAATGAAACATATTTGAATGAATTGGATTTAAATAAGGAGACATGTATTCACAAAAAAACTAATATTATACAGAAAACCTCGAAATATTGAATTTCCAGAAAAATTGGGTGGTCGAGGTTTTCTTATTGTTATAAAATGTAATTTTGTTTCATATGGCATTCTAAAATTAGAATGTTATTCAGAAGAAATCTGGGAACGCATTAATTTCAGTTTGACAATCGGAAAAATAAGTGACTATGAAAACTTTTTTAATAATATTAACTTTATAATGAATCAAAACAAAGCTCATTGTAGTTTTTTAACTGAGCCGAACTTCTGTAACAATCGATTTTCACAAGCTCTATTCGAATTAATTAACTTTGCAGGGCTTCATCAACACAATTATATACAGCCCATGCTGATAAGTTGATTTGGTTTTTTCTAACATTAATTTTTCTTCTATGAATCGTCGTGAATCAATTGGAAATTTAGCCTACCTTAATTCCATCTTTTTTATTATAAAATTTGTGTATATTTGCACTTGAAATAATTTTAAGAAAATCATTAATCGAAGGCATTCAAATTTAAATCTTGAGTTTAATTTTCATAATTGTTTATCTACTCTACAACTAACATCATCCTTGTTTCAAACAACTAGGTTTAATTTGTCTTTGTTCTCACTAAAAATAAATATAAATAATAGCTTGACTAAATAATTACTACTGCATAATCGAACTGGATAGTATTTATTTGTTAATAAATAATTAAATAAAAATAAATGTCAAATATGACTCCAAAATCACAGATGATAGTTCTCTCGAATCATGAAATCAAGAGTTAGAAAAACATTTCTAATGAAATTGTGATTTTATTAATTCTAGTGGTTATTGCCTAAAAAGTAATGCTGTGAGTTCATTTAAGGCTGTGTGCCTCCGGCCGATTTTTTTTGGCTAAATTTTTGATTTTTCATTTGAACATTACATTTTGCTATTACTCACTTGGCGGCTAATGAAAAGACTCATCGTGAGTTTGCTTTTCGATTATAAATTAAATGGCTGTCAAAACAAAAATATATAAGCAAATGTAATTATTTCGTGTTCACGTTGTGTTTTTTTATTGATTTAAATATTAATAAATTTAATAGTATGTGTATTTAAATTATAATTATAAAATACAATTTTTTATTTTGATTCAACTTTTGGAAAACAGAAATGCCACAAATTTAAGAATTCAAAAAGCGCAGAGAAATGAAATTTGAAACATTAATTTAGAAAAGTCAAACATTTATGCTGTGTGGCTCAGAAGACTTTTCATACTAAACTTTTCGATATATTGTTAGTTCAAGCAATATGCAAACAGACGTCACTAGAACAAAAGCACAGATCTGACACACCCAAATGACTTATTGGGAAGAAAATCGTGGTTGAAAACAGTGGTGCCTCTTTCTACATTAGAGGCCGACCAGAATCTTGGGTAAAGGTTTAATATCTGGGGTTCCACAAGATAGTCATTTAGGTCCTTTATTATTTTTAATATTTATTATTGATGTAAATTCCAGGTTATTCACTATTAAATTTTAGCTTTACGTAGATGATATGAAAATGTTCGTTAAGATCGATGATCTATGATTGTGAAAACTTGACTGTCAAAAAGATTAAGACAGATTTTTTATCTAGATGGATTTTTTATTAGATAGATTTCTTAGTTGTAAAAATGAATTTATTTCAAATGGGGAAATTTTAAATACCCCATCTAAATATTTAAAATCATATACAAATTATGGTGCTGAAGGTGATTTTTGCGCGTTTTTAAGGCGCCACCCGAATATCTTTTTAATTTGTAAAAATCAAATATGTATATATTTATTTTCTAGAGTGTTCTCAGACCTATACACGATTTAAAAAAAAATTATGAACAGCTTTGTTTTACTAACATAGTCAAGTTACTAATATAATTATTAGATAAAAAAATTTATACGCAAAACTTAATTCTATGAACATTATAAGGTAGCTTTAAATTTAATGAAAACATTGCACTTATGGCTAGCTGAAAAACCCTTAAAGAAAACTAGAATTAAATTGCTGATGTACTACTAAACGATTTTATATCAGTGCGTAATTTGTTTGAACCGAGTTTTAAAAAAGAAAAATTATTTAAATCATATTTCTATTGCAAACATAATTTCATTGTTTGAGAAAATTAAAAAACTAAAAAAATCAAATTTTATGTATAAGAAAAATATTCTTCCATAAATTAATTTGTATTTGTCTCTAATACATACAAACTCATTATGAAACAAATAAAAATAAAAACGATAATTTAAAAGATATTTTCAACAGATGGCACTGTAGATAATCAAATAAAAATGTAAATGGTTTGTTTAATCTATTAGCAAAAATTATTTAGGTGGGCTCCTCGATTGCAGTACGTCATTTTCTCACTACAATTGGCGAAATTATCATCGAATTTTGATCAAATTATACCTTAACACTGCAATAAGCCATCTGGGTATATTTATCTGTGACAAAAGTTTTGGTTTGTACCTTACATTTGACTAAACTTTTGTAAAATACAATTTTAAGAATTAAAAAAAAAAGTTAAATACATAATAACAAAAAAATGATACTGCCCCACTTATTGTACACGGATAGTCTGCTGAATAATTACAAGTATACGTTATTCAAAAGTACAGCATTAATTTAGTGGCAGTATGTGATAGTCCTGAGAAATATCTAAACTTCTGTTGTGTGTCTATTTAACTGTAATATGACACTTATTATTGAAAAACAATAATTTTTAAATTTTGTCGTAAAAAAAAAAAAATTCGTACGATAATATTAAATTTTTTTTTTTTCAATTATTATTATCATATTTTAATTATCATATTTCAATAAAGAAATATTAGATGCTAAAGATTATCAATAAATTTAATGCTTTCTGGTTGATTGATTGATTGATTTTGAATGTACTGCCAAGCTTTTTTTTTTATTAAGCAGGATATCCCGGAAAGCGCCGGGCCCACAGTACACCCGTTTTTACATATACTTGGAAGGATATGGAAGGATACTAGTTAAATTATTGAGATCGACCCGGTTACAGACACCTTGGCGGCCAATAGTTAGTAAATTTTTGTGGGTTAGGGAAAGGAAAAGTATGTTAGTAATCACAGAATTGGTTCGATTTCCCGGTATCCAATATTCAAACTACTGTTAGTGTAAGACAATCACATCTTGTTGTACTGCTCTGCATTCTGCTATCTCTTATCAGAAACTCCAGTGTGCCACCATTCAACTGTAATCTGCAGAGTTTACAGGGTGTAAAAAATAGAATTAATTTCAATCTGAAATTATAATTTAATTAATTATAATATTATAAAATTATAATTCTGCAATCCATATGCTGTAATAAATTGGATTAGTTTCTCTTGAAATTCGTTCCGTTGCGTTGTTGCTAAAAATTAGGTGTTAATTTAGTACCGTACTATAGTGGTAATATAAATCATAATATATCAGTACAAAGATATGAAATAATATAACATATAATAATGTAACAATATAAACACCAAAATTCAAATCTGAAACATAAGAATATACAGAATATAAAAATATAAAATATAAAGATATTGGAATTAATTAAATAACATCGGCATTTGTACGCAAATTAAATGCAGCAGCGATACTTGAGTCGACACTTATTATTTTACGGCCCTTAAGATCTTCGTTAAAAACATGTAATTTGTAGGAGAAGTCGGCATCCATCATCTTCGGGATGATAGCTTTCAACAACGGATAGTATACTTGATAGTATATTTGAGCATACGGATATTCTTTTGGGTTTAACACAAAATCTTCAGAGCTTTTCTGGTACAGATATAATTTATATAGCTTCATTTTTTTAAATAAAATTGATCTTTCACATATAAATTTTAATTTAAACCCTAAAAGAGACCACCCAAATATTACGCACAGACAAAACCACTCTAAACTCCAACAAAACTAAAAGAACCAAAGAATTACAAATGTTAGCTTAAAAACTAATAAATTTAGAGTAAATATTTTATCTATTTAATATATTTTATTTATTTGTATATATATTAGAAAAATGTTTGCAAACTAAATTTCCCTAATTTATTTGTTGCACTGCCCAAAAATTCTACAAATCGAATTTTATTAAAATAATTAAACAACTGAATTCGATCGAATCCACCGCTTTATAGCAATTACACCATCAATAAATTTAATGCTTTGTGCAAAAAAATTAACTAAAAAATTAGAAAATAAAATAAATATCGCATCGCGCGATAAATAGCTGTGGCAATGGCTTTAAGTATACAGCGATTTAAAATAAATTAACAATCAATTCACGTCACAACTATAAAATGAAAAGTCATTAAAAAGTAACCTTGTAATTTGACTTTTCAACTACCGCCAATGAGACAGTAGCGAAAGCTTCGAATTTTGAAAAGTTTAGTTCAAAGTCTTTTGAGGCACACAGCATTAGCCAAAGCCAAAGGTGCTCAACAATTTAAGTGCAAAACAATGGTGGAAAATAATACAACCGAAAAATAAAATATTTTCAAGGTTGCTTGACTATTTTTGGATATAAGTTTTTCCGACCTATGGCTTAATAAGCAGTAAATTCAAAAATCGACATGGGTTTGAATCTAAATTTTTATTGTAATTATCTCGGTAATATATATTTGTTGTACATATATGTTTTTGTAATAATTATAAGGAAATATATTAAATACAATTTAATTTGAAACACATTTATAAATATGTATTTTAATTAGAAATACATGAATAAAATCGATAATATTTTTGTTTGTTTGAAAATAATAACAATATAAAATAATGGGTTAAAAAAAATAAATACAGTTTTTTGTAAAAGTATTTTGGGTTTTATTGAGTTATCGACTGCGGAGCCAACTCTTGTTTAAATCTTGCTTTCAATTGAAATTGGGAAATTCATGCATATAAGTTAAAAGAACTTAATTCCGCGCTACATGCAATTCTGAACATCTTATGTTTTGCTGAATTTTTATTAATCTCTTGTTAAGTCCCGCCTTACCAACGGATGATTTTAGCAGATTATTGGAAATAAGGCAGTTCCAATCTGCGTCAAACCTTTCTCTCCGGAATTATGTCAAAACTGACAAAAGTGTTCTTGTGCATATTTGAACAATTCGTTAAGACTGTGGTCCAAAAAATAATTACTAGTGTTACAATAGCGATCCAAAGCGATAGACGTGATAAAAAAAATTCCACCAAACATAATTTCGGACGAAATGAATAAGTGTTAAATCATATAAGAAATTTTCCGCATTGCGAGGGTCACTACACTCGACGTCATGCGGAATAAAAATATTTGCAATCGAAATTAAATATGCCTATTAAATTTAAAAACAAAACAAGATGTATGTAACAAATGTTAGGTAGCTTCAAATGAAAATTGAGTCTTCAGAAAATGAGGAACATATTAACATATTAGTGTTAAATCACGAAAAGAATGCACTTTTAAGAAACGTCGGTTCTGCCTGCCAAAGTAAACGAATTGATCAATAATAGGCCAAAGAAAATCATGGTGTTTAAACGTAGATTTTTGATTTGCAACAAGGTCTAGCCACATTATTGCTGAGAACATCAGTCAGTTTCTATTACCGAAAACTTTGGAATTTTAATTTAACAATTCACACAAAAAAAAAATAGTGTACTTATATGATGTGGCATGAAGCACTATGCCAACGAAAATTAAACAACGATTCGTATTCTGGACAAAATAAAAAATTATTTATCGTCGCAATGTTACAAAAAATGGTTTCAACCATAAATTTTGCCTCATTTGAACCTTTTGACTATAAATTTCTCGTTCCGTGCGCACTCCCATATGGAGTGTAAACGGTCCATGCCGCAATCGAAAGGAAAAAAAGAAGACAACGAGAACAATTAACCATCCACGTGATTGGTATAATTTTCATTAGATCAGTGAACTCAAATTGTTATGTAACCGAGGTTACAAGAAACAACTTTTACAATTTCTCCTCTTTAGTAAAAGAAAAATTTATGTGGCGAAAATCTAACACGGTAAATTATCTTTTTTTCATTTGGTTTTCAAATGTAACTCATTTTAAATGTTCTAGGTGAGCGTTTTATGTAGCAGAAGATAAACTTAGAAAACTAGAAAAAGAAACACAGTAAGGTAAAGAGTATCATCACTTTTATTGTGATCTAAAATCTGATGCTTACCTGATATCGATCCAGTTTTGATAGAGGGATCAGTTATATCTGTCAGTAAATGTAAAATTTCGACCAAAAGCCCCTTGAATTTAAGTGTGATCATTTGTTGTTTTGTTTGTTATAATTTTATTAATTAAATTTCTTTAAAATAAATTAAATTTTTCAATATGTCTTTTTAAGTTGAGCCCCCTATCAAGTTATAGACGTTTGAAGAGGTCCCTTCCAACGTCGTTCCTTGTATTAAAAATAACTCAATATCTAGGGAAAGAACCATTTGTTTTTCCCAATGTTTATATCGTTAAAAAACTGATTAAATTTTCTTTCAAATAAGGTATAATAAGTATTGAATATTTAAGTAAAAAGTATTTCAAATTAAAACAAAACTTTTAGAATTGAAATTTTAAGGAAAATTTTTGTTTCTTTACCATTTATCTTTTAACAATTACTCTACGTCAATAAATATTTTTTGATTAAAACATAGTTCAGATTCTTAGCTTTCAGAAAAGCCAACTATTTGTCATATTTGCAATAATATATGTTATCTAAAAAAATTAAAAGATTACAATAAAAATTATGCATTTTCTTTATTAGACGCAAGTATTGAGGTATCAATAAACTTGAATTAAAAGTTAAAGTTAACTGTTAACAAAATGGTTATGTTTCATAAAATAATTAAATATAAATTAGTCTTTAAACAATCGTAGGACATATAAAAGTGAATTAGTTAAAATTAAAAGAATAATAATTTAACATTTATTAAAACATGAATGCTTATA
>OY744475.1:149826183-149899644 GCA_963556175.1 Tipula confusa | reverse complement strand
ATATAATAATATAATAATATAATAATATAATAATATAATAATATAATAATATAATAATATAATAATATAATATATAATAATATAATAATATAATAATATAATAATATAATAATATAATAATATAATAATATAATAATATAATAATATAATAATATAATAATATAATAATATAATAATATAATAAAATAATAATATAATAATATAATAATATAATAATATAATAATATAATAATATAATAATATAATAATATAATAATATAATAATATAATAATATAATAATATAATAATATAATAATATAATAATTAATAATATAATAATATAATAATATAATAATATAATAATATAATAATATAATAATATAATAATATAATAATATAATAATATAATAATATAATAATATAATAATATAATAATATAATAATATAATAATATAATAATATAATAATATAATAATATAATAATATAATAATATAATAATATAATATAATAATATAATAATATAATAATATAATAATATAATAATATAATAATATAATAATATAATAATATAATAATATAATAATATAATAATATAATAATATAATAATATAAATAATATAATAATATAATAATATAATAATATAATAATAATAATAATATAATAATATAATAATATAATAATATAATAATATAATAATATAATAATATAATAATATAATAATATAATAATATAATAATATAATAATATAATAATATAATAATATAATAATATAATAATATAATAATATAATAATATAATAATATAATAAAATAATAATATAATAATATAATAATATAATAATATAATAATATAATAATATAATAATATAATAATATAATAATATAATAATATAATAATATAATAATATAATAATATAATAATATAATAATATATAATATAATAAATAATATAATAATATAATAATATAATAATATAATAATATAATAATATAATAATATAATAATATAATAATATAATAATATAATAATATAATAATATAATAATATAATAATATAATAATATAATAATATAATAATATAATAATATAATAATATAATAATATAATAATATAATAATATAATAATATAATAATATAATAATATAATAATATAATAATATAATAATATAATAATATAATAATATAATAATATAATAATATAATAATATAATAATATAATAATATAATAATATAATAATATAATAATATAATAATATAATAATATAATAATATAATAATATAATAATATAATAATATAATAATATAATAATATAATAATATAATAATATAATAATATAATAATATAATAATATAATAATATAATAATATAATAATATAATAATATAATAATATAATAATATAATAATATAATAATATAATAATATAATAATATAATAATATAATAATATAATAATATAATAATATAATAATATAATAATATTATAATATAATAATATAATAATATAATAATATATAAATAATATAATAATATAATAATATAATATATAATAATATAATAATATAATAATATAATAATATAATAATATAATAATATAATAATATAATAATATAATAATATAATAATATAATAATATAATAATATAATAATATAATAATATAATAATATAATAATATAATAATATAATAATATAATAATATAATAATATAATAATATAATAATATAATAATATAATAATATAATAATATAATAATATAATAATATAATAATATAATAATATAATAATATAATAATATAATAATATAATAATATAATAATATAATAATATAATAATATAATAATATAATAATATAATAATATAATAATATAATAATATAATAATATAATAATATAATAATATAATAATATAATAATATAATAATATAATAATATAATAATATAATAATATAATAATATAATAATATAATAATATAATAATATAATAATATAATAATATAATAATATAATAATATAATAATATAATAATATAATAATATAATAATATAATAATATAATAATATAATAATATAATAATATAATAATATAAATAATATAATAATATAATAATATAATAATATAATAATATAATAATATAATAATATAATAATATAATAATATAATAATATAATAATATAATAATATAATAATATAATAATATAATAATAATAAATAATAATATAATAATATAATAATATAATAATATAATAATATAATAATATAATAATATAATAATATAATAATATAATAATATAATAATATAATAATATAATAATATAATAATATAATAATATAATAATATAATAAATAATAATATAATAATATAATAATATAATAATATAATAATATAATAATATAATAATATAATAATATAATAATATAATAATATAATAATATAATAATATAATAATATAATAATATAATAATATAATAATATAATAATATAATAATATAATAATATAATAATATAATAATATAATAATATAATAATATAATAATATAATAATATAATAATATAATAATATAATAATATAATAATATAATAATATAATAATATAATAATATAATAATATAATAATATAATAATATAATAATATAATAATATAATAATATAATAATATAATAATATAATAATATAATAATATAATAATATAATAATATAATAATATAATAATATAATAATATAATAATATAATAATATAATAATATAATAATATAATAATATAATAATATAATAATATAATAATATATAATATAATAATATAATAATATAATAATATAATAATATAATAATATAATAATATAATAATATAATAATATAATAATATAATAATATAATAATATAATAATATAATAATATAATATAATAAATAATAATATAATAATATAATAATATAATAATATAATAATATAATAATATAATAATATAATAATATAATAATATAATAATATAATATATAATAATATAATAATATAATAATATAATAATATAATAATATAATAATATAATAATATAATAATATAATAATATAATAATATAATAATATAATAATATAATAATATAATAATATAATAATATAATAATATAATAATATAATAATATAATAATATAATAATATAATAATATAATAATATAATAATATAATAATATAATAATATAATAATATAATAATATAATAATATAATAATATAATAATATAATAATATAATAATATAATAATATAATAATATAATAATATAATAATATAATAATATAATAATATAATAATATAATAATATAATAATATAATAATATAATAATATAATAATATAATAATATAATAATATAATAATATAATAATATAATAATATAATAATATAATAATATAATAATATAATAATATAATAATATAATAATATAATAATATAATAATATAATAATATAATAATATAATAATATAATAATATAATAATATAATAATATAATAATATAATAATATAATAATATAATAATATAATAATATAATAATATAATAATATAATAATATAATAATATAATAATATAATAATATAATAATATAATAATATAATAATATAATAATATAATAATATAATAATATAATAATATAATAATATAATAATATAATAATATAATAATATAATAATATAATAATATAATAATATAATAATATAATAATATAATAATATAATAATATAATAATATAATAATATAATAATATAATAATATAATAATATAATAATATAATAATATAATAATATAATAATATAATAATATAATAATATATAATATAATAATATAATAATATAATAATATAATAATATAATAATATAATAATATAATAATATAATAATATAATAATATAATAATATAATAATATAATAATATAATAATATAATAATATAATAATATAATAATATAATAATATAATAATATAATAATATAATAATATAATAATATAATAATATAATAATATAATAATATAATAATATAATAATATAATAATATAATAATATAATAATATAATAATATAATAATATAATAATATAATAATATAATAATATAATAATATAATAATATAATAATATAATAATATAATAATATAATAATATAATAATATAATAATATAATAATATAATAATATAATAATATAATAATATAATAATATAATAATATAATAATATAATAATATAATAATATAATAATATAATAATATAATAATATAATAATATAATAATATAATAATATAATAATATAATAATATAATAATATAATAATATAATAATATAATAATATAATAATATAATAATATAATAATATAATAATATAATAATATAATAATATAATAATATAATAATATAATATAATAATATAATAATATAATAATATAATAATATAATAATATAATAATATAATAATATAATAATATAATAATATAATAATATAATAATATAATAATATAATAATATAATAATATAATAATATAATAATATAATAATATAATAATATAATAATATAATAATATAATAATATAATAATATAATAATATAATAATATAATAATATAATAATATAATAATATAATAATATAATAATATAATAATATAATAATATAATAATATAATAATATAATAATATAATAATATAATAATATAATAATATAATAATATAATAATATAATAATATAATAATATAATAATATAATAATATAATAATATAATAATATAATAATATAATAATATAATAATATAATAATATAATAATATAATATATAATAATATAATAATATAATAATATAATAATATAATAATATAATAATATAATAATATAATAATATAATAATATAATAATATAATAATATAATAATATAATAATATAATAATATAATAATATAATAATATAATAATATAATAATATAATAATTAATAATATAATAATATAATAATATAATAATATAATAATATAATAATATAATAATATAATAATATAATAATATAATAATATAATAATATAATAATATAATAATATAATAATATAATAATAATAATATAATAATATAATAATATAATAATATAATAATATAATAATATAATAATATAATAATATAATAATATAATAATATAATAATATAATAATATAATAATATAATAATATAATAATATAATAATATAATAATATAATAATATAATAATATAATAATTTAATAATATAATAATATAATAATATAATAATATAATAATATAATAATATAATAATATAATAATAATATATAATAATATAATAATATAATAATATAATAATATAATAATATAATAATATAATAATATAATAATATAATAATATAATAATATATAATATAATAATATAATAATATAATAATATAATAATATAATAATATAATAATATAATAATATAATAATATAATAATATAATAATATAATAATATAATAATATAATAATATAATAATATAATAATATAATAATATAATAATATAATAATATAATAATATAATAATATAATAATATAATAATATAATAATATAATAATATAATAATATAATAATATAATAATATAATAATATAATAATATAATAATATAATAATATAATAATATAATAATATAATAATATAATAATATAATAATATAATAATATAATAATATAATAATATAATAATATAATAATATAATAATATAATAATATAATAATATAATAATATAATAATATAATAATATAATAATATAATAATATAATATAATAATAAATAATATAATAATATAATAATATAATAATATAATAATATAATAATATAATAATATAATAATATAATAATATAATAATATAATAATATAATAATATAATAATATAATAATATAATAATATAATAATATAATAATAATAATATAATAATATAATAATATAATAATATAATAATATAATAATATAATAATATAATAATATAATAATATAATAATATAATAATATAATAATATAATAATATAATAATATAATATAATAATATAATAATATAATAATATAATAATATAATAATATAATAATATAATAATATAATAATATAATAATATAATAATATAATAATATAATAATATAATAATATAATAATATAATAATATAATAATATAATAATATAATAATATAATAATATAATAATATAATAATATAATAATATAATAATATAATAATATAATAATATAATAATATAATAATATAATAATATAATAATATAATAATATAATAATATAATAATATAATAATATAATAATATAATAATATAATAATATAATAATATAATAATATAATAATATAATAATATAATAATATAATAATATAATAATATAATAATATAATAATATAATAATATAATAATATAATAATATAATAATATAATAATATAATAATATAATAATATAATAATATAATAATATAATAATATAATAATATAATAATATAATAATATAATAATATAATAATATAATAATATAATAATATAATAATATAATAATATAATAATATAATAATATAATAATATAATAATATAATAATATAATAATATAATAATATAATAATATAATAATATAATAATATAATAATATAATAATATAATAATATAATAATATAATAATATAATAATATAATAATATAATAATATAATAATATAATAATATAATAATATAATAATATAATAATATAATAATATAATAATATAATAATATAATAATATAATAATATAATAATATAATAATATAATAATATAATAATATAATAATATAATAATATAATAATATAATAATATAATAATATAATAATATAATAATATAATAATATAATAATATAATAATATAATAATATAATAATATAATAATATAATAATATAATAATATAATAATATAATAATATAATAATATAATAATATAATAATATAATAATATAATAATATAATAATATAATAATATAATAATATAATAATATAATAATATAATAATATAATAATATAATAATATAATAATATAATAATATAATAATATAATAATATAATAATATAATAATATAATAATATAATAATATAATAATATAATAATATAATAATATAATAATATAATAATATAATAATATAATAATATAATAATATAATAATATAATAATATAATAATATAATAATATAATAATATAATAATATAATAATATAATAATATAATAATATAATAATATAATAATATAATAATATAATAATATAATAATATAATAATATAATAATATAATAATATAATAATATAATAATATAATAATATAATAATATAATAATATAATAATATAATAATATAATAATATAATAATATAATAATATAATAATATAATAATATAATAATATAATAATATAATAATATAATAATATAATAATATAATAATATAATAATATAATAATATAATAATATAATAATATAATAATATAATAATATAATAATATAATAATATAATAATATAATAATATAATAATATAATAATATAATAATATAATAATATAATAATATAATAATATAATAATATAATAATATAATAATATAATAATATAATAATATAATAATATAATAATATAATAATATAATAATATAATAATATAATAATATAATAATATAATAATATAATAATATAATAATATAATAATATAATAATATAATAATATAATAATATAATAATATAATAATATAATAATATAATAATATAATAATATAATAATATAATAATATAATAATATAATAATATAATAATATAATAATATAATAATATAATAATATAATAATATAATAATATAATAATATAATAATATAATAATATAATAATATAATAATATAATAATATAATAATATAATAATATAATAATATAATAATATAATAATATAATAATATAATAATATAATAATATAATAATATAATAATATAATAATATAATAATATAATAATATAATAATATAATAATATAATAATATAATAATATAATAATATAATAATATAATAATATAATAATATAATAATATAATAATATAATAATATAATAATATAATAATATAATAATATAATAATATAATAATATAATAATATAATAATATAATAATATAATAATATAATAATATAATAATATAATAATATAATAATATAATAATATAATAATATAATAATATAATAATATAATAATATAATAATATAATAATATAATAATATAATAATATAATAATATAATAATATAATAATATAATAATATAATAATATAATAATATAATAATATAATAATATAATAATATAATAATATAATAATATAATAATATAATAATATAATAATATAATAATATAATAATATAATAATATAATAATATAATAATATAATAATATAATAATATAATAATATAATAATATAATAATATAATAATATAATAATATAATAATATAATAATATAATAATATAATAATATAATAATATAATAATATAATAATATAATAATATAATAATATAATAATATAATAATATAATAATATAATAATATAATAATATAATAATATAATAATATAATAATATAATAATATAATAATATAATAATATAATAATATAATAATATAATAATATAATAATATAATAATATAATAATATAATAATATAATAATATAATAATATAATAATATAATAATATAATAATATAATAATATAATAATATAATAATATAATAATATAATAATATAATAATATAATAATATAATAATGTAATAATATAATAATATAATAATATAATAATATAATAATATAATAATATAATAATATAATAATATATTACTGTCATTTTACACAAACGGACATGTATGTCAGATATTCCCAGATATCGCAAAGCATTAGCTAACCTGATGAATTAAGTCATAGGCTTGTTGAAAGTCCAAGAACACCTGATGTACGTCACGAGGTATCTCATAATATTTAGAAAAAATCATTCTCAACGAACAATCTTGACCAGTGGACTGACCGAAGTAGACGAACACCTCCCTGGTAGACACGTACAATTTCCTCCACCAAGGCAGTGATCCTCTACAATATTATGTCAGACAGTAATTTATATGCTGTGGAAAGGAAACGTATGCCACGATAGTTTTCGCATTTAATACGATCTACTTTTTTAAGAATAGGGCACGATGCAGCCCTCTTCTAGTCATCAAGCATAAAATTGCTTTGCAATACTATCGAACAAGGTGGAAAATATTACACAAAGTATCTCATTCGAAAATCAAGAGCTCAAAATTAATACAATCAACCTCAGGGGCAGTGGTTTCGTTTTAGTCTCTGCATGGCCAGTGTAAGAATTGTATGATGGGTCCTCTATGCACATCTTTGTAGTGTATATTTGGCAACTTTCAAATACAGCATTTGACACTTGTTAAACATTCCGTAAATCAGAGAAATTCTCCTTCCAAGGTGCAAGCACTGCATCGATGTTAACGCAGAGTTTTTCATCATGGTACCGAATGGGAATAGACCTAAGTCTGAAGGTATAGTTCAGTCCGGTGACTCCTTTAAAAAAATTTAAATTTATTAAACTGTGCTCATTTCTGAGTTGTTGTTCTCTTAAGACTTCAGCATTCCACCATTCACGCTTTTTTGTCTACACATTCGCTAGGCGGTTCTCCTAGGAAGGACCGTTTTATACTTCGATGCGATTGTAAAATATATTTACTCTTCTTTATAGGCTATATTCTGTTACTCGATCCCAAGACGACACTCCTCATCAAATCAATCATTATTAGGTTTAATTTTTACCATATTTAGAGTCGCCTGGACAGCACTGATAACCGAAGTTTTCAGTACCTTTCATAGAGCGTTCACATCATCGGAACGAGGCTTGGTTTCCATAATTCTGATATTGTGCTTTCTCATCTTCGTTTGTCCATAGTATAAATACTATAGTACTACCATCATAAGAAAAAAACAGTTTACCCATTGATTTTCAAGATGTCGGGTCGATAGAATATCGTCAAAATACAGAAAATAGATAAATGACATTTAGGCGATTATACATTTAAAATTGTTTTGATTTTTTTTAAATAATATCAGTAGTGATATCTAGCATCAATGGGCTAACATACCATGGTATTACTATGTGTATTTATACTATGGTTTATTAGACCTTCACAGTTGAAACGTAAGTTTCGTTGTCCTGTAATCCCTTTCTTGTACGAAAACTGCCATCTTAGTTTTGTAGTGACAAATTGATGATCACTACCTACAATTTTGGCAGCTGACCAAATAGATCGCAGAAGAAGATCATCTTGGATGACCCGGGACCCTCCTCTGGTAAATAACACATGGTAAATTTGACTGCGGGATGTCTTTGCTAGACACAATGAGGTCGTGCGCAATCCGGAATACGGACCTATGTTTTTGTATAAATCAGTCTGATGTTTGTCAGCTCTAGCATTAAAGTCGGCAATCACTATTCTTACGTCGTGCTCCATTATGGATCCCTTCAGAGCATCAAAATGGTTGCAAAATGAGTCATTATTTTTGGATTAGCTTACATCAGTGAGTGCATGAACACAAATGAATGGCTGGTTGGCTAGTCGCTTGCGTATACGTAGCTTACACATACGATTATCAACTGCTTTGAAATCCAAAACAGCCTATTTCAACTAGGGCCGAAGGTGAAAACCAACTCCTAGATTGCTGAAGTCATATCCACTGTGAAGCAGTATAGCCTTGGAACACATGGTCTCTACTTTTTGGTCATTGAGTTTCTTGGAGAGCAACAAGTTCCAACCGATACTCTTTCATGGCTGGTATGGTCCTATCAAATGCGACTGGATTTCTTAGAGACTATTCGTCCCACTTACCAATCCTCAACTGGGTGTCCGTTATCATAGGCCTGTGTCTGATATAATTTTGGTGGTATCCATATTTCATTTTGTTGGGCTTTTTAACAATTGGGTTTTTAAGGATGCGGGTATCAGCCCAGCGATTCACCTTTTCTTTAATCGCCTCCTACGACAAGCCAACGAGGTCATAGTGGAATTCTAAGGATAACATGCTCGTTTAGAAGTCTTTGGGACTTGTCAATCGAATAAGATTCACCTCTGTGACATCCAATTCAGGTAATAGTATCAGAAGATGGTCAGTAAGGATTTGAGCGAGAGTTAGGGTATCAAGCGCATCAGATAATAATACACATTAGGGTCTCAAGTTAAGGATTGCTTCTATTTCTGCCAGCAGTGATGTTATTTCCTCATAGGTTAGTATTTTCTTGCCAATCACCCGTGTTAAGAGAAATTTGGTGGCCTTCAGTGCCACTTCTCATATTTCTCCAAAATTTGTAGCACTATCTGAGTTAAAGTGCCATTATACACACATTTTAATGTGACAGTTAGCAACAGCTATGTTATTAAGTTTAAAAAGTTCTAAGAGCTGGTTAAATTGGTTGATGCAGCAAATACTGGTAATACAATAACTTGTCTTCTTTCCACGGCCCTTTCATATATAAATATATATACACCAATCGGACAGCACATGTTGTCAATAAAAAACAAAATTCCTCATTAATCAACCCATTGATTTACTGTTATGTACACCAACGACAAATTACATAAAGCTTGTTGCACCCAAACATGCGATAAAATTAAAATAAAAAAAAATAAATAAATTTGTTACACAAAAACCGTAAATAAACTTCATAAATTTAAAAAATACTTAAATCTCACCAGTAATAATTTAAAAATCCCCAATTGTGAATTAAAAATGTTTTATGTTTTGTTGGTGTTACTTCTTGGTGTTGTTAAATTGCCTACAAAATTAAACGATTCTATAATATAATGTGTCTCGTACATACACATATACACATATATTATGCTTCATCGTTTGCTGTTGTGTACATTTTATTATTACCCTTAGTAAAAATATTACGTGTTTTTTTGTACAAAAATGGCATTTACATCAGACTCTTCAGTGTAAAGTACCAAAAATATAAAAAATAAAATAAAATAAACGTTAAAACAAACATGAATGAAGTTATAATACATAAGTCAAGTGGTCCCAGAAGGTTTCTTTACCATGTATTCGTTAGAAATGAAATTAGTTGGGTTTTAGACTGAAAACATTATTTGTACTATGTAAACGTGAATATATATATATATATATATATATATATATATATATATATATATATATATATATATATATATATATATATATATATATATATATATACAGTGCGTTGCATAACTATATAACCACTCATTTTTTTGATTTTTTAAAATAACGGATTTAAAAATTTCAAAACTTTTAATGCAAAAAGTTGCGTAAGGATGAAATATATAAAATACACAAAAAAACCGTTACAATATGCAATCGTTTTAAACAAAAATAATAAATATTTGAATTTGCCTTGTTTCATAACTGTATAACCACTTTTGTTTCAATAACTTTAACTCAATAAAAAACTAATAAAAATAAATAAAAACAAAAATGTTAATATTTCGTTGGTCCACCTTTGTTTTCCGCTATAGCTAAAATTCTATTCGGCATACTTCTAACCAACGAATGGATAATTTCGGGTGATATTTCCTCCCAGGCATGTTGAATAGCTACTTTTAATTCCTCTACAGTGTCAAATTGCCGGTTACCTTCGTAAATTTTTCTAACCAATATTCCCCAAAGATTTTCGATCGGATTTTGGTCTGGCGAACAAGCGGGCCAATCTAATACTGGTATGCAGTGTGTTTCAAACCATGAGTTTGTACTCCGACTCATATGTACTGGAGCATTATCTTGTTGGAAAATCCAGTTTTCATCTTGGTTTATGTACAAGAAAGGTAATAGATGATTTTCTAACACGCCAATGTACTCTACGCTGTTCATTTTGGTGGATGGAAATGCTAAGGTAAGAGTTCCCGCTGAACAGAAAGCACCCCATACCATTAAACTAACACCACCAAAATTTCGTTTAGAAAAGTATTTTGGCTCTTTTCTCATATCTCTCCAATAGTACTGAGTGCCGTCCGGACCATCAAGATTAAATTTTTTTTCATCGGAAAAAATCACCTGTAATTGATTAATGGGTTAGTTTTGCTAAAATCGCGTAGTTTTCATAAAAACGAAACAATTATTTTTTTAATTACTTTTGACCAGTCGCGACTCATGTTTGCCCTAACAAATTGAAGACGGGCGGCTTTGTGCCGTGGCAATAACTTAGGCGCTGATATCGGTTTACTGTGTTTCAGTTGATCAGCAACTTTCAAACACCGACAGATTGTGCTCCGACACACATTTAATTTAAGGTCGCTTTTCAGGCGCTTAAGGCTTTTGAAAGTGTTACTCGCGGCTTTAGTCAACCCACGGGTTTCGCGTAAACTCATCTTTTTTTTTGGAACTCCGTTTTTTTTGTCCCGTAATTAACCGGATCTCTTAAAAAATTGCCAACGGTAACATGGCGGCGGTTTAATTTTTGCCCGATTCGTCTTAACGAAAAACCTTATTCGGAAAGAGACAGAATTTTGCCTTTTTCTTCGTCCGAAAAATATTTTCCACGTGGCATTATTTTTCTAAGATTGTAGTTGTAAGGAAGCAAGGTGAACTAATACTAAAATTTTTATAATTTATAAAACAGCGAGAAAAAAACATCAAAAGGCCTACTGGTTATATATAAAAGGCCTACTGGTTATATATTTATGCAACAAGGCAAATTCAAATATTTATTATTTTTATTTAAAACGATTGAATATTGTAACGGTTTTTTTTTGTATTTTATATATTTCATCCTTACGCAACTTTTTGCATTAAAAGTTTTGAAATTTTTAAATCCGTTATTTTAAAAAATCAAAAAAATTAGTGGTTATATAGTTATGCAACGCACTGTATATATATATATATATATATATATATATATATATATATATATATATATATATATATATATATATATATATATTTATTTATATATATATATATATATATATATATATATATATATATATATATATATATATATATATATATTATATATATATATATATATATATATATATATATATATATATATATATATATATATATATATATATATATATCAGTGGCGTAGTCTGATTTTTGGAAGTAGGGCAGCAACTTGATTAATTTTATTTGCAATTTTGAGCCTTAATGTCGGGTGATACACTTTTAAGTGCGTAATAACATTTTCTATATAATCAGGTGCTTCTAAAGATCTGTGGTTGCTTTATAAATGAACTAGCCTGATAAGGTTTTCCTTATTCAATCTATATAACCTTTTTGACTACAGAAATAATTATTTTTGTGTAATGAAACTATTGAGCTTGGATTCTAGATACAATTGCATCTATATCTATACATTGCTGGAGATCGCAGCAATATGAAGAGTATTTTCAGGATGGTAATTTGAAATTTTTGTTTATAATTTACCTTCTGTAAGCTTCACATGCAAAAAAAGCTGGTGACAAAATGATAAGTTTTGTATCGTATGCTACATGTGTTACTTCTTCAGTTTGTTCTTCGGTGTGTGCGGCTGAGTCCACGAGACCTAAGGCCAATTTGCCTATTCGTGTTAATGAAGCAACAAGTTTAGGTATTTCTGGTTTATCATCTCCTGGCATAGATGTTAATATTTCTAACAACAATATTATGCCTATAAGATCAGCATGGAATCCTCAAAAATGTCGAGCTGTACTGGTATGTGGTACAAATAATTGCCGTTTAATCTTGGAGTAAACACTTTTACTCCTAAAATGTGGCTTCAATTGTCTAAATTCGATCCTGCTACTACTGAAAAAGAAGTATTATCTGTAGCCAATGCTTGTTTAGAGATTAAAACTTGCAGAGTGTTTAAGTTGGTCTATAAAAATACCAATCAAGCGTAGCTGGAGTATGTTTGCTTTAAACTGGGGTTAGACGAAGATTTGCGTGATAGAGCACTAAATCCCGATACTTGGCCTACCGGTGTTTTTGTGTGACCATTTATTTTCTCGAATTTTCAAAATTTGGGAATTTGGGAAATAATCTAAATTGTTCACTTGGTACTAGTCTACCTATTTCAGATATTAATTTGCAGTTGTCTGACGATAACTATTTACGGTTTGGTCATCTAAATGTACGTAGCGTGTCTAAACATTTAAATGAGCTAATGTTCTTTTGCACAAATTTCTGTTTGATTTTCTTGCTGTTTCGGAGACCTGGTTAAATAATAAAATTTCAACAAAATCTGTTAGTATCGATAATTATAAGTTACTACGGTCTGACCGCGATTTCCTCTGGTTCTTATGGTAAAGTTGAATTTTTGGCGTCTGAATTATTTGGCAAATTTGGTAAAATTCTGATTGTAGTTTTTTATAATCCCTCTCCTGTTTACCCAGGATATTATTAATATTGATTTTATTTTTAATGAATTTTTACCATTGTACGAAAAAGTAGTTAGTTTAGGTGATTTTAATTTTTACATGTTAAATTTTAATGGGTTGAGGGTATGTTTTCCTGGTCTTAATATTATGTATTTTTTACCTTTTAATGCTACAAGAATTGATAGTCTTTTAGATTTAATAGTAGTGTATGAACCAGATAATCATATTGTAATAAATTATAGTCAATGTGGAGTTCCTGCAATATCTGACCATGCTTTAATTTTTGCTAATAATTTTAAGTCGTTAGACTGGTCATTATTATATGGTTGTAATGATGTTAATACTATCGTTGCTCTATTTAATTCTATTTTTTTAAATTTAGATTCTGTTTGTGTGCCTCGCAAGAGTGGTATTAATAAATGTCCTACTGCATCTTGGTTAAACGCATTTATAATTAATTTAATTAAATTTATAATTAAAAAGAGATTTAGCATATAAATTGTATAAAAGGAGTGGCTTTGATTAAGATACTAAGCTCATTAATAAAACTAAGTATAACTTCTTTTTTAGTGATATTAGTAATTCAAAAAATACCTGGAATAATTTAAAAAAACTTGGTGTTTCTCGTGGTAAATCTAAAATTAATTTTTCTGTAGAGGATATTTTGAAAAGCATTTCTAAATTTAATGAATCTCTAGTTGTTCTTCCGTTACCTTTTAATAGACTTGATAGTTCAATTGAGGAACATTTTTTTGGATTTAATTGTGTTCATTAAGCTGTAGTTTTGGATGCTATTCGGGCAATTAAATTTTAAAATTTTAAAATTGTTTGTTAATCTTCTCCTACCTCATAAAACGTATATTATCAACCAATGTTTATCAAAATCAGTTTTTCCAAATTTATGAAAAGTTTCTTCGGTAATTCCAATACCAAAAAAAGAAACAGTGGCTGATATTGGTGATATTCGCCCTGTAAATATTTTGCCTGCACTTTTTATTAGAAAAAGTTATGCTAGCCCAAATGCAATTTTTTTTAAATAAGCATGATTTATTGTCTAAATATCAATCTGGTTTTAAATCAAAACATAGCACTACACAGGGCCGGCGCTATTTTTCACGTGGTGCAATTTGCAAAAGTGGCGCCCGAAACAAAAATTCGTTCCCACATTACATCAAAGGAGGAATTTTCTATACGTTTTGCGGTTTCTCACTGAAACATAACCCTCATAATTATATTAAAACATACAATAATTTACTAGAAAATTAAATAATTGATTGAAAAATTAAAATATATTAAGAAATAAAAAATAAATTTTTAGAAACTAAAATTTTGCACAAAATTTGTTCTATACGCCTATATTTTTGACAAAATCATCTATGAATAATTTTTCTATAATAGTAGTTCTGACATGGTTTTAATAATTTTTAATTTCGAAAAGCTCCGTTTTCCGGAATTACTGGTACCGTTACTGGTATCGTCATTAAAATTTGTAGAGCTTTATACTTTTATAGGTAAATCTACATGTTATATATAAATATGATATTTAAAGAGTTGATGTTGATTGGTGGTAATTTTGGAAAATCTATAAAATTGAAAATGTTTGCATCAAACTATTTAAATCCACTTATACCCGACTTTCCTTTATAAAGAAGTAAGGTTTTTCTCCGACTTGAAACAATTACTGCGTAAATTGTTGGGAGAACCGACGAAATTTGATGAACACATTTAAAAATTTCATTGTGGTCTGAAATTTGTTCAAATCACTGTAACAGATTGTGCACATGATCAATAATTCCCAAATAAATTTCAACTTTAAACCTATCTGCTTGATTTAGTGAAAAGTGGTAAAACAGAGGAAAAAGTAAAAGCTTTAATCGCTTCTTTAATTATTAAAAAATATTTTGGTCGAGTATACCATGTTAACAGATCCAGTTATGCAAATTGGGGGGTTTTTGTAAATATTTACCGGGACCTTGCAAAAAACTCTAATTTCAGTATTTTATTGCCATAAGCTTTAGCTGAGTTGAATCAATGAGTCCTTGTCGTTTCAACTAAAATTTCATATATATATATCAAATAATTGCAAAATTAACGGTTGCAACGCATCTGTAGAACGCACCTATAACTTAACGAAAATTATCAATTTAATCTATACCTAATTCAACAATTATTAGTGTCTCAAAAATTATAATGTGTTATTTTAGACACGTTTCAAAACCAACACTATCGTATAATTATACAAGCCATAAAGGCGGGCTAAACCTCGAATATTATTAAGTAATACAACTACTAATTGTTTTATCTTTCATATTCATTTATTTATTTTTTTACGAATACATGTGTATAACAAAATTACAATGTAAATATATATATATATATACAATTTAGTAGTTATTTTTTGTTGCGTAAGTATTGAAACTTCACGGCTTGTATATACAAAAGTGTTTTGCACGTTTCCATTAAATTAACTTAACGAAACTTTTTCAATTTAACGATCCATTGAAATACTTTTCTATTTGGACTATAATGTTTAATAATTTTTTTTGTGTTAATTGTACACAAATAAACTAACGAATATTTAAGGAAATAATAAAAGTTTTTAAAATGTAAATTAAAATTATTAATCGAAACAATTTTAAACTTAACGAAATTTAGTTCAAAGTGTTCTCAATTATTTGTAAGATATTCACCTTAAACTTCTATTCCACGGGAGGCCTAATTTAAGACAAAAATTGAAATTAAGAATTATAGTCACGACCGATATCAGGGCTGGCTAAACCACGAATATCTTTAAACTTTTTCTGTTTGAATGAAACAACCAAGAACAATTGAAAAACGGACTTAACGAAAATATCTAATGGAAAATTAGCAATTTGAACAATAGTTAAATCAAAGATTATTTATATCATTAGTAATTTATCTAAACCATTCAATTTGTTTGCTTCCAAAAACTCCATTTCATTAAGGTTACTTAACTAAAAGCTTCGTCATTCAAGTTTAACGAACTAACGAATATTTTTGTATTTTGATTATAACGTTATTTAAAAACTAACCATTTAAAATTTAACAAAAATTTAGTAAAACTTATTATAAATATGCTTCTTACAAGTTTTTTAAAATAAATTATTTAAATTAACTGATTATGAACCCTTTTTAAATTTTAAGTATAATTCTTTAAAGGCGTGGAAAATCACCGTTTAGAAGCAAAGTATTATTGGACCTGGTAAAGTTCCATTACTTAAAATATAATAGCTGATATAAAAAATACAAAATACAAAAACTGAAAAATTGTAATGGCAATTGGAAGTGTCATTGTAACTTAACACTTTAATTAAACATTGATTGAAAAACTTAACGAAACATTTTTTATATTTAATTTTAGCGTGATTCAATGATTACTAAAACTTAACGAACGATTTAAGAAATTTAAACTGATATGGTTTATTTACTTGATAGGTTCTTAAACTTGGAAGGTTCTGGGCATATTGTAAGATTAATTAACAATTATAAAATCAAAAAAACTATGTAGTAGAAAATACATTTTTAGCAAGATCATACAAACTTAGCTCAATTATTCGGAAACCGTAAAAATATCAAATATTTTTGTTTTTATTTTCTCAATAGATTGCTAGCAACTTGGTTAAAAAGTCAAGCACAGCGAGCTTAAGTTTTCACAGTTTAAGTTTAGATTGTAACATGTTTTCTATTTGTACCATTCAGACAAAAATGGTCTAAAATCGAACTTAACGAAACTAAATTAACGAAAATAATAATTATCAATTTCAATTAAACACTTCATTCATAAATTATTAAAATTTTAGTAATTCTAATCTTGTTAACACATTTCCGTTAAGTTAACTAACTTAACGAAACTTTTCAAGTTTAACCAAATGTAATATTTCTAAATTTACCACATAATAACTTGATTGTTAAAGTTTTCACTTCCTCTTTTTAAGAATTTTCCACCTAGAATTAAATTAGCACAAAATACATATAAACTTTGATCAGTGTTAAAAACTGTAGAGCCTGTGCCAAACGTTGGACTGCGTCTGTAAGTATTAAATTAGCAGAATGAGATGCACACAGATCTCTGTGGTTCTAATCCTTAAATTTGCGCCTGTATTCAAATATTTTTCCACTTTATAAATGAAGCATTAGCAAACCCTATTTCCCTACAATTATTTGTTAACAATCCTAAGGGGATAAACTCAATGAGAACTCAAGCAATCCAATTATTTATTTATTTATTTGTATTTAGAATTTAGAATAAAATTTATAATACGTGTTTTTTCACAAAGTTATAACGCTTAATATATAACGCTTAATACGACAATAAATTAAGGTTATCTTTTGTTATTCACTTCACTAATAATCCAAGAAAAACTAATTATAAATTTATTATTATTATGTTTATTATTAATTAGAATTTGATTTTTTTTTATATAATATTAATACAATTTTTATTAGTTATGAATTTATAACAATTTGTTTAAATGAATTTTGAACATCACCACTGTGAACATCACCACTGACTGATTCGTTTTTCATTACTGACTAACATTCTTCTTTGCTCTCCTACCCCACAAGACCGATATTTTTGATTGTCCCGTTTTTTATTGCCATAGCCAACGAGCGCAATAGAAAAACGGGTGATGTATTTTATTCTGATTTTCATATTGACCAAACGCATATCAATATGAATGTGCACCAATTATGAAGAGTCACCCTGTTTGACTTTCATTTGTCCACTGCACAAAATACGGAATTATGTTTTGTTGTTGTAAGATGAGTGGAGACACAAAACATAATTATTCTGAATATAGATGCCAGTGTAATCATTAAGATTAAATGACATTGTTGCAATGCACAATTGCAATAATATTAATTGTCGCCTAAGTCAATTAAAGTGAAAGTGTTGTGCGGTGTTGAATTATTTAAATATGAATAATTCTAACCGCTACAAAGTCTTGTAATTTTTTTGTACATATGTATATCGTCTTATCTGGTTCACTTTTTTATATTGAGAATTTTTGTAACATATTCAAAGCCGAATTACCGAATCTCTTTTAAGTAGCCTGTGCGTTCTTGCCGTATACGCAGATACGTATTAAAAAATATAACCTATTGAGTGTATTAAATTTAAAATTGATTAAAATTTGAAGGGCAATTATATTCTTTAGTAAATTCGTGCCGCCCCATAATTTTGGCGCCCGGTTTTACTGCACCATCTGTACCTATGAGAGCGCCGGCACTGGCACTACAACTGCTTTGCACATATTATTGATGATATAGCCCCAACGTTAGATGAAACAAATTCCCAAGCTTTATTAGTATTATTCTATTTTTCTAAAGTATTTGATTTTGTTAATCATACTCTTTTGCTTCAAAAACTCTATATGTATTTTATATTTTCTAAATCCGCAATTACTCTAGTGCATTCGTGAGTTTTGGATAGTCGCTTGCAATTTGTTAAAATACGTGACAGTCATTCGAGTGCTTGTAGAGTATGCCTTCGGCCTTTACTTTTTTCTATATTTATAAATGATATTACATGGCGTATTCGTTTTTGTAGTTTTCATCTCTACGCCGATGATTTGCAATTATATATTGGTAGAATTTCGAATTTTGATGAAATTGTGACCAGACTAAACCAAGACCTTAGTAATATTTCATTATGGGCCAAACACAACTCACTTGCTTTTAATTCAAGTAAAAGCATGGCATTTTTATTGTCTTAAACTATTTCTAGTCTTGTTTTGGACAATGATACATTTATTTTTAGTCAAACAGTTAAAAATTTAGGGCTCATTTTAAATTCTAAACTTAGATGGAATAATCATGTAACTGCTCTATATCGGAAGGTTAACTTTAATTTATACTCTTAATTTAAAAAATGTGTCCGGTTCAATTTCGCATTTTTCTAATTAAGAGTTTAGTTTTGCCAATTTTCATGTATTGTGATGTAATTTTTAGTAACTGTGATAGTATTTCATCTGGATTACATAATATTACATTTAATAACTGTATTCGTTTGATTTATGGTTTGAGAAAGTTTGATCGCGAATCAGCTTTAAGTAATTCAATTTTGGGGTGTAATCTTTTTCAATATTATTATTATAGAACTGCTGTATTTATTTATAGAATTATTAATTCAAACTCACACAAGAAATATCAATTTGCCTATTAACAAAAGTAGTATTTATAATAAGTCTTTACTTATTAATGCAATTAGTGTCTGGAATGGTTTAGATTTAGATACTAAACTTGTTAGTATTTATATTTTTAAAAAAAAAATTGTTTTTTTAATTTAATTATAAAAAGAAATATTGTATTGTAATTTTCATATCGTTTTGTATAATTATGTGAATTTATATATTTTAAGTATTTTTATAATTGCTTTAAGCACAAAAGTCTTGGCTTACGCTTTTTTACTGTGTATATGTATATATGTATATTATATAATTTTATAATATCATATATATGAATAAATAAATATGAGACGTCTTTTAAGTGGTTAACTTTCGTATTTAATATTAAATATTAAATTTATTTAATATTAAAATAAAATAAAATGTTCATGAAATAGTTAGTTAATGGTGGTTGTTGCTGAAATCATATAATGAATGAGGTAAAGTTTGCGTTTAAAACAATCAAGGTCCACGGGCTGGAAATCGAGAGCAAACAGATATTAAACAAAGATGGGAATTTATTGCGTTTCGTGTCACTTAATGGCTTTGTTTCTTAAATCTGATAATCTGCAACTATCCAAAAATATTTGGAAGCTGCAACGCAACCATAGTTAAACATTAAGTATATTTTGTATAAATTTAAATAATTTTGACGTCGAACTAAACGATTTTCGAAATAAACTTTTAATTACAAAGGAACATACTTGTGGTTTTCCGGTTGGATCCTTATAAAAAGGCTAGGCTAGATTTACTTTATTTACAAAAACAGTTACAAATGGTAAACATTAAAAATTTACTTTATAGCGACAAACTATAGACAATCTAAACATCAAACCCTAAATATATAGCGTATTTTATTATGCACTGGAATAAGAATTAAAATGATAGTTTGATCGTTGATCGTTAAAGAGATCGGTCTTGTTTTTGTCGATCTCTTCATTTAAATTTTTTTTATTTTCTTTAAAATGTGTTATTGGGTGTGTGAAAATTTGTAGAATAGTAAAATGGATCGGATACTCTTTAGCTTTCCACAGAAAACAGGTATCAATGCACCATTTAATGTGCATTTTTTCATTTTCTATTGTATTTTTTGTACATCATATTGCCATGTTGGAGACATAATTTATTTGGTGAATAATTAAATATGGTGGATGTGCTATGAACACGATGGTCAATATTTTATTTTATTTATTTTTTCGTATATTTAGATGTGTGTGTGTGTGTGTGTATGTATAGCGGTGCCAAAATTACTAAGCATTGCGTTTTAAAATTTACGTAAATTTTTATATTAACATTTTTATTTGGTTTAAGTCATGTTCAAAACCCTCTCTATTATACAAGCCGTATTCATCGCATACTAATGCTGTCTTATCATATGAACATAAGAATGTATTGTAAGTAAAAAACGTGTCGAATATAGTGTAAAATAAAATAAACATTTGCATACTATAGAAACAAAAAATAAGAGGAAAAAAAAACACTATTTTTATATGGATTTCGATAGCACTACTACACGCAATTTTTCATATCGGTTTTGTTTTTCTGTGTCAACGAAAACGAGAAGACGGCTTGTAATAGAGAGGGTTTTGGTCATGTTACATAAATTACAATGTGCATCTCTGTCTAATCGTTCTGAGGTTATCGAAACATAACGATATTAAGTTTATAGAGACATATTGTTGTGCGATTCCCATGTTTTATTGTAAATAAAAAATGTGCAATCCTTGCGGTAATAGAAACAAATATGACTAGCGGAGATCCAAACCATTTAAATTTTATTCACCACCATAATCTTATATCAATTTTATTATTATGTCTTATGCACACATCCAAATATTTATTTAAATATTTAAATAGTTTAAATAGTTTTATATAATAACATAAATAATTTGACATCTATGGCTATGTCATAACTAAATGGTTTGTTTGCAAAATTGGTTCTAGTTTTTTGTTGTGATTGAGTAATACGAAAAGATTATAGATATAGATAGATAAAACATTTTTTAGGCTTTACATTCTGGTTCTGGCATACTCATGATACTAACATTATATTATTTATTATGTATAAATTAATTTGGTGGATAGCGATGTGTATCGAGATGGATTTGTATGTGATGGAATTTCTAGTAATTGTATCAGTGTGTTTAGTCATAGGGTGTTCTGATTTGCATATTGTCTAAACGTAGAGATATATGAAGGTGCATCAAATATGAAGAGTAACCCCGTTTGCCTTTCATTGGTCTGCTGCATACATTATAAAATTATGGTTTGTTGTTGTAGAATGAGTGGAGATGCAAAATATAAATACATATTTGAATATAGGTGACAGTGTAGTCAATAAGAGGAATGATTTTGTATTTTAGCACAATTGCAATAATCTTTTTAAAAGAGAGGCACGATCGTTGGTCCATGGCTTCTTGCGCAAGAACTCGGCAGGTTACACTTAAAAGGTTCAAACAGGGGTGGAATCGTGTTTATTCTTTTGGCTATAAATGGCTTCTATTGCGCATCATGGGCTCTTACAGTCGCTTTACAAAGCCATCTATGTACGGTTTTGACGCCAAAATTAATTCTTTATATTGTTTGTCTCACTTGAAACAGATTTTCCAGTATGCGGATGGTCTCTTTGCACAGGCGTAGTCATTCTTCTATCTTCCTTAGCCGTTGTCTTCCTGTTATGCTTTTCCTTTCGCATTTTTTAGGCAATTTTGGGTTTTAGATTATCTAATTTCGTACATCACAGCATTACATTGCAGTTGTGTCGGTGGTTGGCAATGGTTTTGTAGGGGAGGATGTTGTTGTTTCGTTGAGTTGTTGGTCCGGGTTTTAGCTTTTCAGAGTGCATTATTAATGGCAGACTTGTAAGGGCCCGGTTCACACGCAGAAGATTGGATTTTGAGGGCGTTTTGGTTGTGGATGGGCTGGTTTGGGTTTTGGGTGGTGATAATTTTAATTTTCAGATGTTTGTAGACTTGTAGAATTTCAGAGAGTTCTGTTTCCAATCAGTTGGATAATATATGGATTTCAGTTTTGATGATTACGCCGGTATCATCAAAGGAACAGGCAGTTGGTGAGATTTGGGTATGAACGGTTCGTAGGCAAGAAGAAGGAATACACTTACATCTTTTGTGGATTTACGATTGGAAAGGTGGAGGAAGGCTGTTTGGCCGGTACAATTTTTAAATTTGTGTAGTTTGTTATGTTATTCTACATTTTTATTTAATTGGTTATTGGATTATTGTATTGTTGCATTATTGTAGTATTGCATGATTGTAATATTAATCGCCTAGGACCGTCTTACGTGGGACCAACTAACATGGGGGTGGTATAGTGTATATAAATTAGATTTTCGGTGATTGCATGACATATTGGTCAAAAGCCGGGTAATTCAATTGATCTGTAATGTTTAATCAATCTTTTTAAAATCTTATTTGTATTAATTTTAAAATTTTTTGTCAAATCAATAGTACACTAAATAAATTTTAGCAGCATTAAGGTGAAATAATAAATTTGTAATTTACAGGTGAAAACTAATGCAATCTGTTATACCTTACGGCTTGGAGAAATTAGTTCGTTAATAGATTTTGTTCTTAGGGAACCATTATAGGTTGCAGTTGAATGGTGGCACACTGGAGTTTATGATAATAAACTTCAGAATGCAGAGCAGTTCAAGTTCAGAAAAATTGTGATTAACTTGTGCTAATAATACTTTGGACACCGAAAAATCGGACCAATTCTGTCATTACTAACTTACCTTTACTTTCTCGACACCACAAAAAATACCAATTATTGATTGCTTAGGTAACAGTAACCGGGTCGAGTCTGTCATAACTAACAGTCCTTCCACTCCTTCGGTTTTGTTAATTGTAACACTGATATACGGTGCCCGGCATTTCGGGAGTTTCTGGTTCGTCCTTGGCCGTACATCATAATCAAACAATCAATCAAGCAGTGGAATAAGAATTAAAGTGAAAAATATCCCCTTTTTTTAATTATCAACTAAATAACTTATAATACTACTATAAGGGAAATCGTTTACATTTCTATTGTAAATGTAAACGACAGCATGATTCCGTTAAATTTTGTTTTGGAGAAAACTTCTAGATGGCATACCAAACGCTTTTAACGAGTACAATAGATGGCGCACCAAGCAATTTACCTTATATTTTTTTACAAAATTTTATAACATTATATATAACAAATATTAACATCCATATATCATCCAGGCGAAACACGAAAGTCAAGTTGGATGAATATTCGTGTGATATCATAATGTATTTAAAGGAGTATAATGAAGCCAGACAATTGCCTACATTTTTAAAGTGTAAGGAATTCCTCTAAATTTTAAATAAAAGCGCACGGTTGGAGCTAAATCTAGGTTTATTTAATTTTTAAAATTAATTTTTTTTCTTGGAAAAAAAATAAATAATTTAAAAAACAAAATTTAATAAAAATTAAATTAAAAAATAAAACAGCGGTGCCCAAACTGCGGCCAGTTTTATGATTTGGTGCAGCCAGTAAAAAAATTATAAAAATAGCAAATAATATTAATAAATAAATAATACAATAATATTAATAAATAATACAATAATAATAATTTCCGTTTTAAAAAGTACAATATTTTGGTTATACGTACTAAATTCAAACTCAAATATATTTGTACATTGGGTTTACTTAATTCTTAGTAATTGTGTTTTGGGTATTGATTTTATTCAGAGGATATTCAGCGGTTTTAGGTTCATTGTGTTCATAGCATAAAAAATGAAACACAATTATTTGACAAATTATGAAATGGAAGAAATAAGGAAAACGGAATTTTCAAATAACGAAGATATTTTGTGAAGGCGACATTTGGAATATTATTTTTATTAAATTTGATAACGGTAAGAATATTAAATTAAAATTAAATAAAATTAAATATTTTTATAAATTACAAATGCATATTTATCTCTTCTTTAGGTAAAAATGGCATACAATAATGAAAAAAAAGGAAAAATTGAAAGATGAAAATGTCCAAGGAATCCTGGACTAATGACTTTTTTGTTGAGCCAAAAGAGGTTGGTGTTACATGTTTGATATGTGATGCAGCTTTCATTCTTAAGGCCACAATATTAATGAGCATTATTTGAATAGATACAAGCAAAAGTATGACCAGTTGTCAATTCAATAACGGCATCATGAGGACATTAAATTACGAAAAGAAAAACTAAATCAACAAATTTTCTTTATACGTGTAAATGACGAATGTGAAAATACAAAATTAGCCAGCATTTTGGTTTCCCAACAAATTACCAAAAAAATTAAAGCCACATTCAGATGGAGAATTCGTAAAAGAATGCTTAGTTGCAGTTGCGGGTGTATTAGTGCTAGACAAAGTGAAACTTTTTAAACAACTCAACTTATCGAGAAATACAGTTTGTCGTAGGATTGAAGATATTTCTTTTAAAATCGAAGACAATTTGAGAAATAAAATTGCTCGGTTTAAATATTTTTCCATTTGTTTAGATGAAACAACCGATATGTTGGCCACTGCACAGTTAGCCATATTCATCCGAGGCGTAGATGGCGATTTCAACGTTACCGAAAAACTACTAAATTTGGTTTCAATGAAAGATTCAACTACTGGGTAAAATACTTTTGAAGCCATTATTACGCAATTGCAGTTGTTTAAAGATGACTTACAAAATTTGATCGGATAACCACGAAAGGTGCACCATCTATGCGCGGTATAAAATTCGGTGCTGTAACAAGGCTTCTTTCAAAAATTCGTGAACTAAACCCAAATTTCCATATTGATGTGAATTGGTGTATGAATTCACGTGTTCAGTCTTAAGGCCTTGGTCGTTCTGATGTTATTTTTGGTATCAACTCCATGTGCCAATTCTGCGTTAACATCTCAGCTTTCTCCTACATATCGGTGAATTTGGGTGTTAGCAGGCATATATCATCTGCGTAATCTGCGCATTAGATTATCTAACACTATTGGGAACAAAAGTGGGGCTAGTACACATCCCTTTCTAACCCTGGTACATTTGTTTGATGGATCCTACTATTTTTCTTGGAATGCCAATTTTTGTAAGAACCTTTCAAATTGCGCTCCTATTAATAGAGTCGAATTGAGGTGAGATACGCTCCAGGATGCATATTCTTTTTCAATTCTTGCTTTCTCTTAGGCTGCCTTTCTTAAGGTTTGTTACATTTATTTCTTCTTCCCATCCCTCTGGTATTCTACCTGTACTCTAAACTATCGCCAATAGTGGTGTTACAACTACTGCTGTATGTATATCACCATATGGGTAAATCAGCTGGGATGTAGTCTAATCCAGCAACTTTGTTGTTCTTTTACTTACTTATGGCACCTGTAACTTTCCTTTCCGTTGGTGGATGGGTGTTATTTTTTCGTTATATTTTCCATCAAAAAGTGCGTCATTTTCAAGAATTCATTTACCTGTTGGAACCCGTTTCTCCTGTTGAGTTTTCGAGGTTAGAGTTTGACCTGCTTTATCTCTAATTTTTGGTATGGTGGTAAACTTTCCGATGACTCTTATGATGCATAAATGTATCGTGCGCATGTTACTGTTTGTTGTTGCTTCTTCAGCTGTTTCGAGAATGTCTTCATTGTATTTCCTGCAACCACTCTGTGCTATTGTATTTACCTGACGAGCTGTATCTTCGTATGCCTTCTAATTTCTGCCGTGCTTTGATTACGCAACTGTAACACAAGTTGACAACATTTCTCAATTTTCTTCCAGGTATTATCTCTTATCCACGGTTTCTTCGTGTTATTTTGGCATTCGAGTTCACTTTGCGTAGGCTTTTTCTATTTGTGATTATTTTTCTAGTAGGACTTCACTTCGGCAATTCTGATATTTCTCAACCTTTCTATATTGAATTTCTTCTTCTTGTTCCTTGCGTATTTTACAGCGGTGGGTACTTTGAATGTTTCTATTAATAGTTTGTGATTGCTGTGCACGTCTGCTTCCCTTATTGATCCGACATTTTACAGCGAAGATAGAAATGTCTTGTTGCCCAGCACGCAATTTTTTTATTTATTGCTCTGCCATCTATCGACATCCAAGTGTACTTGTGTATGTTTTATGTGAAAACTTACTGCCACTGATATTCTTCAACTGATTTGTGATACAGTAATCGATGAGTATATCTCCGTTATTGTTTCTTGTTTACTCCAATGCTTCTATCCCCATGATTTACATCAAGTGCCTGTATAAAGGTTTCCAATTTTTGTGTTGAAATTTCCCTAGACAATTTTGATGTCTTTCCGGTGTGCATATTATATATTGTTTGTATTGTAGTGTTTTTTAAGCTGACATTTTTAAATATCTCGGAAAATAAGCACTTTACGAAAAAAGTAACTCATATCAAATTTAATCATTCCAAGGGAGACAAATATTAGTGCAAAAATTAGTACCCCCTTTCCCTTCTTGTAGGTAACTTGATACGAGGGGTAACTTTGAAATTAAAATGGGAACTCTTATTTTTTATTGCAGATTCGGATTCTTCGGCTAACAATAAGTATGGAGATTAGTTAATTTTTGCTAAAATCGGCTGACCGAAAATGGTCGCTTGCATAGAGAGTTTTTCGCGTTTTGTAAATATTTCAAAAAGGACAGCTCTCCTGAGAAAACTGATAAGTACAAAAATTTAAAAAAAAAAAAAAAATTAAAAATTAAAATTTAAAAAAAAATAAAAAAATTTTTAAAAAAATTATAATTCTGCCACTTCCGGTTAACCGATTTCCGCCAAAATTAACTTCCCTACGTACTAATTATTTTTAGTCGGAGAATCCGAATCTGCAATAATAAATAGACTTTTTTTTTAGTTTAAAAGTTACCCCCCACCCAATCTACATAGAGGGGAAGGGGGTACTAATTTTACCATTATTATATTTCTCATTATATTTCTTCTTATTATATATTATATATATATATATATATATATATATATATATATATATATATATATATATATATATAAATATATATATATATATATATATATATATATATATATATATATATATATATATATATATATAAAATTAATATTTTAATCATTGAAATTAATTAATTTATAGTTATCAGGCGAAAACAAATCCAATTTATTATAGCCTAAGGCTTGGAAAAATTTGTCTATTAATTGATTTGGTTAGTGAACCATTGCAGATTACAGATAAATGGTTGCTTCTTGGAGATGCTGATCATATTAAAATAGAATAGTACTGTCGTATTACGTGTTGTATTGTATATTGAATGTAAATACAATCAAATATGTAAATTTCAGTAAATCCAACAACATATTTTCGTGACGTTTAATTTGGATAATATAGCTATTGTTACGGGAAGTAATACTTTATTTCCAGTATTTGCCATTTGAGATAATTTGGTTGCACCGACCGTCATTCACGGTGGCAATTGGAACGAAGGTTTAAACTAACTTTGTTGTACTTATAGTTCCGATCGCGTTATTCCATTCGTTGTTCTAATCAATTTTGGAGCATTCAAATTTATTTTGGAGCATTATTTATTATTTTAAAATATATGAGGATTATGTGGCAGCTTTAATTATATCAGATTTAGTCGTTTCTAGAAAGCGTTCAGACAACAATTTATGACTTAGATTTTTTTTTAAATATTTTAAACTTATCTTGTATACTGCAAGCAACAGTCCTTGGTGATATAACATTAATTTCAGTAAAGTAAACATCTGAAGTTTTTTTATTTTTTTTTTAAATATATATTTATTATTAACATCAGATATAATAAAATTTACAACTCAATTATAATTACTAATCCTATAATATCATTCATTTGTTTAAATTAATTCGATTACATTTAATGATTTCAATAAAACTGTAATCAAATTAATGTTTACTAATTGTTCAATTAAATTAATTTATTTTGCATCAATATACTAAAATATTGAAATTTTATTATCAAATTTATAAATTTTATTTTGTTGTTTTTTGTTTATCTATTTTATAAATAGTTTTTAGTTGTGTAACGTATATTATTAATATTATTAATAGTATCAGTTTTATAATAATTTTTATATCTATAATTATGTATAAATTATAAAAGCAAATAATATTTAAAAACTTATTAAGTAATAAATAAATATATTAAAATATTAGAGGTATATATATATATATATATATATATATATATATATATATATATATATATATATATATATATATATATATATATATATATATATATATATATATATATATATATATATATATATATATATATATATATATATATATATATATATATATATATATATATATATATATATATATATATATATATATATATATATATATATATATATACATATGTATATATATATATATATATATATATATATATATATATATATATATATATATATATATGTATATATATATATATATATATATATATATATATATATATATATATATATATTTATATATATATAGCCTGTTATATATATAGCCGTTCACAGACTAAAATGTTTGTTTCATTGATAATTATGTTTTGAACTAAACAATTGAAAAAATCATATGGAAACACTCGAAATTTGATAATTTATTAAATTATTATTCAGTACACTATCGTAATTCTTCACATTATCATTATGAAAAACAAAAAAGTCATAGATAACCATGCGACGAGGAGAAACCTACATACTCGATTAAAAACAAAGGAACCACAGACAGAATACATATTGTTTAAACTCAGTCATCAATCAATTGTCAGCTATAAAAGCGAAGTGGTTTTGAATTAAATTTAAAATAATGGTTTTATTAATTTTAATTTATTTAAAATAAACTTAATTAACGCCATTGTCACTTGCCAAATCAATTTACTCCGTTATTTTGTTTAAGTTGAATTTCTCAACTTTGTTGTGTAGAGAATTAACCATTTTTACCTATGTGAACGGCTTTCGTTAAACTTTTCAGACAAACCTAAGCTTAGGAAATCATCTGTAATCTGGCCTTTTTAAGTTTTTTTCGTATTTACTAACACATTTTTAACTTGCAATTTCCTATTTTTTTGAGCTGGATTATCCCTTAATCAAAACAATAAATGATGGACATACATAGTTTGCTATTGAACACAGTTTTGAACTTAACCTCATTTCCCAAGTGAATTAAACCATTAATTTATTTGTTGTTACTAACTATAGGATTCCACGCATAAAATGTCGCAAGTTCTTCGGATGGCTAAATATGCCTTGAACCAGTAAAAAGACAAAAACAATGTACGTCACTCATATTATTCATATTAATGAATCGGCTGTTCATATTATTCATATTAATGAATCGAATCCGCCACTCGATTTTTATCTAATATTAAATCTCATTGCGGAATTATTTTAGATTTTTTTTTATTATTTGATCTTTGTTAAAAATTATATGGAACACTAAAAATGTTAGAAATGTTCAAGAACATCAATAAGCCGGTTTATCACAGTAAAGTATTTCTTGAAAATGTCAATAAATTTTGGATCAGTAAAGGTCTGGAAGAACATGTTCCCGGAATCAATTACATTTCATTAGATACAATTTTGAATTGGATCAAAACTAACCCGCACTTAATTACCAAGCATTTGAATGAAAACGACTTTTTAGAAGGTAACATTTGCAATTTGCGCAACTATTTTTCGAGGTGTTAAAAAAGTGGGATTCCATTAATTTAAAACATGTAAATTATACCGATTTGATCTCTTATGTCCCACGATTTTAAATATTGGGTCAATATATAATTCTAACGCAATCTCGTTGGCTTTAGCCAAGGACAGAGGGATCCCAGATTTTCTAAATTTTTCAAAAATTTAAAACAATTCTTTTAGATGTATTATTATCAAATCTTTTTGCATGGTAGAGCTTGCAAATATTCCATTTTACTGACCAAATCAACTATACTGAACAAATTGTCCTGAATCGTAATGCTTACAAAAAATGCATCAGAAGCCATCTGGTTATATATTAACAACATTTCGTATTTTATTCTATGGTCAGTTACGATATTTCACAGCTCGGTCAAAGCATCTTCAATTTTCGGAAAAGTTTTAGTGTAATATATTACAAATTTTTTATTAAGAGATCCCATCGTGCCGTTGAAGCAGAAAATCTTGTAAACACTTTCTGTAGAATACCAAAATAGGTTAAAGCTTTGACAAATATTGCCTTTGGGCTCTCCCTTGAAATATGAGTGTGAACTTCGTTATATATCCCACTAATTTTTTTGTCTATTTTCAAACTGCCCTGACCTTGTAAAATTCTGATAATTTTTTATGACAAAACTCGCCCGGTTGTTTTGTGGACCACCTCAAATGTTAGAAAACTTTCTTTAGCCTCCACAGCCAATTCATTAATATACACAAAGTAAAAAATTACAGATCTGCTCCTTATGTCTAACGTCAGGAGTACAATCTAGTATTGTAGAATATTTTGCTTTTTTTATAAGGCAAATAATTTGCTGCCTGCCACCATAATTTATCAGTACTTTCTGAGTAACATAAAAAAAACTGAATTTGTTCATCCCCATTTCCTAATTTATTTTATAATTTTATATTTTTGAATGTGACCTAACTTGTTCTTTAGAAATGGCTGGTAAAGGAATAAAAAAAAATAAAAAAGCAATAAAAGTGGTAATAAAAGCAGTAGACCCCGAGTTGCCAGAAAGAGATGGTCCACTGTAGTAGACGTCATATGCGCTTAATTTTAAGAAAAGGGAAAACATGAGGAGGGAAGCTAACTTTTTAATGAAACTTAAACTTTTTGACAGTGCAAAAGAAAATATATTTTTTAAGGTTTAATAAATTGTTCTAAAAATAGTTAGTAGAGTGATCAGCAGAGTCAAGAGTTGGTGAGTTTTGTAGTGTCAGTGATGCTTACGTAAAAAAGGGATCATTTTTAAATTACAGATTGTTTCCGTAATTAAGGTTTAAGTCACAATTTTGTTTATCGGATATATATATATATATATATATATATATATATATATATATATATATATATATATATATATATATATGTATATATATATATATATATATATATATATATACATATATATATATATATATATATATATATATATATATATATATATATATATATATATATATATATATATATATATATATATATATATTTCAATATATATTTCTATATATATTTACTAATAGTTTAATTATATTTTGTATATGTAAACTTAATATAGTCTTATACACTACGACTGTGTCCGAAACCCATTGATAAATATTTGTGAATACTTTTTTGACATTTATTTGACAAATAATCCCTTACATTCCCAACCTTTTATTACCCTGTTGGAAAAGTATAATAATTGATTGAAATATTTCCACACCTTATATGTGTTTAAATTCACTTTTTAGAGGTTTAAAAACTATGAAGAATAATTAAAAATAATTGTGTACATTGTTTATTGAAATTGTCATAGCAACGGAAAATGTGAAATTTTTCTTAAATGGTTTTTGAATGGTACTATTACAAAACCAAGTGGTGAATTTTATAACTTTTATAGTATATATCCGAGTGTGCTACGCGATTTGTTTGGCTTTTATTGTAGAAAGTTTTAGTATTTGGAAAAAATTATCATAGCAACCGACCGTGATAATTTGGGTGTCTTCGGTTTTATCAAATAAATGTCAAAAATTTGTATTCACAAATATTTATCATTGGTTTCCGACACAATCTAAATGTGTACCTAAAATCATAATTAAATAAATTGATTACAATTTTGTTTTTTTATAAAATAAATAAATCATTTCAAAATATATATTATTTATAAAATTATAAATTTTATTTTGAATACACACAGCCATTTATCAATAAGATTAATTTTATTAAAATTATTAAAAATAATTAAAATTATTATTTGTCCAGTTAATTAAAATATAAAAAGTAAATAAAATATTATAAAATAATATTAATTATAATAAATGATTTTCCATTAGTTTTTTATATACCTATGACGATATGTAATTTATTATAGTAATATCGTAATATAATGAATACAATTTTTTTATTTTTTATTTGGAGTTTGTATTTCTGTCATTTTGGTGTTTATTAAATATAAAAAAAAACATCAAAAATGCATATATTTAATAAAAACACATTTTTAATTTTAATTAAAGTAAATTTATTTGTATGTGTGTGTGTTTTTTGCTGTAACCTCAAAATATTAATATAATATTTGATTTGGTCATTTTGAAAGATCGCTTTGATTCGATGATAAAATTTATTGAAAATTTTTTTTAAATTTTATTTTTGGTAATAAATTTGTTAAATAAAATAAAAGAATTTTAAATATTGGACAGCGATTTAAAAAATGTAATTTGTGCTATGAAAAAGTGAAATGTGCATGATTTTAATTATTTCAAAACATCAAACCATTTTCTATAGTTTTTCAACTCTTTCCAATGTTGTAGAACACTTTTGCGGTGGCCATCATTTTATAATATTTTTTGTTTATTGGGATAGGTTGAATATGACATGTTGAAGTATGCATGAAAGTGATGTAACTAAATTTTATTAAAGTAATAACGTGATACATCATTTAATTAGTGTAAAAAATTAGGGTGATTGACAAATATCAAATATTGTGCTAAAATAGCTTTAGAGTGTAAAAGATCTCAGTAAAGGGTTAACTATGGCATGAAACGTTGTTGATTTTTTAATAATTATATATATTTACTAACCTTTAAATTAATCTTACACAAAATAAAAAAAGAAGATGCCGATCTCTAATTAAATTTAAGTTTTTTGGTTAATTTTATATTTATCTAGCTATGACCTTTTTTAGTTTAAAAATCTAAACTATGTTTTGTGGAATTAACTTAACAATTTAACTTTATTAGTTTTGTTATTTGTGTATATTTCATTTGTACATAACTAGCCAAATATCTATCAGCCTTCTAGTAGATTATTCTAAAAAATAACTTGGAAATTTGAATAAATTTTATGGTAAACCAAAGCCTCCTGTATATACAAAGCCGCAAGGATCAGACAAATTTTTAACTGAGCTTAAGAACACATGTAAAATTATAACCTAAATTATTTTTATATCGGTATTTAAACAAAATCTATTAAATAAATTGAAATGTATTTCTTTTTTTTAAATAATTTTCTACGTATGTATTTGTAAAGTTTAATAATAAACGCAATAAAAAACTAATTTATGCATGATCAGCTGCGTCTAATTTGTCGATCAAATCCTTTAAGTTCTCCATGATTGCATCTCATTGACCCTAGTTTTTTATTAAAATTGTAAATGTTGCAGTTTTAAAATGGATACTAAATTAGAAATAATTTATTTAAAATTAATTTTTAGTTGATAATTCTTTATCAAAAACAGTCAAATTGTATTTTGTAATAGTTTAAATAATATTAAATACGGAAATAAATTATATTCTCATAATAAGTTCTAGTTGTCGTATTTCTCTGTAGATGCCGCTAATGACACAAAAAGAGTGTTGACATGATACTTTAACTTTTGTTTATAATTTCTTTTAAAGTGCGTCATATTGGCGTCACGGACTATAGTTGAGTTTGTAAATAGAGTTATTTTATAACCCTTATATTGAAACACTAATTTAAATGGATTTTATTGATTGATCTTTTCATCATTCATATGTAATCTATTTCTTTAAAATTAATTTTTAAAGCCATTTTCATGTGAGAAAAACGAATTAAACAAAATTAATTTTTCTTACGATTTGTATGAAAAGTAGAGTTTTTTTTTGATTTTCTACTACCTCGATTTAAATCCGAATTTGATGATTGCAGCTTTGTATATATAGGAGGCTTTTGATCACAAATTATATGAATGTATGTGTGAATATCGGTTCGAATAAAATGAAATAAAATTAAAAACAAAATTAAAGTACATAATAATGTATATTATGTACCAAAACAAAATCAACAACAATGCCTATTTTGATGTATATTCAAGCCAAATAACATATAGTACTTTAAGAGAAATCGGTTGTACTTTTCATAGTAAACTTGCGCATTAAGGTATAAACAGAACCAGAGTGTCAACGACGAGCGTTAACGAATAAATATAAATTTCGACAGCGATATCGCTGTAGTAAACATAACAAACAAAAGCGATAGCGCATCATGATATAAAAATAACAATAACAAATTTTAAAACAATGGCTGCTTAATACCCACTTTATTAAAAAGGCAACTTAAAAAAAACAGTTGGCAACATTGTTTCACCGGCGATAAAATTATAAATAGATTCTAAATTTATTTCAACGAAAAAATCTTCGTCGCTACCGTTGAAGTTTCTGATAGTGTACTATGCTTTTAGTGTATTTTAATTTGACAGGCTTCGACGCTCGTCGTTGTCGCTCTGGTTCTGTTTATACTATTAGCCTAATTTTCTTTAAAGCAACTTCTTGGGCAAATCTAAAGATGTCACCCTAATCATGCGTGTGAAGTTTTTCCTAACTTTTACTAAAACTACAAAAACAACATTATATATGCACTAGTATTAGTAAGAATTAGTAAAAAAGATCACATTTAGGCGAAATTCAATTTTAAATTAAATCAATAATTTTACAAAAAATAAAAGTAGAACTATAGTTAATAATTACTTCATTATTGCACAAAAAATTAATCATAAAAAAATTAAAAATACAAATTTAAGAACATTTGCTGCGATGTGTTGTTATTAATAAACTTGTCTCCATACTAAACATTTAAGTAAATATAAATTTTAAACTAGCTCAATGTATTGGCCTAAGATACATTCCCAGGCTTTACTAACTACCTCGTAGGTGTTTAGCACCATATTCACTATTATTGCTAGATTGGTGATAGTTCATGGAACATCTTGGCCAGGTTTCATCAACTTCTAATGGGGACCTCATAGTGTACCATGACATTGAAAATCAAAAAATTGTATATGGGCCGAATATGTACTTCTAGCTAGGCTTTACTAACTACCTCGTAGGTGTTTAGCACCATATTCACTAATATTGCTAGATTGATGATAGTTCATGAATCATTTTGGCCAGGTTTCATCAACTTCTAATGGGGACCTCGTAGTGTACCATGACATTGCAAATCAAAAAATTGTATATGGGCCGAATATGTACTTCTAGCTAGGCTTTACTAACTACCTCATAGGTGTTTAGCACCATATTCACTAATATTGCTAGATTGATGATAGTTCATGGAACATCTTGACTAGGTTTCATCAACTTCTAATGGGGACCTCATAGTGTACCATGACATTGCAAATCAAAAAATTGTATATGGGCCGAATATGTACTTCTAGCTAGGCTTTACTAACTACCTCATAGGTGTTTAGCACCATATTCACTTAAAAAAAATGTGGAGACTATGTATCCTAATGTTATACATTACTTTATAGTGGAGATGATCTCGGCAATCGTTGTGTTGGTTTCTTTAGGGTTCCCGGTGACATAGGCTGTTTATGATTTCAAAGCTGTTGATAATCGTTTGTATAAGCTACGTTTACGCATGCGGTTAGCTAACATGTCAATCATTTGTGGTCATGCACCCATTGATGTTAGCCACCCAAAGATAAAAACTGATTTTACAATAATTCGGATAATGCGATGGGATCCAAAATTGTATTAAAATTGTAAAATTGTGATTGGTGTCTTAAATGCTAGAGTTTACCGAGCAAACGGTGCAGTGGTTGGGTCGGGAGGTACCGGGCTCTAATCCCAACAGGGGAGGGTTGCAAAAGAGGTTTTTCATTATCTGATTTCAATCGGTGATGACGATGAATACAACTATGACCCCCTGTTGAAATGCATAATCCATGGGCGGAACCATCGTCCATGCAAGGCTGGCTGGCTGGAGCAATGCGATGTGCAGATGGTATTCAGAGTGAACCTGTATTCGTGCGTCCTCCATTTGGCTGACCGTGTAAGGTAGGACATCAAAAACTAACCGCGAAAAAGTTGGGTGTGCTTCGGCCCCATAACAGGTGGCATAGATATGCACAAAGAAATAAAAATGCTAGAGCTGGCAAAACTCAGGACTTATGTGGAAAAATAGGTCTTCACGCTTATCATCAACTAGCGACTAATAATAGGGAAAGACTGGTGTACTTTGCGATCGCGCATGACGTCATTGTGGCTATCACAATCTTATCTCATAAAAATATATATTTGGAAATATGGACATACCCTTGTAATAGTCCCGAAGTCGAGCAGGCGACTCTAGGTATGGTAAAAATTAAACCGACAACAATGATTGGTTTGATAAGGAGTGTCGTCTTGCTGTCGAGCAACAGTCATTCAACCTGTTGACGTAAAAAGCGTGAATGCTGGAAGGCCAAGGTCTTAAGAGTACAACAACTCAGCTATGAGTACAGTTCTCATAACTTTTTTATAGAGTCACTGATCTGCACCATACCATCAGACCTAGGTCTATCGCCATTTGGGACTAGGATGGAAATATCCGTGTTATTATCAATGCAGTGATGGACACTGAAAGGGACATTTCTCTGATTTACTCAATGTAAATCAGAGAACACGTGTCAAATGCTGTATTTTAAAGTTGTCAAATTCAGACTGTGGAGATGTGCATAGATGACCCATCATACGAGGAGTTTACACTGGCCATGTAAAAAAAAGAAAAGTTCCGCTGTGGTTGATTGCATTAATTCCGAGCTCTTAATATTCGATTTGCATGGCAAAGTGAAGTTAAATGTCTGATGAATGGAAAGTGGCTGCGTTGTGAAGTTACCACTCAAAATGTGAAAACTATTGCAACGTAGCTCTCCTTTGCACAGCATACAAATTACTGTCTTACATATAGTATTAGAAAGAATCACTCCTCTGGAGGAAGAAATTATAGGTGACTACCAAGGAGGATTTTGTCCTAATCGATCAGTCACTAATCAATTTTTTCACTAAGAATGATTCTTAATATTACGAAACATCTCGTGACGTTCACCTGGTGTTCTCAGATTTCTACCAGACTTATCACTCAATTCATCGAGATAGCTTATGTTTTGCTTTGCAATTTATGGGAATACCTGACAAATATGTGCGTTTATGTAAATGACAGCAACGCAATCACAATGTTGTGTCAAAGTTGTAAACAAGCTATCAGGATTTTTACAATTAGCTCTGGGGTACGGCAAGAAAACGTTGTCCTCGATATTTTAAATGTCATGTTAGAATTTATCTTTCGTAAAAGTGGAAGTTCTTGTATTGTAGGTCCAATCACTGTCAGTGTAATTGGGTTGAATGGCAACGGTGTCAAAGAACTCCGGGAAAATCAATGAGTTCAAAACAAAATTCAAGATCACTGGTGTAAGTACAAAACTTCAAAACCGTGTACTGAAAAAGTTAAATATTTTCTGTAAAATAAAATTATGTTTATGATCAGAAAATTGTTCCTCTACATTAAAATATATTTATCATCAAATAGCTATGGGCCAAAATTTCCAAATTGGAGATATATCAAAATATTGCTATCTGAATTTAAATTAAAATAGGAAACGATTTTAAGCGAATCATCTATATTGAACGAATAAATAATATTTTGTTCTTGTTAAATTATGTTACTACATACATAGTTAGTAAAGACTAGGTGTGCATATTCGGTCCATATAAAATTTGTTGATATTCAAAGTCATGGTACACTACGAGGTCCCCATTAGAAGTTGATGAAACCTGGCCAAGATGTTTCATAAACTATCCCTAATCTAGCAATATTAGTGAATATGGTGCTAAACACCTATGAGGTAGTTAGTAAAGCCTAGCTAGAAGTACATATTCGGCCCATATACATTTTTTTGATTTTCAATGTCATGGTACACTACGAGGTCCCCATTAGAAGTTGATGAAACCTGGCCAAAATGATCCATGAACTATCATCAATCTAGCAATATTAGTGAATATGGTGCTAAACACCTACGAGGTAGTTAGTAAAGCCTAGCTAGAAGTACATATTCGGCCCATATACAATTTTTTGATTTTCAATGTCATGGTACACTATGAGGTCCCCATTAGAAGTTGATGAAACCTGGCCAAGATGTTCCATGAACTATCATCAATCTAGCAATATTAGTGAATATGGTGCTAAACACCTATGAGGTAGTTAGTAAAGCCTAGCTAGAAGTACATATTCGGCCCATATACAATTTTTTGATTTGCAATGTCATGGTACACTACGAGGTCCCCATTAGAAGTTGATGAAACCTGGCCAAAATGATTCATGAACTATCATCAATCTAGCAATATTAGTGAATATGGGCTAAACACCTACGAGGTAGTTAGTAAAGCCTAGCTAGAAGTACATATTCGGCCCATATACAATTTTTTGATTTTCAATGTCATGGTACACTATGAGGTCCCCATTAGAAGTTGATGAAACCTGGCCAAGATGTTCCATGAACTATCACCAATCTAGCAATAATAGTGAATATGGTGCTAAACACCTACGAGGTAGTTAGTAAAGCCTGGGAATGTATCTTAGGCCAATACATTGAGCTAGTTTAAAATTTATATTTACTTAAATGTTTAGTATGGAGACAAGTTTATTAATAACAACACATCGCAGCAAATGTTCTTAAATTTGTATTTTTAATTTTTTTATGATTAACTTTTTGTTCAATAATGAAGTAATTATTAATTATAGTTCTACTTTTATTTTTTGTAAAATTATTGATTTAATTTAAAATTGAATTTCGCCTAAATGTGATCTTTTTTACTAATTCTTACTAATACTAGTGCATATATAATGTTGTTTTTGTAGTTTTAGTAAAAGTTAGGAAAAACTTCACACGCATACCCTAATCGTATTATCGTCAAATTATACGTTATTGGACAAATAAAATCAAAATTTTAATAAAAATGTTTTTGTTTCGTTTTTTTTTCTTCATGTTGTCTTTGTTTTATCTTTGATATATTTTGTTGTATCGAGTATATTTTAAATCTATTAATAGCCTATTATATATTGAAACGTCTGCTGAAAAAGAAATACTAGTAAAATATGCTAAACTATAATAGTATTATCGTGTCATTGTAGTAAACGGATTAGAGACTTAATAACAGAACTGTAATCCATGTTATGTGTTTTGAATGAGTTTGTTGAAATAATATGAGAATATATCAATAGCATCACACGTCATAGTTGACTCATTACTAAGATGTTTTACAAGATCTTTCAGACCATTTTTACAATTGGCGATCGTTGTAAATCGTTAGTGGCTAGACGCGAATTCCGTACCGCGTGTATTAATTAAATACCCTAATCATCACTATACCGTTACAGGACCAGTCAACATATATGGTGCTATTAGTTTTTAAACAAAACAGTATAAATTTTTTTATTACTGGGGACACATGTAACATAAAACGGGTATGTTTTTTTGTATTTATAATTTATTAGACCCTAGTATAATGGTATTATGACACTGACTAGGTACATTATTTTTTATGTTTTGAATTTCAAATTGGCTCATCGGTCATCGGATTATCTTAAGGAAATAAAAAAGGTCAATGAACAAATATTTTCTTTTTCAATAGATATGCGTTTACTTGAAAGAAATTTATGTAAGTTGCCACAATTAAATCCAACATTATATGAAATTGAGATCTACATTGAGAACTGTAGAAATTGAGAACTAAAGATAATTTTAAAATGTATTTATCCTTTTAATGTAAAAGAAATTCTCTGTGACACACAATTTGTGTCATAATCATAAAATGTCAAAAAAAAAAGAATCTATCGTCGATTGTTATTATGACACTGGCTTTTTTCCCGACTTTTCTAGTGGCTAGAAAAGACAAACTGAAAAAAAACAGGTATACAAAATATACACATGTGTGAGTGAATACAACATAGCACATATATGTCAAAAAAACGGCGTAGCTTAATTTTTCTAGCAAATAAAGTGGGCATTTATAGCAGAAAACCATTACATTTTGAATATTTTGTTTTGACATATGTATTTTTTGTTTGACATTTCGACATTTTGAAAATAAACTCTTAATTAAATTTAAAATCAAAAAATCTTTAAATATAAATAATTATAAATAAAATTTCGCAATGTGATAGTGATGTTAATTTTTATTAAGTTTTTATTTATGTTTTATGATGCTGGCGCACGTGTCATCCATTATAATAGTGTTGTCTCCTATTTCTTTCTCTGTCTTGCTAAAATTGGTTTGTAGCATTTTATAGCACTTCAAAACTAGCCAGTGTTATAATACCATTGAAAATAATTACAACTTAATTATTATTGCTAGAATTGAGCTCACTGAACTGCAAGAAAAAATGAGCTACAACATTTTTTTGACTATTTTTACTTTTTTACACCCTATGTTGTATGCGCTTACTCCAATATTTTGTATACCCATTATTGCTTTCACTTCATTTTTATTTTTTAAAAGTTGAAAAATAATACCATAAAAGGCTTTTAAATTTATTTATTACGATCATAATCAATTTTACAGAGGTAATATTTGACATTCTGAATCATTTTTACAAACATTGTGACATTTTGTTTACTTTGTGATGATTTAAAAAAGGTAATTAAAACAGAAATAAAATCAGGAGAAGTGCAAAATCAGAAGGAAAATTTTTATAAAATGTGCTTTAAGTATTCTAAATTTTTTTTTTATTTTTTTAAATTTTAAATCATTATTATTATAGTGGTTTTTTGTTCATATATAAAATCGAATAGATGTATATTATTATTTAGTTTATTTATTTTATAGTTCATTATTCATGCAAATCAATTTAATTTTTAGTGTTATATTTATAAAAAAAAAATTTAATTAATTTTTTTTTTGTTTGTCATATTTTATAAATATGGATTATATTTATTTAATTATTATTATAGATACAATGGGTGGTTTTTTGTATATTTTCTGGTACAAATATTAAAATGTATGCACTATTTTATGTTTTTTATGTAAAAATTAAATTATATGTAGGTAGTAAATTTTATAGTAGAACATCATATCATGAGAAATTTATTTATTATTTATATTTATATAATAATATAATTCTAATAAATTATTGTGTGTATGTCTGTCAATATATTAAAAATACTTTCAACTATATTATATATATATATATATATATATATATATATATATATATATATATATATATATATATATATATATATATATATATATATTTATAAAGGATGACACGCGTCACCAGTATATACATTTTCCAAAAATTTTGGAGAACTAGCAACATACCTCTGATCCAAGTTATTTTGGCAGAAGAAAATTAGTTTTGCGACTTGGATTTCCTTTATTTGACTACCTCCTTTTTGATTTGTATGCCTTTTTCCTTCTCATTAGACCAGCATATGTTATACCAATGCTGAGGTTAAAATTTAACGTTTCCTTGAACCAAAAAAACAGACACCAATTTTTTTTGTTAAGTTTTGTAACCTTGATGCTTAGTTCATAATATAGTGTAATATCTGAGATTTCAAAATAAATTGTTATACTTAATCAAATAATTTAAATGAATAAAATACACGCCCACAATGATCTCTTTGGGTTCAAATATTTTCAACTTTGAGCAATAATCTCATTACAATAATGTAGCTTTTTTTAGCTTATTTTGAACAGAAATTTGGTTTGTATTTTAGTGTGAAAAAAAGAATGGAGCAAGGAGGACGTAAAAATTTATTTTATTAAATCCAAAATACACGAACGAAAAAATCGAGAAATATTTATATATTTTACACACCAAAAATAAACACCAAAATCACCGTCAATTAACAAATAAATATTTAAATATCACACAAAATTAAACATGAAATTTTAAACACAAAATTGAACAGATATAAAGATTTTTGTTTTAACTAACATTTTTAACAAATTATAGAAATTTTATTTTCTCTTTCATTAAATATCGTTCTCTATTTAAATTATCATTCTCTTTGGCGTTATACAAAGCGTAAACTGAAAATAAAAAACAAAAAAATGAGAGCACACGAAGAATATGAATAAAAAATCTAAAAATCTCAGATTTCAAAATCTCAGTATGAACCTTACACAATAGTTATCCTGTTTCATGGTCATAAATTTGCCCAGTTTTTCCCAATTTTAATAATTTTGTTTTTATGGGTCACATTAATCTATACTATTTCCAGTTCTATTCATGGTATCGTTCGAAGTAGTATCACGTTAGAAAGACCTTAGATGTTGTTAATCAATAAATAATTTCATGAAAATACCGTTATTATAAGAATTTAAGTGAAATGAATGTAACTAAATGTTTTGGTTTATAGCTACTAATCCACAAAACGGTTTTACCCACCCCTGGAAAGGTTCCATCTTTCTATTAAGTAACAAGACCTAGTTTAGGCAGTACATTATTTTAAAAATACTTTTCAAAATAGAAAACAGGTAAAATGAGAAGAATTTACTAAACTTGTAACTGTAAATAACTGCGTTTTAATAGACAATAAACACGTGTTTAAAATTAGCTTAATTTTTAGCGTACACGCTTAAATTAGTTTATTTTCAAAAAATAATATAATAATAAAATGCCTCTAAATTAGTATGCTCTACCTGTTGTCCTCCAAATATATTTAGCCTTATCCTTGTATTGTGGATCTCTGCAAGGACGCAACTTCTTTCTCCGCTACTAGTGGGATGAAATATGGATACATTAAATAAAAATAATAAATCAACAAACAAAGCGGCCGATACTCGCTTAAAACCGGTTAACATAGAAAAAGAGAACCAGGTCTTTAGGTCCTGTCTCAAGAATGAAGGGAGGACGGAAATATACCGAAATGTTGCAGGAAAGCATGGAGAGCCATAAAATAGTTAGAGGCAATTCCGTCAGCCAGTAGAATTGGCAAAGACATTTCCACACTCGAGTGGGCTAAAAGAGCTACGGGTTTTATCCAGTCTATGCCGGGAGGTTCAACTGAGAGCTCAATGTCTAAACGACTGAGATTTCAGGAAGAATCTCGTAAGGGCGTTAAAAAATCTTAATTGCAGGTAACTACAATTGAATCTTTTAGCGTGGTTTTAAAGGACCTGCTTGTCGTAGCGATTATTGATGCGGCAAAGGAGGATGGCAGTATCGTTTCCTGCTGATTGGAGGAAGGTAGAAATGGTTTTATCCGCTCCCTTCCTTGGTATTATGCGGGAGAACCCTAGGGTTGCCCCTTCTTCGTAATGGTGGTTGATACAGGAACCATATCAAGTTGACAGCCGGTGTCAACCAGAGGTCTCTTAACCTTTATAAAAAGGCAATTAGCAGGATAAGGGAAGTCTGGCCTGGAGCCAGACTGGAACTTATTGCTGTGGAGAACATACCAAGCAGGCCGAGGGATCGTGCATGGATTCTGCCTGAGCCTTGTAATCCCACAGAGATTCTAGAACCAATAAGGATTGGCAATCCAAAGTTGCCTTCCCACAATTGGCAATCCGAAGCTACCTTCCCAGAAGATTGCCAAGGTAGCGAATGTCAAGAACGACTTTAGACCTGTTGTGATCATTGTTAATAAATAATCTCTTGTGGAGCTGGCTAAGACTGGTAGCACTATAAGCTATGATTTTCTATAACGCTTAACGTTTATAAGAAAGATGTGGCTATAATGTCAGCGACACCAGAACCAGTCGAGGGTACACCCGTTATGTCTGGATCCTCGGTTGAGGCTGAGTGTCCTGACGACAATAACACAATTCCTATTAATTTGGACCATGAGTTGTCTAAGTCAATAGAGGCACTCAGCTGTAGACCACTAAAGTCTTCTGATTCTTGGAATTCAGAAGTTAACGTGGAGAAGGATGATCTAAAGCAGGGTGCCGACATTCAACAGACCTCTGATTTAACGGTTTTCTGGCTTGAGGTGGCTTCAAAAGTAGCCTGAAACTATGTCACAAACGCTCTCACTGCGATCCGAAAGACCTTAGACCAATTAGCTAATCTTATTTTTTATTAAAAATTCTGGAGAGACAAATAGAAGCTTACGCTAGAGGCTCGATTGAGCCGGTTAAGCTGTCTGCATCTCAGCATGCTTACTGTTAAGGGAAATCGGTGGAAACGGCACTACACTCCCTCTTATGCCCTATCGAGAAATCGCTCGAACATAAGGAATTCTCCTTGGTGACTTTTTGTGATATAGAAGGTGCTTTAACAATGTCAAACCTGAGGTGATCATGCAGGCACTCTCAGATTTTGGGATGAATGTATCACTAGGCTGCTGGATTGATCAGATGCTTAGGAGCAGGGTCATTTTGGCGAAAATTGGTGAGGCATCCTTCCGTAGATTTGTGTGTAGAGGTACACCGCAAGGAGGTGTATTATCCCCCCCCCCTCTTTAGAACTTGGTCATAAATGGTGCGTTACTAAACTTGGTGGGGAGGGCTTTTAACTGGTTGTTTATGCGGATGACGTTACAATTGGTGTTTTTGGTAAATATCCAAGTCCCCTGAGAGATCTAATGCAGAATGCCCTTGGTATTCTAATCAAAAGGACCAATAGGAGCGGTCTAGATCTTAATCCACTTAAAACTGAAGTGGTTATTTTTTCCAGGATGTATAAACTTACTTTTTTTGACCCACCCACTAATGGAGTTGGCTTTAAAATCATTGGTAAAGTAAAATTCTTAGGTCTTATTGTGGGCAACAAACTGAATTGGAAGCCTAATATTTTGGAAAGAGTAAAGAAAGCTACTGTGGCGCTCCTGTAAAATGACGTTGGGAAAGGTTAGAGCTGTAGTCCCCGCATCGTACACAGGCTTTATACCTCTGTAATTAGACCTGTTCTAATGTACGGAGTCTCAGTTTGGTGGCCAGCTTTAGGTACTCAGGCTAACCAAAATTTGTTAATGAAAGTTCAAAGAAATACCAACCAGTGTATTAGTGGTGCACTTAGGAGCGCTTCTACTCAACCACTGAAGATTTTTTTTCATTTTATCCCTTTTGATATTTTAGCTAAACAGATGGCTGCTTGTACAGCTGCTAGGCTCATACCTGCAATACTAAGGGACACTCGTCTATTCTAAATAATAAAAGAATTCCCAAATCAATCGCTTATACCATCCCACCATCCTACCTCGAGGCTAAATTTATAACTGATATTCCCTCCAGTGGGTTGAGTAAGTGAAGCAGTTATGAAGCCCGATGGGATCAATTTTTTCACGGATGGCTCGACGATGGATGGTAAACCTGGCTGTGGGGTTTTCTGCGAGGAATTAAATCTAAACACTCGTTTCGCCTTCCTGATCACTGTAGTGTTTATGTAATATATGTATGGGATATTGGGATTTTCACGCACAGTCGGGCTGCAATTAAGGTCCTACAATTAGGCTTTTTTACGTCGAAAGTACCCAGGAACCCTCTCTCATCTCTTACCGATATGGGTGAACAGTTCAACATCCATCTTACGTGGCTGCCAGGGCATTTCAACATAACGGGAATATTAAAGCCTGGGGACCTCTTGTGGTATATTACCTAGTAAGGCTGACATTGTGGAACCACTTTCTACGTGTAAGCTACTTCTTAAGGAAGAAGCATACAAAATCACAAATGAAAGGTGGTCCAAGCATAACCCATGCGTCATCACGCGGCAGATTTGGCCTTTACTCGACTTAGTCAGATCTAACCAACTAATATCTATGAAGCTTTGTAGTATTGGTAAAATTGTAGCTGTCATCACCACCGTCGTCGTTGCATGGGTGAAGAGGAGGAGGAAACTATTCTCCTCTGCACGAGGAGATCGCTATTTCTTAGAGATCGCTATTTCTTAGATTCCTTTGGAATCTTTGCGTTATATCGATGTTGCTATGTTTGGAGCAGCCCAGAGCTGTATTCCTTAGGTCCACACGAGTTTTAAGATTTGCTTATAAAGCAATAGTTTAAAGTAGTAGACATTTGGGAGTGTCTGGTTATTAGCCAATCCATTTTATGGAGTTTTATTATCATATCTAAATACTTGGCTGTATCAGCGTTTGGAAATTGTTTCATATTTATAAATACTGGCTTATGATCTACCTTTTTGTAAGTAAAGTCTACATGAACAGATTTACTTTCATTTAATTGCATTTGTCATTTTAGAGTCCAGCGATGAACTGTGTCGGTGCCTGCTTGTGGTTTAAGTATAGCATCTTCAATATTATTTCCTACTCCCATGATAGCGGAGTCATCAGCAAATGTGGCAAGTATGTTTCCTTCTTCCATTGGTTTTGGTATACCATAGGTAAACAGTAAGTACAAAAGCGGTCCTAAAACACTACCTTGAAGAACTCTAGCCATTATTGTATTCGTGCTATGTTTTTCGTTGTACCCAAAGCCGTCTTCATTCCCTTCTAGGAAGCCCAAATGTACTCATACATAAGCTGTAAAAAAATGAGAAAAATGTAACCTATATTGAATGTATTTGTGTGATTATGGTACGTTTATATATCGCTCATTCACGTGAAAAGTGACAACTCAAAAAATCAAATTTCATAGAAAACAAGATTTAAGCAACATAATATTTAACATTAAACTTATCAATTTTTATTTGCGGAAACAAGCATCTCTCGGATTCTGGCCTTAGGTCAAATATGACGATTTTGTAAATAAAACTTGTTACGTTTTTAATCACATTTATTGCAAACATAGGAAAATTTGGAGATGTGTCACTTTTCTCGTGTATGAGTGATATTATTGTGAATACAGTGTAGACAAAAAAAAAAACAAACAAAAGAGGAAATAAAAAAATAAACGAATTTGTAATTTTTTTTTGTTTTATTTCAACTGTTTGTTTTTATATGTTCAAATTTATATGGCGTTACGGTAGTGTGGGTTATTTAAAACCATTCAAAACCAAATTAATTGCTTTTCATTTGGATAATGAAGACTGCACTAATACAATCAATAGGTTATAATTTTTAATATCTCTCTACGTACTACGGAAACCTACAGGCTTCTTAAAAGACATTAAAGACGGGTTTGCTTACAATACATTATTATGCGATGACTACGGCTTGTAATAAAGAGGGCTTTGGACCATATTGATAGTCTACCATACTGATATTTTGAATTTGATAAAAAATACAATCAATATAGATAAAAGTCAATACAGTATTGCATAACTATGTCTAATAAATTATTACATACATTATTAGTAGTTATTAAATAATTTAATACTATCTTTCTAAAGTGATACTACTTCGAACGATACCTTGAATAAAACTGGAAATAGCGCAGTTTAATGTAAACCCTAAAAATAAAATTAGTAAAATTGGAAAAAAACTGACCAATTTTCTAATCGAATGACGGATTAACTAAAGGTCACAAAACTTAACACAAAATATGAAGTCTATTTATTTTGTTCAAGGAACACTATAATAGCAAAAAAAATTGTAATCGGTAAGCGCAGAGGTTGGAAAGTACTGATTTTCGCAATTTAATTTAGCAATTTTGTTAAGACAACATTGAACTTAGAGGAGTAAAGGAAATTATGTTGAAAAGAAATATTACCTTTTTAAAATATAATGTTTGCATTATAATTACACAAATCATTTAATATTTCTTGCACAAATTACAAAATTCATTGTAATTTCAAAATATTTTCGAAATCAACTACAATTAAAGACGAATTCAGTAAACACGGAAACGGATAACACGATATATCGGATAACAGCGCGGAAAACATCGAAAATATCAGTCCTCAGTTTTTTTATTTTATTTTAGTATGAAATTTATTGCAGAAAAAATTGAACTCGAATTTTCGTAAAATTGGGTCTGTTTGAATTTAATTTGTTTGCAATTATATTATTGTTAGTAATATAGCTTTTAAGTTCCGAGTGACTATTTTCTTGCATATTTGTAATAGTTAGAAAAATTAAGCGTGGTTGGCTCAGATAAATAACCTTTATAATCCCCTGAATATTTTGAAGTTATCTGTTATATATATATATATATATATATATATATATATATATATATATATATATATATACATAAATATATATATATATATATATATATATATATATATATATATATATATATATATATATATATATATATATATATATATATATATATATAATTATATATAAATTTATATATATAGTTGATTAGTATTTTCATTTTAATAATTTTTTTTTGTTACAACAAATAGATGTTTTATAATAATTATATAAATAATATAAAAATGTAAATAAAAAATATTATTTTATTTTAAATTTTGGAGTTATCCCTTCAGTGAGAGTATTAAAAGAATAAAAAAATCCTTTCTTACTCATGTTGCGACACTAAATTGTTCACTTAAATATTTTTAACTTACCGATAGAGCGTGTATTAAATGATTTTTTTGTTCTTAAAAATTTGGTTTAATAACTAAATTTTTTTATTTTATTTATATACATGGCGAGGAATATATCTGTAACACTTAGAAATTATGGTAAAGTAATGAAAAAAAGAAAATAATATCGGGCTTGGCAATCATCAGCATGAAAAACGAGCCCGATTAAACCTGCAAGCATATTTCGTGAATTGCTCTATAGTCCCTGTGGTTGGAGAGCTTTTCATGCCTCCTAAAAGGCATCTAAACGAGGATGTTATCTTTAGAATTCCACCACAGCCTCCTGGTTTGTCGTAGGGGGCGACTAAACGAGGGTTGTATCGCTGGACTACTCGCATCCCTAAAAAACCTAATTGTTACAAAGGTAAAGGAAAGAAAATATATATAGCCCCAAAATTAAACCAGACTCACGGTTTAGATAACGGAAATGAAGTTTAGGATTGGTATACATGGACCGTGCAATCGCTAAGAAAACCAGGCGCGTTTGATGGCACTAATTAGCCATGAAAGAGTATCGCCTGGAACTCGTTGCTTATCAGGAATGTCGATGGCCAAAAAATGAAGATCATGTGTCCAAGGCTAGACATTGATTTACATTGAAGAGACTTCGGCAATCTTGGTGTTTGGTTTTTCTTTGGGCCCCAGGTAAAATAGCTGTTTTCAATTTCAAAGCAGTTGATAATCGGAGCACGAGGTCAGAATAGTGATTGGTGACTTTAATGCTAAAGCTGGCTCTGTATTCTCGAAACAATTGGTCACTGCCCAGTGCCAAGCTAACATGGCAACTTTCGTACTTGTCAGGGATCACAGGAAAACGTAACTTACGGTATAACTTTGAAAGTCTGATAAACGATAATGAACAAGCACAATAGCAGAATCTTGTTACCAGTAGCATTATGGAAAACAACCCCCGTTCTGATGATATGAACGCTCTATGGGAAGAGTTGAAAACTTCGGTTGTCAGAACTGCCTAGGCAACTCTAGATATGATAACAATTAAACCCAAAAATGATTGCTTTGATGAAGAGAGTCTTAGCAAATGAGCGCAGTTCTCGTTGCTTCTTTTAAGGAGTTACCGGACTACAATACCTTTAGACTTAGGTCTATCACCATTCGATACCAATATGAAAACCTCCGTGTTAACATTGATGCAGTACTCGACACTTAGAAGGAGCATTTCTCTAATTTACTTAATGTTCAACAAGTTTCACATGTTGTATTAAAAAATTGTCAAATACCAACTTCGAAGATATGCATCGAGAACCCATTTACGAGGAACTTACAGTGGCCTTGCAGAGACTAAAACTATCCGTATAAAAGGAAGATCGCTCAAAATGCATAAACTTTCGCAGCATAGTAGCTCTGCTTTGCACAGCTTACAAAATACTATCTTGCATACTATTAGAGAGAATCACCACGGCGGAGGGAATTGTGGGTGACTACCAAGCAGGATTTCACCCGGATCGGTCAGTCACTTACTTTTTGAGTTGAGGATGGTTTGTTTGTTTGTGTCTGAACTCTGCAATCTGTTCTGGGGCCGAAGCTCTCCCAACTCTTTTTACTGGTTTTAGAAACCAAGAGGCAATGTATTTTAGTAGTGGTGACCACACATTTGAAGGAGTGACAAGTTCCTGATACCACGGGCCCTTGGTACGCATAATAATTGTGTGGGAGGGATAGTAAAGCGCGTCTTGTGGCTGCCAACCGTGATTTGTTATACCTTACGCCCGTTGCAAAATGCCTTAGAAATGCCGACACACATCCGTTATCGTGTATGGGTGTGAGAGTTGAACCCTGATGAATGAGTATGAAAAATATGGCCTCAAACGCGACGATGACGACTCTTACTGGCTTTTGTTCAAACACGAGTAAAGGAATATAATGAAAATTTCTTTACCTCAATTTTGTTCGTTTTTTTTATTAATTCTAGCGCATGAGAATTGAAAATCTCGATTACGCATGTAGTGTATAATAGTTGCTCTCCACTCGACCACTGCTAGTACTTAGGAGTGTATCTTTGCTAAGTTTGAACTACTCGTAACTGCTTTAGCTATTTTCCATGAGCAGTTAGAAACGGTTATGCACCGTTTTATCGCTAGGTGGTTCTGTGTTGAACCTTTGATAATTACAAATTTCAATAAGAAATTCTCATGCTTACGAATTGTTGAACCGAAACGTATTATTATTGGTGTTTGTGGTTTTGTACATGCGCACTGTATTTGCGCATTTTGTTTACATTTTTTTTTAAATTTTTTTTGGTGCAACATTTTTGAAAAATTCGTGCGCATCTTAAATTTTACTTTTTAAATTTCGATCGCTTTTAATTTTGTAAAATTTTAAATAATTTGTCATTTACCATTTTAAAATTAAACCTGGTTCATTTGTTTCGCTGAGAATACAAAACGATTTATTGTTGAAATTAAGTATATACGCATGCTGTTTACTTTTTTTGGTTGATGAACGATGACATTTCGAAACTTGATTTTGTGACTTGATTTTGATTTTATAACTTAAAATTGTGAACACTTACCATTTTGAAATTTTATTCTCTGTTCGATTTTCGATCAAAATAATACAGTTCCCTCTTTAATTTTTTTTTTTTCAATAAAAATACAAAACCACGTTTGATTTTTGATTTTGTTTCTATAAGTTATCTATCGTAACATCGAAATGTTGGGAAAAATACTAATGCGGTAACCGATTTTTGCCGCTTCGATATTTAGGTTTTATTGAAACAACATTTAGGCGTAATTTACATGAGAATTATACTGACACATTAAAATAAATGAAAAAAACAAACAAAATCGGGATACAGTTTTAAGTAAATTATCTTAGCAAAGATTAAAACCTAACTACTAGCGGTTGGTCGATTAGAAAGCAACTAATATATTATACATTTATTATTGTGTGGTTTAATTTTATTTTAATGAGCCAGTTTAATTCACATGTAAATTACGCCTAAATGTTGATTAAATAAGCCTAAATGATGTCGTCAAGCCGTTGTTATCGGTTTACTCATGATCAGTTTACCTCGTTTTATTCCAGTTGATGGCTTTTAGATAAAATATAAAATCTTTTTGTATTCTCTTTTTTTTTTAAATGGTAAATGTCAAATTATATATAATTTTACAAAATTAAAATCGAATTAAATTTATAATATAAATAATTATTTATTATTTTATAACTTCTATAAAATAATTATTTTTGTTTTTAAAAACAAACTAAAATATTTGATGTGCACTAATTTTTCAAAAACAACGGACCGAAAAAAACAGTAACACAAAAATACAAACAATATGCGTATATACAATACCACGAACATAAACACCAACACGTTTAGGTTTAACAATTCGTATGCATAAATAAATGATGAAATTTACAAATAAATGAAGAAATTGGGGTTCTGAACTGATCTCGTTTGTGGAATAAAAGGACAGCGGGTACGCTAGTGAGGTCACATTTTGCAAGCCAATCCTAAGCGGACGGTGCAGCGTTCTCTGAGAGGAGAGCCACCATTAGGCTGGCGCAGAGGTTACATTCGGCAACGATGGCTCCTCGGGGTAGAGAACGACCGGCCTTTTTCGGGTAGTCTAGAACAATACGAAGAAAAAGCTCAAGATCAAATCTGTTGGAGCCAGACTGTTAACTCGGTATGGGCCAGTAATGGTCTGTAAAAGCCGTTTAATTATTTCATATTATATATATATATATATATATATATATATATATATATATATATATATATATATATATATATATATATATATATATTAATGATGTTCCAAAAAGAATGGATAAGCCGGTAACATCTCACAGTAGAACTATTGGGTACACCTAAAAAAATAAACATTATCCAAGTGGTACCTGAGATGTCAGTTTTTTTAAAATTGTCGTTTTTTTCCACACTATTTTGCGTTTCTGTGAAACATAATAAATAAAATCCATTGGTTTTTCGGCACTATAATATTCTTCATGGACTATATCAACAGATATGCAGCAAATCATATGAGTAGCAGTTGTAGATTTTTGGAAACAAAAATCTCAACTTCCATTTTAATTACGAAAGCCTAAGCGACCAACTAATTAGAAACCCTAAGCAGCCAACTAGATAAAAAAATGCGTGTTTAATACAGATTTTAAAATGGTGTAATACATCCTTTTATCTACTGTAAATACGAGGTTCTCATTGTAAATTCGAGGTTCACATTCTGAAAATACATTTGTTTATATGAGACAAGAAGAGTCTAAGTTAGTTAAGAGTAAGCGTGTGAGAAATGTAAGTATTTAGTGCGTCGCTTGAGTTTTTCGACATCACATTTGTTTTATTCCTTTATTTGGACTATTTCGTTTGCATACTGATTTGGAGCATAAACTAACTAAATTATAAGACTGTACATGTAGAACAAAACAAATCGATGTTATTGGGTAATTATACATACAAAAAGTAAAATTTTACTATATATATATAGTGACCCTCGCAAGTTGTATTTTTTTGTTCTACATGACGAATCTTATTATTTAATTTGTTTATGTTTGATGTTTATTTGTCAAAATGCAACGTATACAGTACACATCACAGTAATACGCAAATATGTATTTCATTTGCAGTGAGTGCAGAGGAAATGCAATTACATCTGCAGCCCTTCAAAGGGAAATATACCCTTATGTGCTTCACTCGGATTACCGCGTATTCATCGTATGAGCACACAGATGTTACTCGGAAGAAAGAATAACTGGCAGGTACCAGCACTGGAAGACCCGCTAATACTGACTCGGAAAACACGGTACTTGAACCAATTCAGCGAGTTCCGTCTACCTCTACAAGAGCAATAGCTTGATTCACTGGGATCGCTTAATCGAGCGTACACCGTGTATTAAACAAAATAAGTTCCACCCCTACCATATTACTTTTGTGCAAACTCTGCAACCGAGAGACTATAACGCAAGAATGTTTTTCTTGCGTTAAATAGAAGAAGATCCACAATTAGTTAATAATATTCTGTGGAGTGATGATTAAACGCTGAAGAGAGATGGATACTTCAACATGCACAATATGCACAGCTGGCAATTTTCGAACCCGCCTTTAATGCGAGAAATAAGTCCCAGTACCAGTTCAAAATAAAATATTGGAATGGTATGTTGAACGGAATGATAATTGGCGAAAGCTATTTGAAGTTTCTTCGAAATTATCTGTCAAATTTATTGGAAGAGGTGCCTGCGCACTATAAAGTAAACTTCCGTACTTACTTGATTGATTGTAAGAAATGATTGGATTTTTAAAATTTTGTTATTTCTTTGTTAATTATTTGGAAAATATTTGATTTTGTATTTTTTTTTGGTGCAGCCAGTAGTTCTACTATGAGGTATTTCAGGCTTATTTTATTCTTTCTGGAACACCCAGTTATCCATATATAGAATTTGTACCTCACAAGTTCAAGCTAAAAATCAGTCTAAAAGTGTCATTCATTAATCAAAACTAATACAACAAGATAATTAAAGTGAATCAAAAATAATATTTAATTATAAAAACTTCATAAAGTAAATTCCATCGTTGTGCATTTTTATTATCAACAAACCCAAATAAACTCAACCACAAAATTATGCAAGAATAACATCTAACGCACGTTCATAAGTACCTAACACCCTTTTTTACCTGAGATCAAAGATTTGCCTAAAATAAGATTTATATAAATAAAACAAACCTCACAGTTACCTTGTAAATGACCTTGTGCTAAAAGCTATAACCATAGATTAAGATATAAAAAGATGATCCAATTAGAACAAAAATAAAATTAATTGAATTCTAATATGCTGACGGGTAATACTAGTTTGAATAAAAATTTTAAAGCATTTTTTGGTTCACTGTACACAGTACAAAAATATATTTTTCAACTATATACACAGAACGATTTCATTGCATGGAAAGGCTACTTGGTTTAATTTTTTATTTTTTCATTGTCGAATGCATATTTTACAAATCTTCATCACAAAGTAACCCAGAAAAATGGTTTCTTTTTTTTATTTTTACTCTCTCTATTAATTTTTTTCAATATAAATTTGTCTTGCTCATGGACTATCTTTATTGCATCTTAATCTATGCTATAAGTTAAGCAATTTGCAACATTTAATTGTATGCCTAAATTTTAAAAAAGTAGATTTTAAATTAAAATTTCTTTAATAACAAAATCGTTCGTGACTCGTTTTTCATGCCGACAAGCTAACGAATAAAAAAACTGATAAGAAAACCAAACGATATAAATTTTTTTGTTTTGATTTATTGATAAATATCATTTTATTTGTAAAATAATACTAAAAATATAAATAATATTTTTTGTTTTTAATTTTGCTGATAATAATACTTAATTTATATTATAATATATATATAATTTTAAAATATATATATATATTTAATCAAATTTAAATTTAAATTTTTCATTTCTACAAACAACAATAAATTTCATTCTTTCATTTTATATAATTTTTTGTTTTTATAATTCAATTAATTAATATAAATATATAACTAATTAATTAAATAATTATTAATAATGTAATAACAATCATATTTTTTTTTGTGTTATAATAAAAATATAAAATATAAATATTTAATTTAACTAAATTTTTTTTTAGTATTTTTTTTTTTTTGTATAATTTTTTGTGTGTAAATAATTTTTTTATTTTTATTTTTTACAATAATTAATAAATTAAAACTATATAGTTTGTCGAACTGCAATCACGTAAATCAATTAAAATTTTTTTCGTGTTAAACTTTTCACCCCCGATTTTTCGACATGAATTAAAATGCCAGACGATGTGCCAAACGTTGATACTTTAATATCGAACTTACCGTCTAGGCCAAGCGATTGGGTCATCACTCGGGCATTTTCTATTGTTGAGTCACTCAATCTAAAATAAATTTTTGGTTTGTTATCAATTTTTAGGTTAGATTTTTTTTTTCGAAATTATGTTACGTTACCTAATATCAATTTCGTGTCCTTTAAAATCGAGAACAGCGTTTCCAATTGCACTGATCTGATGTTCGTTCATTCCAGCTAAACTCATACCCATCCATCGTAGTGAGGGTATAGAAGCCAGTAACGTGTGTAAAAATTGTGATTCGTTTCGCATTTTTCTAGGACGATCTAGAACCGATATGCCATCAGTTTTTATATGACTTAAAGTACTATTTCGCAATGATTTTGAAACCGTTTTTAATGTTTTGATTGAATCATCTAAATGTATGATCCAATTACAAATTTTTAATGTATTTAATATGCTAAAAAAAAGAAAAAAAATTTACCAACTCCATATTACATTAAGCATAAAATCGTTTACCTAAAATGTAAATGTAAATTTTGGAAAAACGATATGATACACTTATCGCCGAGGATAAGTGGCGCTGACGTTGAACTACCTAAACCGGATCGGGCCGGCGCTGATAAATCTAATTCACGTAAACATGGAAAACCATTTAAAAATGGTAGCAACTGTGGCCCTTTCAGCGGAACGTGATCGGCGAGCAGAACCTATAAAACAAAAAAAAAATTATTTGAGAATCATTCTAAAATAAATTGTGTGTCGATGTCATTTTACCTGTGCCCCAGCCATTTTTAAAACAACCACCGAACGGCATTCATACGCATTTTGTGGCATTACAACATCATTTTTAAAGGTGGGTAAATGTAAACGGCAATTAGATAAAGCTAATTCACGCGCCGACGTAAATGTTAAAAATGCTCGCACTGCCGATAACGTGGTTGTATTCTAAAATTAATTAAAAAAAAAAAATTATTTTATATATCCCAGCAGAAAGAACACAATTTTAAATTACCTCCACTCGAAAACTCCACCCTTCAATCGAAAGTAACCGTAGCGTTGGACAACCACTCAGAGATCGGGCTGCCATTGTAATTGCACCATCTTCCAACGCCAGCCGTGGTGAACCAAGACTAATCATTTGTAAACAAGATGATTCACCAGCACCAATTATAGCAGGCAAAATTTCACTAAGCCGTGATGCACCCTCTAATTTTAATGAATGAAGCGATGTTGATAAGCGTACTGTTTCACCCAAGCACATTGAATCTTCTAAACTCAACTGGGCTTTACTCAAATCAAGACTATGTAGTTTTGAATATGATTCTCTAGCCGATAACAAAAGGTCGTGAAGTGTACCCGAATTATGTGGTCCACCATCGCAAGCCGGTGTTGGATACCATGTCCGTGATACGACACTATCCGAACTTCGTTTGTCTGGTGGCGGTTCCATTGGTTGCCGTGGTAATGTTGCAGATCGACCCATCGTGCTCGAAGTTGCCAAAATCCCGCGAGGCAATGATGAAAAAAGTCCGGGTGGATATGATCTGGGTGATGGTGCGCCTGTTAAAGAGGACTGTTTAATAAGCCCTGAAGTTCCACTACTACTTCCACTTCCTGATCCTTAAACAAAATTTTCTCAGCAAAAATAAAAACCAAACAAAAATTTTTATAAAACTCACCCATACTAACGCCACTCGATGATGGTGGATCATCTCGGGCACCCCAGCATGCGGACAGAGCAAGGGATGCTAATGGTCGTGCGGTTAATAAACTTGCCAATGCACCAATCGCACCACGTTCACAACGTAAATGCGGTAAAGACAGCCTTGTGATTAACGGACATTTTTCTAGAGTTGTACAAATTTGTACCAATTGTGATGTGCATAGTCCTAGGTCCAGCAGCAACGATGTTAATTTTGGTTGACGCGGTATCGATCGACACAAAGCCGTAACAACCGATTGCAATTTTAGTATAGGCGGATCCTCCTCCAACAGTGTCAAAATTAGTTCAAAACATTCCAAACGAGGTTTCAATAAGGCTTTTGTAACACACATAGCTAAATGGTTTATGTCACATTCACGAATATCGTTTTCGATTAGCGACGAAATACGTAAATTGGTAACACTTTCGTTGCGCGAAAGTGAATCTAAAAATATGTCCATGCTGGCACGAGAGTCGAGTAGCATATTTTTTTCTAATTGATAAACTAATTCCAAATTTTTTAATGTACATGTCGGTCCCTTTAGGGCTAGTCCCCAACCGTGTAATTCACTAGGCGCCGATTTTATTTGAACCCATATCGGTTTTAATTCTAACGGAGAAATAGGCGGTAATTTTGAAATTCCTAATAAATCGCAGAGCGCATTTAAATTTGCCTCCGAATCGCCACCGGCCAATGCCAGTGTAAAAATTGTTTGCGGGCTCAACCATAGCGTGGTTAATTTTGATAATAATACATGAGCCCGATTTCCTAGTAGGCTCATGGCAAACGATAATACTTTAAGCATGTCGGGTTCGATGTCGTCACCCATTGGAAAACCAGCAATTTCAGCTGCCAATAGTCCCGGCCGATTAACAAGCGATGATAAATAATTGGCTGCTAAAAATTCGGCCACTCCCGGACAAATAGGATTAAAATGATATTCTGCTTTTCGTTTAGCCGATTTACCAAATAAGTATGCTTTATCCAAACATCCTAGTATGGGTGCGTCTATCGTTGAGCAGTACATTCGAATTTCGGATGATGTTACAGCAGGTCGTTTTGCCTTTAAACAAAACAGTGCTAACCGTCCTAGCTCTGTAATATTCGATTGACACGGATCTGAGGCTACACAATTAATCACCGCTTCAATAACATCGATTTCGTCCGTGGGTAGATCACTACCAGTCGATTCGTAAATCGATGCTAATGCTAAACAGCCCAATGGTGTTCGTGCCATATTTCGTAAATGCATACATTCTTGGACGGTATCGAGTAATCGTGTTGGTGCACCCCATTGACCGCCACCTAATAAAGACGCTGATCTACCCCATGTTAAACCTTCATAGGTAACATGGCGTTGCATTAACGGCAACAAATCTGTACAATTTTGTGTAACGCTTATGACTACGATTCGGGCTTCGGGAAACATTCGTCCTTCCAATAAATCTAGCACTTCTTGTGGTGTTGTTTTACCTTTACGGTTTTTTGTATTGTGAGCCCGTTGAATGTCGTACCCATCGATTACAATTAATAGTTTTGCTTTTAGGGATTCGAGAGAATTCCATGCCGCATTAAAACCACCAAAACCTGATGAAAATGGATTTAATGGTCCTTTGGGCAAAAGATCCTGGAAATGTTAAATAAGTTGTTTAAAAATATGTCAAATATGAATTGTTCGAACCATACTTTTGCAACGTAGTTAGAGAACGTTCCTTTTAATTCTTGAAGTGGTAAAAACAGTGCAATAGCAACTGGAGTACCACGAGCCGGCCATGGTGGTTCTTTAGCCCAAGCATGTAATATCCTAAGAGCGAGTGCACTTCGTGTTGCCCATGGTGGACATTCGATTAATAATCTTCTTGGAGCTTCTAAAAATGGTCCTTCTTTAGTCTAAAAAATGTAAGCGGTAAATTATCCGTTAATGGTTCGTCGTTGAAAATTTTAAAGCTGTATGCGTGTCGACTTACCTGAATTGGTGTTAATAGTTGATCAACTGATATACTTTCGTTAAAACCATGAGATTGCACGTGTAACCTTAATTCGGGTTCTAATTTTGCGGGACAAGTAGCACCAGGTGCTACAGGTTGGGTCCATGGTGGAATTATTGGTTCTCTTAAAGCTAATTCTGTATAAAGTGTTCGTAAACATCTTGCTAGTCTTGACTGAAATTAATATAGTATAATATGTATGGGATGGTATGGTTCTGTTCTATATATAATCCAATTCGTTAGCTTTTTTTTTAGAGGTTAGTTTTTAATGAGTTTATACACATAGTTTTGGTTTAGTTTTACGGAATTTTAGTTTTTGATTATGATTTTGGAAATGTAAATTTAATATGAAAAATATCACTTACTTGTGGATCACGCGATGGTTCGGAAAGGCATGCTGGTGGACCAGGCGGCGATGGACATTCAAGTGATACATATGATCCGGATAGTTCGCATTCGGTACGATATGATGGTGTCGATGTAGTTTTGGATGGATACAGCTGAAAATATAAATATATACAAAATTATTATAACCGCATATCATGAATGACTTACATAAATTGATTTAGGTGTGTGCGTATCTTAGGTACGATTTCAGATTTATTCAAAACCATTTTCGCACGGTAATGGTATGTAATATAAAGATATCTGTATATATAACGTACGAGCACACAGATGAACAAACATGAACATATTAAAAGATGATGATGATGATGAATGAAATTTCATATTTTCCATAACTAAAATTTTCCTTTATGGAACGAAGAAGGCACAACAAAAAGTAAATTACGTTTGTCTGTTCTGATAAACATCTCAATTCAGGTAAATAAAATATAAGTTTATTTGTATTATGATGGCAAGATATTTGTAACCCTAAATTCTAATTCGTTACCGAAAAGTATAGATCTGACTTGGCAAAAATATATCTCTTGAGATGGATTTGCTACTATTTTGGTAAAAAATAAATAATCCATTCACCTCTAAGGCAGATCAATCAAAATGTTAAATTTTATAAAATTGCCTACTATATAGCTATCCCGTAGCTGGTAACAATTGATCCGCCTTGGGTGACTTACCATAATAACCAAAAACAAATAAATGAACTTCAACCTTTTTTTGTTATGATTTCAATTTTTATTTTAATAACTGATGACACTTATGCTGTGTGTCTCAGAAAACTTTTCAAACTAAACTTTTCGATATATTGTTAGTTCAAGCAATATGCCAACAGATGTCACTAGTGCACTAGTCTTTGACTGTGCCTTACATAGAAAAAGTCAAATATTTTAATTCTTATTCCAGCGCTAATAAAATGCACTAAACGAAACGTTGGTGCTTGGTAAAAAATAAAAACAAATAAAATTATTTAAAACTATTTTTTTTTATTTTATTTTTTTTATACTAACGTCAAAAAAAATTAACAAAATCTTTAATTAACGTAACACAATAAAATGATAGGCCTTTGAAAAGTAACCTCGCAGATTGACTTTTCAACTTTCGCCTATGAGACAGTAGCGGAAGCTTCGAATTTTTAAAAGTTTAGTTTAAAAAGCCTTCTGAGGCACTCAGCATTATTATCTAATAATATTTTTTTTTGTTTTTCGACTTGGCTCCTAATATACAAAAGCTATATTGTCCCCTTCGCATCTAAGACGTAGGATCTTTTCGGTCGGCTGTTAAATTTGTCACTGATCATCAGTCACTCCAAGCTATAAGATTTTGTAAAAGTCAGGGATCACAGGAAAATGAAACTTAATACGTGCCAACTGCGAAGGTCTGATAAACGAAAACCAGAAAGCAAAATATCAGAATCTTCTTGGCAGTAGCATTATAGAAACTAAAAACTGTTCTGATGATGTAAATGCTCTATGGGAGGCATTGAAAACTTCGGTGATCGACCTAGGTTTGGTAAAAAATAAACCCCGAAAATGATTGGTTTGATGACGAGAGCCATCTTACTGTTGAACAACAGAATAAAGCCTATATAAAAGCGCGATTTCGTTTCACAATTGCACGAAAGAACAAAGCGGTCCTTGCCAGGAGCACCGCCAAGCGAATTTTTAGATGGAAAAAGTGTGAAAGGTGGAATGCTGAAGTCTTCAGAGTACAACAACTCAGCAATGATTACAGTTCTCATAACTTCTTTAAAGGAGTCACCGGACTGTACGATACATTCAGCCCTAGGTCTATCGCCATTCGGTACCACGATGACAACCTCGATGTGTTAACATCGATGCAGTGCTCGATAGTTGGAAGGAACTCGGAGATGTGCTTATAGAGGACCCATCCTTCGACGAATTAGACTAAAACGAAGCCGTTCTGCTGGGACTGATTGCATTAATTCGGAGTTCTTCATATTCGGAAGGGACACTTTGTTGAACTATCTTTTCGGCCTTGGTCGATTAGTATGGCAAAGCGAAGTTATACCTCATGAATGAAAAGTGGCCGCATTGTGCTCTATCTTCAAAAACGGAGATCGCTCTAAGTGCGGAAATTATCTTGGCATACCTCTCCTTTGTACAGTTTACAACTTACTGTCTTAAATAGTATTAAAGAGAATTTCTCCTTTAGCGGTGGAGGAAATTGTAGGTGACTACAAAATAAAAATACATATAGTACTACCATCATAAGAAAAAAAATTTACTCATTGATCTTCCAGATGTCGGGTCGATAGAATATCGTCAACATTTAGAATAAATATATGACATTTAGGCGATTATACATATACAAATTTTTTAATTTTTTTATAACGATACCGGTAGCGACATCTAGCACGGCAATACCATGGTAGTACTATGTGTATTTATACTATGGTGAATACCAAGCAGCATTTTGTTCGAATCGGTCAATCACTGATCAAGTTTTTTCGCTGAGGAAACTTCCCGTGACGTACATCAGGTGTTATTGGATTTCCAACAAGCCTGACAAATAGTCACTATGTTGTGTCAAAGTTGAGAACTAACATATCATTAAGTTTTGTAATTAGCTCTGGGTACGACAAGGAGATGAGCTGTCCCCGATACTCTTCAATCTCATGTAAGAATTTATAATAACTCATGATAATTGTGCAGGAGAGGATATGAAAGTGCGTCTGGTCGCTAGCAATCTTGCTTTGTATATGCTTTACGTTCACTGCTAAAGACAAAATACCATCAGTGTTCATCAGGCCTGTTGTCATGTATGGGTGTGAAAGTTGGACCCTGATGGATGAGTATTTATTTATTCTAAGTTTATTGTACAATTTTTATTTAATAATATTTTACAGTCCCAGAAAATTTTATCACGATGTCTACAATTTGTAAAATATATTTATGTAATTGGCAACTTTGTAGGAGCTTTTTGGAATGAAATTCGTCCGTTTTTAAAAGCACAACAAACAAATCCCACTATAACAAACACTCAAGAGAAACTCAAAATAAACAACGTATTGACAATCAGTACACTATAGAAATGAGTGAGATTATAAGTCAAAATTTTAGTGAAAAACAAACAAATAATTTCTATGCTATTTTCTCACTAACACAATCAAGTATAGATGACCAAATTTAAACAAAATGTAAACATTTCGTGTCAAAACCATCTCGAATTTCTTTTAAGAGATTAAAGACTGCTTTGATGTACATATTTATACATACATAAATACATACTCCTATTTGTTTCTTTCTATCATAACCAAAACCCTCTTTACTACAAGCCGTATTAACGGCATACTAATGATATTTAATCATATACAAATGAGAACGTATTGTAAGTAAAAGACGTGTCGTTATATGATTTAGAATATAGTTTTAGAATATAAAACAAACGAGAGTAAAAATTGTCAAAAAAAAAACTTAAAAGGCAAAATTTATGTTATCTCTTTCCTATACAAAACACAAATAACAAAAAAAGAGACGAAGAAATTCTCAATTATCCATACACATTAAATAGTGTGCGTAACTTAGAGATACAAATTTTAAATAGTGGTAGTAGGAATGAGAAAATTAAACTTTTTATGGTATAAATTTTCCTAACAAAAATATACTCAATTGTGATATAGGTTTTGTTTATCTGTGTCAACGAAAGTTACAAGACGGCTTGTGTAATAGAGAGGGTTTTGGTATTAGTGCTAGCAAAACCCATAAAAAAATGTTCAATTTTCTCATTCTTACTATCACTATTTAATATTTCTATCTCAAAATTACGCAAACTATTTAATGTGTATCGAGAATTAAATATTTTTTCATCTATTCATTTTTTAATAAGAGCCAAATTTTATTGTTTTTATTTGTATTGTGGGATTATTTGTTTGTATGGTGAATTTTTTTCTATTTTCAACCATTCTTTTGTTTCATATTATACCAAAACCGTCTCTATTATACAAGCCTCATTGTCACCACTATTATTTCATGTTTTTGTCCATCTATACTTGAAAGTATTGGTAATCGGTACACTATACAAATCAGTGAGAATTTACGTAAAAATTTAAAATAAAATAAAAAAACAATTGCTCAGAGAAAATATAGTATAGAAAACAGAAATGTAAAATAAAACGAAATATTCTCTTCAGAACTGGCAGTTTTTATATATTTGTATTCGTTTTTGGTTAATACTTTATTTTTTTAGTTTAGTAATGAATTTCCAAAGAAAGGTTGTGTGAGCTGTACGTACCGTACAATATTTCAAAGAATTTCATTGGTTGATTTTATATTTTATCTTCAAGGTATTAGTGAAATGAAAGTATTTTTATTCTGTTTTCTCACAAACACTTTCAAGTATAGATGGACAAATGAAAAATGTATCTGCGTACTCGATGCAACAATCAGGCATGAGTATGCAATGAATACGGCTTGTAATAAAGACGGTTTTGACTGCGTTTATATTGTAAGTGTCGGTATATGATAGCGAATATACTGTAATAAATTAAAATTCCCATACTACAAAACAAAAGAGAGGAAAAATTGACAAAAACAATAAAATTTAAAAGGCAAAAAAGTAGAGAGAGTAAAATGCTCATTTATAAATTTGAATTTAATGATGTGCGACAATAAAGACAATACAAATTTTTTTTTATTTGAATTATTGATAGTAGTAATAGTGATGCACTGGTAAAAGAGCATTTAAAAAAAAATTATTTTTATTTTTTTTATATGTAGTTTTATCAAAACCCTCTGTATTACAAGCCGTATTTTAACTTTCGTTGACACAGCCAACAAACCCGATATGAAAAATTACGTGTAGTAGCAAAACCAACACTATTGTATATACAAGCCTTGAAGCTTCAATACTTACGCAACAAAAAATAACTATACTAAATTGTATATATGCATTGTAATTTTGCTATACACATTGAATCGTAAAAAATAAAAATAAATGAATACGAAAGATAAAAACAAATAGTTACATTTTTTAATAATATTTGTGGTTTAGCCAGCCTGCGTGGCTTGTATAATTATACAATAGTGTTGGTTTTGGTAGTAGTGCTTTCGAAATCCATATCAAAAAACTATTGTTTTCTCATATATCTGTTTCTATGTGTAGTATGCGAATGTTTATTTTATTTTACACTATATTCGACAATATTTTTACTTACAACCAAAACAAACACGAATCTATTACAAGCCTGATTGTTGCATCGAATTTGCAGATTCTCTCTTACAATTGTCCATCTTTACTTGATTGTGTTGATGCGAAAATAGCATAGGAATTATTTGTTTTTGTTTTTAACTTAAATTTTATAGTGTACCGATTACCAATACTTTCAAGTATAGATGGACAAGAAAATGAAAAACAATTGGTGACAATCGGGCTTTTATATACTATAGGAAGTTTTGCTTACAATACATTCTTATGTTCATATGATTAGATAGCATTAGTATGCGATGAATACGGCTAAAACCCTCTTTACTACAAGCCGTATTGTTTGCATACTGATGCTATACAAAAATATATACTTTGATTGTATTGTAAGTAAAAATCGTGTTGGGATACGATCGCGATTATAGTATAAAAAAAGAAACATTTACATACCAATACAAAAGAGATTAAGAAAAGGGAGTAAAAATTATCAAAAAACAAAAAATAAAAACAAATTACATAACCTCAACTTTTATGTTATTTATTATGTATACACTGCAGATTTTAATAGAAATAAATAATTACAATATATATTAATATAAAAATATATTATATATTATATAAAAATAATTAATAAATTTAACTTGAAAATTTCACAATTCATATCATTCACTAAACAAATAAAATAAAATTTGACGTTTAATACCACAAGTAGAGAGAAAAATTCTCAATTATGTTAATGGTGTGCGTGAAAAATACTCAATTATGGTAATGGTGTGCGTTACTTAAAGAGAAAATTATATTTTTTTATATATGGATTTTGAAAGTTACTAACACATCTAAAGTATATATTTCCACAAATACATTTTTAAAATATATGAGAATATGTGTCAACGAAAGTTACAAGACGGTCTGTAGTAAAGAGGGTTTTGATACGGCTTATAATAAAGAGGGTTTTGAGTTTTATTGTCAAACAGACGTGCAGAAAAACGCGCATCTTAAGGGGAACAACGCGGTTTCAACTTTAGAAAAAGAGATAACTTGCGGAATAACTTGCGAGATAACTTGCGGCCCAGACGCTTGGACCCCGTCAAATTGGTTGCTGCATGAGCAGAATTCAAATTTCTGATGAAGCAAGGCATATGTCACCCTTTTTCGAGCAACTGGGCTAGTCCGTTACACATGATCACAAAACCGGATGGTTCATGGCGCCCATGTGGTGACTACCTCAGGTTAAACGCACAAACCGTATGTGACCGCTATCCTATACCATTTATACAAAATATCACTGCGAATTTATTTGGCAAGGAAATATTTTCGAAGTTAGATTTGCAAAGGGCATATCATCAAATCCGTATTCATCCTGATGACATACCAAAAAAGGCTATCACGACGCTCTTCGGACTCTGAGTTCACCGCTATGACGTTCGGCCTTTGTAACGCTCCTCAGACATTTCAACGATTAATGCATGAGGTGTTACGGGGACTCGAGTTTGCTTTTCGATATCTCGATGATATACTCATTGTTTCCAAAAATATGACAGAACATCAACAGCATCTGCGAATCATCTTCGAAAGAATGCGTTAATATGGATTAGTAATAAATGTGGCCAAATGCGAGTTTGCTTAAAGTGAAATTAAGTTCCTGGGGCACTTGATTACACCACAGGGAATGTACCCTTTACCGGAGAAAGTGGAAGCAATTAAAAAAATTGCTAAGCCAACTATAGCGAAGAACCTAAAAAATTTCATTGCTGTTATCAATTTATACCGCAAACTACTACCTAACGCAGCCACAAGTCAACAGAAACTTCAGTCAATGATCATTGGAAATAAAAAGAATGACAAGACACCGCTCAAATGGTCAACAGAAACCAATAGTGCATTCGAAAATTGCCGAAATGAATTAGTTAATGCAGTGCATCTGGCATTTTCAGCTCACCAATTTATGTCGACGCGTCTGAGTGGGCGCTGCTCTGCATCAGGAAGTAAATGGAGTTTCTCAGCCATTGGAATTGTTTTCCAAAAAATGTACAAGCGTTCAAAGCAACTACAGCACTTATGACAGGGAGGTGTTAGCGGCATATCTCGGCGTTAAGCACTTCCGGTATATGCTGGAGGCACGAACTTTTGTTTTATTCACGGATCATAAACCGTTAACTTTTGCATTCAAGCAAAAGATGGAGAAGGCTTCACCTAGCCAAATACGTCATCTTGACTTCATCGGTCAGTTCACTACTGATATACAATACGTCAATGGGAACGACAGCGTAACAGCTGATTTACTATCAAGAATTTAGCAAATCGACCAATTCGACTACGATCAGCTAGCCAACGACCAACGCAATGATGACGAACTTCTAGAATTTTTAAACGGTAATATTGCAACTTCTCTAAAATTTAAACATTTGCTCATTCTAGGTAGCGTGCAATAGATATTCTGTCACATTTCAATAAACAACGTGCGTCCTTATATCACATCCCAATTAAGACGGATGGTTACTTTACTGACACATCAAATTGCGCATCCTGGCGTGCGTGCTACCACAAAATTGCTAACTGAACGATATGTTTGGTCGGGCATGAAGAAATTCATTGCTAATTTCATCAAACATAGCATCGAGTGCCAGAGAAATAAGGCCCAAGAAATTAAATTTTTCATTTAGTAATTAAATTTGATCTACAAATTAAAAAAAATTTAAGGATGTGACATTTTTCGTCTAGACTTAAGACAAATTAAGGTTTAAGTTATCTATGGTTCCGTCTTATAGACTAACCAGTGAGTCCGTAAGAAATCCGTAAGAAACAATGCGGAATTTAACGAATGTTACTGTTTATGGCAAATTCAACAAGTTGCCTTGGTTTGAGGTTGCGTTTAAAATGATTTGACATTCTCTACAGTTTGTTCCGTAATTTTCGCTATGTTAACTTTGTTAAATAACAATTTATTTAAACAAAATTCGATCAGTTCTTAAAGACTTCACTGGTCAGTGCTAGCAGAATCGCTGATAAATGTAAAGTTATGGCATCTTACTCTTGTAGTGTAAAATAAAATAAATAATTAACGGAAAATTCGGATAGAATTATCGAAATAAATGTTTTCTCGACATTACGTCATTGTTGACTTAAAGATGACATCGACATAATGTTGACTCATTGTTGACGCGTCAACATCGACAATAATTGTTATATATATATATATATATATATATATATATATATATATATATATATATATATATATATATTTATATATATATATATATATATATATATATATATATATATAAATATATTCATATATACATATAAATATATACATATTTATATTTCTATGTACCTAGTATATTTAAATACATTTATATTGGACCTGACAATATTATATTCGTTAACCACTATGAGAAGTCAACCAAATAGACATTAAAATCGATTTGAATTGTCTACCTCTTGACTACGTACGTGCAGCTTGCTTTTAGTTTTAGATTTATCAAATATATATTTTAAAAACTTCCAAATTATATGTTTCAACTCGTTATGTATGTGTCGTACACATTTGAAAATATTTTACAAAATTAAATATTTAATTTAAATAAATTTCTAGTACAACAATTTAAAATGTACATACATAACATAAAATACATAACATTTTCAATGTAAAATAAATACATGTCGTTATCATTCTCAGCATAATATATATGTGTAACATAATGATTTATTAAAATTATCTTTCATTTTTGTCTATATATGACCTATCGATTATTTTGTATATATGTACTCTATATGGATACATAGAGGGTGTATGTTTGTGTTTCAATATGGATGGTTCTAAAGACATTACAAAAAAATATAAAATATTTTAAATAAATTTTTTTGTTACAATTTTGTGTCATTAATTTTGATTACTTACATGCTACATCATTTTTGGCAATTTCGATTTTGAAATATTTATGTTTTAGTTATTTTACTTTATTTGATAAATGACAGTAACGTCAAGACACGTACAGTGTCGAAAACAGAATTTATATTTTTTGTTCATTGTACATTCATTACACATACCAGTTATGCACAACCTGCCTAAGTACCTACTATTTTTTCTGTTTTGGTACCAAAGAACTTCTAACTCTTTAACTTTTAACGTCAAAATTTGCGCCATCGCCAGTCACAACTAAATATTATTCCCTTTTTAATTTTTTGTGGTTCAACAATCTTTGAGTTTTGCCCAACAAGCCAATACGTATTTTCGAACCTAAATTGATAAAATACACCTCTCTCTCTCTCCCTCTCTCTCTTTTTATACTAAAATACCTCCAAACAATTTAAATATCGGGGCAGATTTTTGCACCGAAGTGGTACTTGATTTGATCAGGCAATGATTTAATCATTTATCTCGCTTATGTTTGTGCATTTCAAAAAAATTCATACGAACTAAAATCCCTAACAATATCTTATGTGCTAAATTACCTGCAATAATGTAAGGTAGGCCTAGAGATGTAAATTTAAAAAAATTTTGGCTCTGGAATAGCCAAAATAAGGTCAACATTGCAAGCTAAAATGCAGTTGATTTATTACAACCAAAGATTTACTATAGTATAAGAGGTTTTGATTTGCACTCTGCAAAAGCAAGCTCGAGATCAAAACAGATGGAGCCAGAGAACAGTAAATACCATTTATTATTATTACACACCATACCTGTGAATGCAATGATATAATAGCTGAGTTACAGAATAAAGGTTTAGATTTTCAGGATGCTGTCAATATGATCAAAAAAGACAGAACTGAAAGCGATAAAGGAACTCGCGAATTGGTAAGAAGGGGACTACCGCTCTTTGGCTTACGTTTTACAATAAAAAAAACATCCAAAAGATTTATAATATTCGGGCAATTCAAAACATGGAAGTTAGAATAAAGCCAATGAGGAAGAATACTTCAAAGATAGTCCAATGCAAAAAATGTCAAAGTTATAATCATACCCAGAAATATTGCGGACGTGACGCAAGATGTGTCAAATGTGCTGGTAAGCATCTTACGAGCATGTGTACATTAGACAGAAACACTACAGCCACATGCATAAATTGTAAAGGACAACACCCTGCATATTATCGTGGTTGTGAAGTAGCTAAAGAATTGCAAAAAATTAGAAACCGTGCAAAAAATTCTGAGCAAAATCAAAGAAACCCTGGTACAACAAACCAAACGAATAATAAGGGATTATACGATCTGCGAGGTAACGCATCATATGCAGAAGTTGCTAAAAATCAAGAATAAACCACAAAAGTAAATAATACTGGCCAAGTTCAAATAGATTTCATCAAAACCATAGAAGCTTTAAGTAAAAAACTTGAAGAGCAAGCTGAAATAAATAAACTTATATTTGACCAATTGAAAACTCTATCATCGCAGTATTCCAACGTGAACAAAAATAAAAACTAATTTACAAACGCTGAGAATAGTAATATGGAATGCAAATGGGCTAATCCATCATATTCCTGAGCTAGAAATATTTCTAAACATGCAAAAAATTGACATATGTTTAATCTCTGAAAGCCATTTTAATAGATCTTCATATTGCAAAATACGTGGGTACAGTTTCTACCATGCTATTCATCCAGCAGAGAGGGCAAGAGGGGGATCTGCCATTTTCATTAAAAATAATATAAAACACCATGAAGAAATAAAGGTTGAAACTGAGTCCATGCAAGTGACAACAATCAAATTTCAAACTAAGAACCAAGATGTAAGTATCTCAGCTATATATTGTTCACCACGCTATAACTTAAAAAAAGAAGAATATGAAGAACTTTTTCACTCTTTGGGACGATGTTTCATTATTGGCGGTGACTTCAACGCAAAAAAACACTTTTTGGGGCTCCAGAATTACAACACTAAAAGGAAGATAACTGTTTAAAGCAGCCAAAAAATTAAAATGCGACTTCCAATCTGGTGGCGCACCTACTTACTGGCCAACAGATTTAAACAAAACTCCTGATCTTATAGATTTCTATGTAACAAAAAGAATATCTGACAACTACATACGAATTGAAAATAATGAAGACCTTACATCAGATCACTCTCCTGTTATCATGCCATTCAGCGAAACTATTATTCAAACAGAAATATCACCAAGATTTTACAACAGGAATACTAATTGGAACCTTTTTCGTGAATTGTTAAATGAAAATATCAAACTGCAAGTGCCAATAAGAAGATCTATGCACATTGAGGAAGAAATTGACAGACTAATTGAAAATATACAGCAAGCAGCGTGGCAGAGCACTCCACGCGAACCTGCAAATAACATTAGAGGCACAAATTATCCTCTCTAAGTAAGATAACTGGTGGCTAAGAAACGTAAAGCACGAAAGTTCTGGCAAATAAATCAAACTGCAGCTAATAAAACGGAGCTTAATAACTTATGTAAAAACTGAAATCTATTATCAGGAAAGTTAAAAATGAAACAATAGAATCATATTTATCTTCACTT